>SMGT01000011.1:41198-84979 GCA_004794575.1 Lanistes nyassanus | reverse complement strand
CCCCCCCCCCCCCGAAACATCCTCGGCCCCCTTCCCAACGTCACAATCTTAAGCCTTACCCTGCCCGTCCCTACCCCTTCATGTAGCCCGCCCTTTACTAACCCCCACCCTACCCCTCCTCCCCCAGAAACATCCTCGGCCCACTGCTCGAGAAGTCCTAATCTTAATCCTTACCCGACCAACCTATACCCCTACCCCTTTACTAACCCCCATCCCTTCCCTGACCCCACAGTCACCCCACCCTTAACCCCTACCCTAATCCCCGCGCTACCCCTCCTCCCCCTTGAAAACATCCTCAGCTCTCTCCTCTGGAAACATAGGCCCCCGACTCCAGAAACACAGTGCGCCATTTGATTAGCTACGCACTATGGTGACTTGTACGTTTTGGCTTGTCAAGCGAGGCAAGGGAATATACTCTTCGGAAGAAAGGGAATTGTATTGATCTCCCTTGCACACTGATCGTCCTGTACACGTGTTAAGGGGTCTCGTCATATTTATTATTTCATTATATGTACATTTAGGTACAGGGTCAAAATATGGCATTTGACGATCTGCGGGTGAAAAGGAACCTGCATGCCAAATTTGGTATAGATCAGTTCAGGCGTGCGGATTTGCTTAACACACATGCATATATTACATATTAGATTCGGTAATAGTAAATTATTTTTGTGGTTTTGAATTATGACAAAGTTAGAAAATGACGATAATACATTTCCAATATAATACATTTCATCCTATCCTCTCTGCATCTACTCGGGGTAGTTCGTGTGTATCAGTGTCTGCATGCGAGTCAGCGAGCGAGCGCGTCGCATTGTGTGTGCGCGTGCGGCCGAGTGTGGTTTCTTTGAATTATTTTATAAGATCTGGTGCCTTATAAATACTCTCTTTGTTATTATTTATAATTATAAAATTATCAGATATATGATGAGCGAGATGCACGTGGGTTGGGCAGATGATAAGCTAAAACTTTAACCTGCCCAAGACACGGAAATTATTTTCTATCTTTAGCATTGAATTTAGCAAAACTTTTGTTTCTTTTCTGTTACACACATTTAAGGTAAGAAAGGCGTTATACTAGATGCGTCCTGCGGAGTGGAAAGTATTATGTGTGAGCTTTTTTTCGATTTCACATTTTTCATTTTTGTGATTGAAATGTTAGTGATGGTAATTAAAGCAGCCAAACCAAACACAAAGGAAAATGTTAGAACACTTTCCACAACAGAATAGCAGAATTGTGGTAGACCAAACTTCCTCATTTTCTTGAGAAAGTACAGGCGTTGCTGGGAACGTTTAATGATGGAATAAATATTGCACATTACACATGGATTGCACGTGCTTTGCGGTTTTTCACCAGTTCAGGTTTTCTTTGTTGCCTGCACGCGTCGCACGCGTTTGGTTTGCAAAAAGTGTCTGCGTCTTGAGTGCACACGTTTAGCTGCCCTTCTGTGTTGTGCTTGAACGCACCAAGCACTGACTTCCATGCACACTGATGTTAACTGTTGCCAGCATGAAACAAGGGTCATCTGAATGTAGGGGGTCGGTTGTTGTGTTCTTGCAAATTGCACGCGTCTGTGACCTGCCTGCCAAAGCAAATCTGGTCTTTAAATTCTGATCTTTTGAGCAGCATATTAACAGTGAAATGAGCCGAGGAAACTTGTTTCGCTGGAACGTTGACTATTAAAAGCTGATGGAAGACACTGCATGGTCCCCCCCAAAAAACCCTAGTCTCTCTCCAACAAGGGTGTGAGGAATTTATTTGTTTAGGACTGAAATCGAGTTCAGACAGATTTTAGCTGCGGTATCGCCGAAGAGAGGCTGTGATAGAAATTTTTACAGTATCTGCGTATGGAAACTGTTTTGCATCGAGCCTGGTATTTGATCAATTCGCCCCACTTTGGGTCGCGTTGACCCAAAACCTCCATTGTGCCATATCCTGTGTCTACCAACTACATTCACCTGGAAATGCTCGTTTGCTCAGGAGATGTCTTCTTTGTACTATTGAGTGTAACTGAACATTTCAGGTAAAGCAGGCTTAGGCCTACTGCAAAGCAGAACCTAACACCCCCCATCAGTTCGGCTGATGTTTACAACATCGAATAGCACACAGTTCAGGCGGTATTCTTATACACCTGTCGTGCTACTTTTAGAGTGTTACCCTCCTTCCACTTATAACTTTGTGACTTGATTGCAGGTCAAACAACTGTAAGCGCAGCATTTACTGTTGACCATCGTACTCCTAAAAGCTGATGTACATTCAGAATGACTGAGAACAAGGAACCACATAGACCCACATAGACTGACTGGGCCTCAGACTGACAGAAACCACTCCGTTATATCGAGCGCCCATACCACACCTGACGCTGATAAACATTATCTCGCTGCACGGGTCATGGAGTTCTGTTGAAACCACGTTGTTTTAATTTAGTTTAAAAACATTTTGAGTTGGGTTTTTTTATCGGCTACTCGTGTTTATTAATTACTCCGATGAATTAAAAGCATTTTGCTGACAATGCCCTTGAAACAGATTTACTATTGATGTTAGTCTTACAGTACTTCTCCGCCAAAGCTATCAAAGTTCGCCTGTGGGCAACGCACTTCTGTAATCACTTAATTGCTTCCACAGTTCACAGTACTACCGATTTCAGCGTGTGGACGGCCCATCACTTCTTGCAATATCTTACCGCACCGCAGCAACAAAAGCAACAGAAGGCATGCGTGTAACAAATGTTAAATGTGCTGCAGGTAGCCGATCATTTCTGTGCTCAGAAAGATTTAACACAGCCCGAGTGGCGGGTATGGTTAAACTTACATAGACATATGTAATCTACATATGTAATCTACATATGTAATCTACATGTATTCTAATGCACATGTTGCTCTGTCCGAGCAGAGTGCAGTTAAAATAGATGGGTTTGTTGTTTACAGTATGTCTTCTGTATTAAGCTGACGCTTCATTTAATGAACTCGCAAGCAAGACAGCAGGGACAGCAGTAACTGTTTATTTGCCAACAACTACCTTCTTTGCACCAATTCTCCTATTTCCAAGCCGTGCAAGGGAACGGAAATGACAAAGACTTAAGGTAATGGTCAAATAAAGAGGTTGGTTGGTTGGTTGGTTATTGGTTGCTTAACGTCCCATCGCAAACTGGTTGCATATCAGGACGGTGGACTATGGGGGTGGGGGTGGGGTTCTATCACTAAGTTAATACACTGAAAGAACCACCAGACTGACAGCTGCAGTAAGATGGCCAGTGCGGACAGGCAGTTTAATGTGAAGGAGATTGCAGAATGGAGTTTGCACAATGTATAACTCTAGGAAATATATCCTTAGCCACACCTGGATTCAAAACAACCTTCCACCTGCTAAGAACTATTCCGCAGCTCTACCATCTGAGCTGTCCGGGCCCCTATGGTCGAAGAAAGAGGAAGGTACCTTGATCATAAGAATGTTTTGGGTCGAGCAATACGCTTTTGGTAATGAGTAATACAGACGAAGAGTGACCCCCGAATGAAAGAGGGATGCTAAAATCTCTCGTTCAATAGTAAGTGTGCATATCGATCGCACATTTCACTCACGTTCATAATTAAGTATATCACTTTTGACATTTATACTGTACGTAATTCTGATACAGGTAAAAGTGAAGGAAAGTAGAAACGTCTTTAACTGACAAATGCGTGGTTAAACTGCAGGTGGAATTATATATATATATATATACTATAAAAAGAAAGTAAAACGATAAATGATTATCACATTATAGTATCTAAGAGCTCAACTTCCCATCCCTACACAAAAATTTAATAAATAAACAGCCTGAAAAACTTACGTTTCTTGGTGTCCAATTAATCCGACCTTTCGTCAGAAATATATCTTACGATACGTAAGAATTTGTAGAAACCTGAGGCACGAAACAGTATGATCCTAACGCTTGTCTCAGTTCGCGAGCGTACTCATAATCCTGATTTTTCTATTAAAAAGGGAATTTACATTTTGCCCACTACCTGGCAAATTCTCACCTTGGCGACTGGGTGGGAATTGTTCCGGCCTGTCCGTTTACTGAGCATGCGCACAGCTCGTGTTCTTACAACGCTTACAAATAAGACTTGTACTTTCGCTTTCGGTTTGCATCGCGCTTCTTTGATTTCTGATCAGATTGATGGGGACAATGAGAAAATGCAGAGAAAGTATTTGATTGTAATCTTCAGAAAAAAAACTGCTTTTTTTTTACTTGTCCTTTAGCTCGTTCATTGACCAGGTTTATCTGGTACATTCTCCTTTTTCAAACATGTATTTCAACCACACCATACAGACAGTCCATTCAAGCATAAATATTTATCAAAAGTTGTAACTGTCCTATAGTCTGAAGTTCGAAATATTCTACCTTTAAAAATGCTTACATACAGGCTGGTGGAAGCAACTTAGATATGGAATTTGGTATCCAGTCTTTCTGCACAGCTGTAACACTCACTATTAGATCTGTAAACAACAGGTCTTTATTTTTAATAGTGCACGAGAATATACTGAAGGGTGATTTGGATCCCTGGAATTCGGAAAAAATATGACACCTTGCGGTTAAAATAAATAAATCTATACAATTCTGTTATTGTGTTCATTGTTTTCCATCCCAGTATCAAATGTTAAATTCTTTGTTAAATTCAGTTTTCACAGTGATAATAAAACACAAAAAATACATATTATCCTTAAATTTACCAAGAGATAAATCACGCACTTCTAATCGTTTCTGTCTAGTGTATTCATGCATACATCATAAACCCATCCACATCTAGGCCTATGCACGTACGAACACAGAAAGTACAACAGACAAAGGCGTCCATTTATATCTAGAATAAGGTGTGACCACTTCTTCCCCCACCCCCCGAAAAAAATTAATTTCCAAGTGTTCAAAAGAAAAGCTGACCTTCAGCTAGTATTATTTTCCACACATGGCCAAGTACAGCGATCACAGGATGCACATTCGTTCGGTTAAGAACGAATGCCTGTGCGTGTTACAAGCTAGTAATACAGTTAATCTCAAGCGTGCACAGGAAAACCTTTGACTTACTGGACACGTACGAATGCGACATCCGTCAGAAGTTCTTTGCACACCGGTGTGCGCAAAATATACCCTCACGTGCATCTTGTGTGCTACATGTAACTAACAAAAAGGAACTCCAGAAAAAAATTATAAAGTCCCGGATCGGTCAGGGCCCATCAGCGTTGTTGATGAGGCATTCCTCAAAATGCAACTCTCGATCTTTCCTAACAATTTTTCGTATTGTAAAGCAAAATCTGCATTACATCATAACATGTCATGCTGCTTCCTCATTTGTGCTTGCCTCTGTATGATGGGGGGTAGGGGGCTTGGGAAGGATCCTGCAAGCTGGTTTCGCAAAGTAGCGTGTTTAAATCGGAAAAAAAAAACGATTCAGGTACAGCTAGGTCCTCATGAAAACTTTGGCAAGCATGTATTATTGCAAGAAACAGAGCCAAAACTCGACCTCTCGACAGACCAGTTAACCGACAGACCAGCTGCCTATACCTTCGAGCCAGCTGTCGGACGAAATCTAAAACTGTCGGCCAAGTTTGTCCGAAGAGCAGGCCGACAATTGCAGAATATCAGCCAACACAGCCTTGCATGCCGAGTAAATTAAAATGCTCTAATAAATGCCAACTGTAGACAAAACAAATGTATGCTGTAGAACAATATATAGTAAGAAGATTACACGAAAAAAAGCGTGTACTTTCTACTGGTGACGGACACAGCTTAGCGCTGTCCTCTCTTCCCTCAAGATTTTGTGCATCTCGCATGCAGAAACGCGCATTTGCAGCTTCTCAACCCACGATGATGTCTAATCTGTACACTGTTCTATTGTACTAGTTCGACCATCTGAGCTCATGAACCTTGGTTGGCGTGAGGTGCACACGTGGACTGGTTGGGGATGGTGGGGGAGGGGTGGACGCGATGTTGGTCTGCCAGCAAAGGAAAACTGCGATATATTGACAGGGAAGGGGGGAGAGGACCATGGAGGGTGTACGAGGGGGATGCCTTGCAGAAATAGGGGTACCCACAGAAGATCCTCAAGCGGCCAGTCCTACTGATAGGTCACTCACACATCTTCATAAAGCACATGTGTCGGACACAAGATCTTCTGAACCAATTTAAATCCTCCATTTCGCCAACAGACATACGTAACTGCCATGCCCTACCTTCTCCTTGTGAAGGTGGGAGGTGCCTAACTTTGTATCCCAGACGTCAGACAGCATATTAACACCAAGATATTTCAGCAACAAGATAAAAAGCATTGCCTTCAACAAACATTTACATGCATAGGGAGAACACATGTAGCTAGGAGCACTCATCCAAAACTCGCCCTTGTGCAACATACCTCGTTTTCAGAATACTGTTATGTAGGGCAAGGATAGTTCTGTGCACCTGCAGCCTTTTCAGAAACATTACTTCAAATGTTTGAAATCTACCATTTTTACACCCAGCTGATGCAGATTCGTTCTTTCTTTAAAAGCTAAATTTAACCCTTTTATTCATACCAGTCTCAAGAATATAGGCAAGTTCATGAGCAGTTTCAGTAATGTTGCTCAAGAATCATTTAGAAGCATAAAGAAATTAAAATCATTTAAATGCTGCCTTAACCACTAGACCACCAAGGCAATCTGTAAACGCAATGGAAAAATTTAAACAAGAATAAGAACATGCATCAAGCATCAGATTATTTATAGCCATTATTTAAAGGGATTGCTTAACATGTCATAACCATTTAATATAAATAAAATACCTATTTTCCTGTATATCTGGACATGTAATGTATATATGCTTACAACACATTTTATTACACGTACTATATACTCATAAAATTTCTTTGTAACATACACACCACATCATAACCTCACAAAGCCAGATGTGAACTGCTTTTGACATGCAAAGCAATCATCATGATCACGATCATAATCGTTTTTCACAGCACCTCTGGAGACTGGTACAGTTGTTAATACAGTAACGCAGTAACAACCAGCACAACTAAAAAGATGCTCTGGCATCACACGTTCATGTCTTCAAATAACTTGGCAATTTTCAGAGCCGTCTCCATGAGGCTGACTGAGATCATGTTGACGATCATTGCCACCACGACGCCTTGTGGAGGCATGGGGCTGCCTTCAGTACCTTCTGGGCCTTTGGCTGATGGCACAATCAGCAAAACGCTGGAAGCTCCGACTGCACCTCCTGTATGCGAGACATAAAAGCCCTGCTTTTGTCCACAGCCTATTTCTTCTTGCTTGGGCACCACCGCCCAGCCCATGGCATAGAAGCCGTCATTGAACACTTTGTACTGGGCCAGGGGAACGGGTGACCAAATCTGCTGCACGGTAGATTTCTTTAGGTATCCTCGCAGTCTGCATTGTGGCACAGTGTCTAAATCTTGACTGCAGTCTAAAATCTCCTCTGTTGTGCTCAGCGCAGCGCAGAAATCAGCATTTTCGTCCACCCTAGTGCTGGAATTTGGTTCACCCTGCCCGCTGCTTGCATCACCAGCACTGCTTTTGATGTGACTGTTCCTCCCACTATCTCCCTTTTGTTCAGAATTAATCATCTCTGGAAGCTGGTAGCTGTACAACATGATATTTCCAAAACGCACGAGATCAGGTGCTGTCGACATCATACCACCACCAGCATACTTGTAGGAACAATCCACATATGGTGCATTCACCAACTGATTCTTCTTGTTGCGAGCATAGAATCTAAAGTAATAATGGCATTGAGTAAACATTATTGTATATACACCACACATACCTAAGTATTCATTATGCATAGCATTTATTTTTGTAATGTGCTGTAAATAGTATGATGTTTATGCATATAGCAAACTATTATAAGTTCATATTACTGTAAGGTACATTTTAATACAACATCCCACCAGATGTTCAGTCCACCAAGATCTTCAAAACTAAGTTTTTCAAGGTGAAGGTATGACCAGATCAGATTAACTACACATTACAGACACTGATTGGATAGAACCAAACTGTTTCTAAATAATATTGTGAGCCCAGACATGAGGCTTATTGAAATAACATGTATGCCCTAAAATACAAACAAGACGTGAATACGTAAACATGATGCTTCATGTACCCATGCAGGTACCTTACTTGTCAGTTTGCCTGCGAAGTGTTCCTAAGTGTAGGGATTAACAAGCACATGCCTTTGATGCACACCCACCTGGCTCTATTGTAAATAATGGGTTGGTGTTCCTCTAAGTAGGTACTCTGTAGACCCAGGTCTTTGAAAAGTTTATTCATCACATCAGAAAACGTTTGCTTAGTTGCACCTTCCAGTACTGCTGCTACTAAAGTCCATCCATGAGTTGTATAGAGAAATTTTGTACCTGGAAACAATATACAGATAAAAATATGAATTATATTGAAAACTCCATAACATTCAGTGTCAAGGAATTTTTTTACAGTACATGCACAAATGTTAAAGTATAAGGGCACTAAACATTGCATGCACTCATCTGACTGCAAACGTCTCAGCGTGTAGCCAGTCACAGACTTAAATTCATTTATAGTGAACTTATACATGTATTTCTTCTGTTACATACAGCGAGGACTTGTTCATTCAAAATTGTTCTTAAACATACCACTGACCTGGCTTGTGGACCAGGGGATCATCTTTGAAAATATCCAGAGATTTCTCAACGGATGGATAATGTTTCTTGATGAAATATTCTGAGTGTTCAAACTCCTTGGTCAGTTTTAAGTCCCCTCGTGGACGGGTGTTGCTGACCTCTGGTTCTGCCATGATCTCGGCATACAAGGCACTTGGTTCTTTAGATTCTTCTGTGGAAGTTGTTCCTTCTACGTTTCTTTTGTCTGTCTGCGCATACTTTTTGTCGTAATGACGAATACCTCCAAGGTGGGACACAAGCTGACGTGTTGTTATAGTGACCTAAGTAGGGAAAGATTAAGTGGAATCAGTGACATTCTATATGCTTCTACCCAAACTGAACATATCATGTTACATATTTTGCTTGTTAAAATATTATGTTGCTTTATGATATATGAAGGAATCTGCAGAATGTTAACATTATGAAAGATAAGGTAATCTGAAGAATTTATCATCAGCTTTTGCATTTGTGCAACTTCGTCATGCAGCATTCTAACACAATGATTATTTATTGTTGTTTGATGTCAAGTTGGCAATGTAGGCTATCTAATGAGGGGGGAGGGGTGGTGGGAAAGAAGAAAGAGAAGGAAACCAGAGTACCTAAAGGAAACCCCACACACAGCATTACAAACAGGTGTCATATGCAGAATGTCTGCCAGTCACAGGATGCCAACTTGCAATCCTCTGTATTGGTAACATTACAGCTATCCTACAGGCCAACACACACACACACACACACCGTGATCTCAAGTGACAGCATCACTTGACACAATACCTTTTCCCCATCGACTTCTTTGTGTGGAAACCGTGGCACATACTCTTGTACGGGCCTGTCCAGATCCAGCATGTTATTCTCCACTGCCTTAGCAACAGCTGCCATGGTGATGGACTTGCTTATGCTAGCAATACGCATCACTGTGTCTGGTGTGCACGCCACTCTATTCTCTACATCGGCAAAACCTAAACCTGTACACAGAGGATTGCAGCTTATTTCCAAGTTAAAAAATCTCTGCGTTCATCTTTTCTTGTTGTTGACTAAACAGTGCTCACTGTGGCCAGGCTTGTTTTACTGGTGCAAATATTCTGTGGGCTTTTTAGTGATGCAGCCATCACTTCCTTTAACTGAACTGTCTGAATTTATTTTCGTACAAATGTCTTCATGAAAGTTACTCCACAACCTTCCCCCTGCAGGAATTAATGTCACATTTGACTTGCCTAAATAAAATGCCTGCAAACCACTCACCGTTGGCCCACACGATCTTCCCGTTAACACTGACAGCCACTACCAGCCCTGGTGATCCCGACTCATCCTGAATGATCAGAAATTAAGAAAATAAACATGCAACTAAACTGGTCACACTCTCCCCTGCTGCTCACTGAAGAAGCTAATGACATAGTGGTATACAGTCACTGCTGTATAAGTGCCACCCCAAAAAAATTGGACTTACCTAGCAGTTGCATTTAACCAAAGTCAACAATTTCACACCTAACAGTACCATATATGTATATGTAGATACATGTTACTGTACATTTATATGGAGACATGTATGCAAAGAATGTAGATGCTCACGAAAAAAAACCACATTCAAGTTTAGTCTTTTTTTCTTCTAAACAAAAGTCTGTGGCCGGTGACTTGGGTCAGAGCCGTTTCCATTGTGGCTATAGTGTCATACAGCCTTTGGATGCCTTGCTACTATCTGAAGTTCCTAACGGTGTCCATTTCCATTGTGTATTGTTACTTTTTGAGAGATATTCCTTTTTCTTTCCCTTCCTCCTGTCTGTCCTCTCATTCCTGTCTTTAAGCCAGTGGTTCTGCTAAGAGAGATAACTCCAGCCTTCTCAACATCAAGTGCAGACTGCGTGTAGCCAGTCACAGACTTAAAGTCATTTCTTATAGTGAACTTATACGTGTATTTCTTCTGTTACATACAGCGAGGACTTGTTGTTGCCTCAGTCAGTTGTCATGTGATCCATGTTCAAGTTGCAGCGACCAGGCATAGCAATTAGTGACACCCATTCGACAAACAATAGAATTCATCAAGCACAAGTAATCTGAACAGTTGTCAGTAACAGGAGCTCCGAGTAAACAGCCTACGTTTGATCGAGGGTAATAACGGTGATGAAAAAAGGTGTCTGGTGGCTCTTGTTGACTACTGTGATTGCGCTTATCTGGTAAAGATATTTTGGGAGATGCACTTATACGCACCAATTCTGTTTCAAAAACTCCATTCCTTAAAAATAGTTGCACATCTGGGTTGCACTTATATGGCATTGACTGTATACACACATATACATAAACACATATACACATACATAAATAAACACATACAGTACGTATAAATAATAAAGGCTCAGAATAACCAAGACATCTGACCAGCTAAGAGTCAAGCTGATGGTTAAAAGAATCTTCAATTTTTTTAACACATTTTTAATGGGATATATAAAGCTCTACAGTCTGAAAGATACTGCTGAAAGTGATGCTAAGAGACAACATAGATCAATTTGCAAAAAACTCATGTATATTTTTTCACATTGTTAGGCAAGCTATCTAACTAGCAATGATAAATCTATATGACAATTGAATCCAACCTTGTCAGCCATGTTACATGGAATTACATGTCAGCTTTAATATTTCTTGTTTCTCCTTGAATACAGATGTCATTATTAAAGCTTAATCTGGACATGAGGGCACTGATGGCCCTGCCTAGGAAAATGAGCAAATTTCCATTGTTTGGTGCTTTTAAACATAATTTTTAAAATTACCTTTACTCTTTGGCAGAGGTCTTTTGCTTGAATAATAGCCTCTTCCTTGAAAATAGGGGGGCTTTGATCAAATTTGCGTTCAGGAGCCAATGCTATCTTTAAGCTATTTTGCTCACTTTTTGTTTTTCCATCTGTTTGTCTTGCTTCACTGTCTGGTTTTACATGTTCTTCGCACAAGGATTCTTTGCCAGGCTTTGCTAAATGAAACAAGAAAACTCCAAAAACTGTGATGAGAAAAAATCTCGTTTTAGACAAATCTCTCTTGTTGCCTTCTCCCTGTGTATTGTGCTCTAAATGACTAGCAATGTTGTTAACAGTTAGCTGGCACGATACGCTTCTTGACAAAACGTCTCCACCCCTTTGTGGTATGTCTGTTCTGCTCGCATGTTTTCGATGGGAGAAAGAATTTGAAAATCCAAATGTTACTATTGATAACGAACGAAATCGTTTTTCTGCTGTGTCAACGCTGCAGACGACGCTTCTAACACCACAGCAGTTACCCAGCATTGTCATATCGTTAGGACGACATAAAACTTTACTAAGCTTTGAACGCCATGCGTTCTTCAGCTCTGAACTTAACAAAACGGTCAGCATTTCTTTTTCGTCACATAG
Organism: Lanistes nyassanus; assembly: GCA_004794575.1. NCBI lineage: Eukaryota > Metazoa > Mollusca > Gastropoda > Architaenioglossa > Ampullariidae > Lanistes > Lanistes nyassanus. The sequence continues at coordinate 72,932 of SMGT01000011.1, read as the reverse complement.
ATTATGCTACTCTGTTGGTGTTTGTCTTTTCTCCTCCCTCCCGTCTGCTGTGTCTCGCAGCAATCTGCCTTGTCCTCAGCGGGACTAACCCGGAGCCCTCAACATCTCATCCATATGAAAATTTCAAATATCAACGATATAAATAGTTGCTTATAAGTTCCATTTATAAAAAAAAACACTTAGAATAAATTATATTTTCAGATACAATGGGTAACACTAAGAAGTAGAATTAAATTTTAAAGCCCGATACGTTTCTGTAGAGAAGCAGTTCCGAAAAAATAGAGTTCTGAAATAGTACAGTTCTGTAGTTGAGTTGAGCATAGTTGAGTTTTGTAGTTGAGTATACTTGAGTTTTGTCTCCGACATCATGGCGGTGGTCATCGAGTCTGCAGAGTAAGCTCTTAAATAATTACAGACTATCCTTTTTCTTTATGAAAGCTTTGTACAATGTCAACGTTAAATTCATGTGCTTAAAAATGTTCATGACCATGTCTATTGCTTAATGAAATTTTCGTCATTTCCTGATACTTGTATTAGTAGGCTAAAACACCCACAGACGTACGTAGTGGAGACGTAGAGTCAGATGAGATAGTCAATAGAATAATTAATATGAGACTATCTTTAGTATATGTGGGCGGCTAAACTGACCAGTTGATTTAATAGACGATTTGTACTAAAGTGATATAATGAAATGATGTTACTGCACAGCTTTATTTATGTAGTATTTATTCCAGCGTCGTGCGTTTGATCGAACAATACTTGAAGGAAAATAATCTTCTCCGCACGTTGGCAGTGCTTCAGGTAAGACAAAGAGTGTAAAACCACTCCAAGGATTTAGACCCAGTGATATTTTAATTCTGATATTAATTATAGTTTTAGTTTTTATTTTATTTTATAACATTAATTTTTATTTTTTGTTCATTCTAGTTTTCAAGGAAGTCAGCAATTCTTATTTTTATTCAGTTCTGTGTTTAAAATTATAGTTTTTATTTTATTTAGTTCTGGCCTTTTTACATAATATCAGTTCAATTTTAGTTTTTTAATTTTTTTTAAGACCACAAACGCCGTCTATTGCATATTTCAATGGAAATTATGTTTCAGTCGACAAAATACACTCAGTTAACTCTTTGAACCCACAGGGACCCGTAGGGCTAAGAAACCCCAGAGGCCACATAGAGCCCGCATAGATTTACACGTTTAAAAAAAATACTGCTTAAAAACTACCACACTCACAGTAATATATTTTACATATTTAGAAAGATCTATTCTTCGGCATCACAATGGAAACAATACTTTTAGTTTAAAATATTAAATACTACTTACTATTTGGTGCCAAATGTAGTCACTTTTTGCACACACAACAAACGAAACACATGTAGCCATTGTGAACGACGGAAGTAGACCTGGCCAGCCGCTACACTAAACCTCGTTTGGGAAGCCAAAACTCATTTAGACAGTGCAGGGGAAACAACCGATGATAGAGCTTTACAATGACACAAAGTTTACTTCCCTTATACCGTTAAATGCGTCGCTGCAAATTTTTTAATTTGCCGCAAGTTTGTCGGTTGCGCGGAGTCGCCAGTCAGTCGTCGCAAGTTAGCCGAACCCTATGGAGTCAAAGAGTTAATAATGCCGTTAAACGCAACTTGACTATCAATGGTCTAACAGATAAGTGGCATAATTATTCAGCACAATCAAATCTGGGACAGCCTGAGGGATTTGGGGGCCCTGCTAAGGATAGATAATGGTGACATTCGTCTTTTCCGTTTTGTTTTCTCTGACTGCTGGGCGAAGATAAATGCAGTCGCAGAAGCAACAGCGGTCAGAATAAATTGTTTGTGATCATCCATACTGTTGCCATTGTCAGGTCCTAGAGCGAACACGTGATGATCATAAGACGATCTGGCGGATAAAATGCTGCAGGTTTCTTGCACCCATGTACGGAGAGTGCTTGGAAAATGTTTCCGCTCAACTTTGAGAGCATTGCTAGTGTAAATAGCCCTTTACGTACACCCAGGCCCCTGAACCCTCCTAGCTGGCATACCATGGTTAGTTGCAGCATGTTCCTGACTGGTCGTTCGTTACTCAAGTGTGGGAAACATAAAGGGTATCGTGTTGCTTTTGATCCCCTGACCCAACAGTGGGTAGGGGAGGGCCAACAAGGTCTCACAGTCCGAGGCTACCATAACCCTAAATACTAGATTTTTTTCAAGGCATGCTTTATCTTTGCATAATTATGAAGCATTTTATTTTGCTTCCTAGTTCAAGAATTTAAAATACAGTACTGGCTTTTGAGCTGCCGGTACACCATGAGTCCAGTCTTCATTTTCAGTTTTACAAATTACATGTTAATAGTTTCACATGTTACAGTCATGCCATGTGTAACAAGTTATGTAAACATAACTTCCCACTGAACGTAAAATGCAGAACAGTATAATGTGTGTGATTCATTCTTTAAGTTCAAAGATTGGTGATTACTCATCTTCTGAATGGTTCCGTGCAGGAGGAGAGTTCCATTTCATTGAATACTGTCGACTCAGTTGAAAGCTTCACAGCTGACATAACTGCTGGTCACTGGGACACTGTGCTACAGGCCATTCAAACCCTCAAACTCCCAGACAACAAACTCATTGATCTTTATGAACAGGTGGGATAGGAACAGCTTTTGTTTTAACCCTCGGTCGGTTCCTGAAAGTTCTGACTTTTGTTTTAACCCTCGGTCGGTTCCTGAAAGTTCTGAAAAACACCTTGAAAGATTGAGGGGGAAAAAGGTCTGTTTCCCAGTAATACTTTCTCTTTTTCCCCCTCCATCAGTGTATAGTGCCCACACTCTCTTTCTCGCTGCTTTACAACATCTTCTGTCAGCTTTTGCCATATTAGTCTGTATGATTGTTCTCATGATTTTGCACACTTACAGACAGGTGCATTTTTGTTCCATGGAAATTCCTTCATGTCTTGTTTAGAAAAACACATACAGAGTGGAGGAAAACGGGCTTTGTAATTTTAAACTGTTTTAAGATTTTCTGGAAATTTTACTGCAGAAATGTATTAAATTATGTCGTAACTGACCTTTGTTTTTTTTTATCCAAGCAAGATGCAGTAGCTATTTTACAAAGGATGTGTTGTGAAGTAGCAGCATGTGAGGAAAGTGCCTGTCGACTGCTATGGTATGAGGCATTGTGAATGGTCTTGCAGATTGTCCTGGAGCTGATTGAGCTGCGAGAGCTGGGTGCTGCCCGGTCTCTGCTGAGACAGACAGATCCAATGATTATGCTGAAACACAACCAGCCAGACCGCTACATTCACCTTGAAAATATGTTGGCGAGATCCTACTTTGACCCCAGAGAGGTCAGTAATTTGTTTGTCAAGTGCCAGTGTGTGTGCTTGCTTGCCCAGCCAAATGTGGCTGCACAGTTGTATACGTAAATGCATCCTCCAACCTAAACTTATTATCCAAAAAAGAAAACTGTGCATCATAGTGTGAGTTGGCTTAATTACAAATTGCAGGCATACGTCGATGGCCAAACAAAAGAAAAACGTCGGCAAGCCATCGCACAAGCTTTGGCAGGGGAGGTGAATGTGGTGCCACCATCTCGTTTGCTGGCCTTACTGGGTCAGGCTCTCAAGTGGCAACAACATCAGGGACTCCTTCCCCCAGGTTTGGAAACATTTTTTATTATTCTATTGTAATAGTTGTAAGATCATGCATCACTTACACCGAGTTTGTTAGATCTTGCGAACTCCTTTCTATTTGTTTTTTCGATCATTTCAGGGTGGGAGGGGTCTATCGTATGCAGTCAGTTTTTCCTTCTGCATGTGTATATTTTTGTTGAAGCACTTGTTTTTCATTACTTTTTAAAACTGATTTGTGCAACAGGTATGACTTGATGTGTTTTGTAATACATGTAACACTAACAGGTACAAATATGGATGTGTTCTATAATAACAGGTACGACCGTTGATGTGTTTTGTAACAACAGGTATGAGTATTGATGTATTTCATAATGCATGTAACACTAAAGGGTACAACTGTCAATATGTTCCGTAACAACAGGTATGAGTATTGATGTGTTTCATAATGTAACACTAACAGGTACGACTGTCGATATGTTCCATAACAACAGGTACGACTATCGATGTATTCCGTGGTAAAGCAGCAGTGAAAGAGCAGGAGGATGAGAAATACCCCACCCAACTCAGCAAAACCATCAAGGTGGGCAATAGACAAAAGGATTTCTGCTGTCTTGAGTAGAATTCACCATTAAAGTGCAGATGGACTAAAGCATCAATTTCATATTCAATAAAGACCCACCTGTCTGTTTACTAAGGCTAGACTGAGACACTTGGAAGCATGCAAATGCTTCTTTGATGACTAAATCACCAGCCCTCTCCTGTTGCATTTTCCAGAGATTTTTCTCCTTTTGTTGCTATGATGATGATGATGATGATGATGATGATTGTGATGGGCTCAGTATTGGTGGTGGCAGAGGACATTCCTGTCTTTGTGCAGCTTGCACTCACACTGTGGCATGCACTTTAACAATTTATCACAATTTTGCAGTCACTGAACTGTGTAATAAACCAATAACCCATGTAAGATTGTAGCATATAATAATTGCCAGATTAAAAAAAAATCATGTTTAGACACTATGTTTACTGTTGCTGTTGGTTTGGGGACCTTTCAGTTTGGCCAAAAAGCCCATGTGGAGTGTGCTCAGTTCTCACCTGATGGTCAGTACCTGGTGACAGGCTCAATTGATGGCTTTATCGAGGTCTGGAACTTTACAACAGGCAAGATCAGAAAGGATCTTCGCTACCAAGCACAGGTGGGAAGGTTTTTTTCCCCTCTCTTCTTGTGGAGAGGAACTTTCTAAAAAAAAAATTGTTGAATGAAGTATTCATATCATTCGTGGTAGGCTCTGTAGATAGTCTATAGTGCTTAACACACTCTCGATAAAGAGTTATCATCTGTTGATACCATTGTGAACTCGTATAGATTCGGCACAATTGAAATAATGCTGCTTGCAAGCTACCACAACTGCAGTAATCTACATATTTCGAAAGATCAATTTTTGAACATCAAAATAATTATACAGTTTTACTGAAAGACTGTTAATAGTACTTGCTATTTAGTGTAGATTTGAGTCACTGTGTGCACTCTATGCACATCCACAGTTCCGTCGGATCTAAGAAGGCCATGACTTCCTGTTGTCTTTATCTTATAAAAACTGTAGGGGAAAAAACTGAGCGATAAAAACTTAATTCTAATGCAAGCTGAAAGAAAATTTTTTAAAGAATAAAATGATTTCTACCTTAAATCCATCCTATGTGAATTCTTTGTTAAAAGTTATCAAAGTGAATGCAGCAAAATGGTGGGCACAATTGTCCCTTGCTGGTGAACCCCCTTTTTTTATTTTTAAAGTCGTCGTAAAACCTCCAAAGCGCTGTCAGCCGTAGCAACTTTCTTTTGGCTTACCTTCTCTGAAGTGATGGGAATGGGTTAAACTGCATGTCTAGTTATGAGTGGGATGATTAGTATTAGTACTGAGTTGTAAATTTCATACCAAAATTATACATAGTTGTGACACCAGTTGATTTCAAGTTATCCGAGTTACAAGAAAACCACATAACTCTTTGTGTGCGATATATTAAATTCTATCCTATAAAAGAAAGAAAGAGCCAGGTCATATTATTGGCTTATAATTTGTCTGTACATGGTGACAGTAGTCAAGATATAATTTGTCTACCCAGGATAACTTCATGATGATGGATGATGCAGTTCTCTGTTTGGCCTTCAGCCGTGACTCTGAGATGCTGGCATCAGGTTCCCAGGATGGCAAGATCAAGGTATAACTGTTAAGTGTGATCATAATTGACTGTACCCTGCCTAAGGTCACAAGGTCAAAGTAGAAATGCACAGAATGAGTAAAAGAAATGGAACTCTATGATTAAGAATGCAGTCAAACGTGTTAGTATAATGTGCTTACATTTAGCCTTCTTTCAGGTGTTTATTGTTCCTTGCCTCAAAATTCCATCTCAGAATCTTTACCGCACCCAAAAAATGCATTTCTCGCAAGTAGACAGCAGACATCTGCATAAAACATTTATGCACAGTCAGCCTTATTTTTTGGTACTCTGTGTAGAACTGTTCCCTAGTCATATTTGATTTTAGTTTTATGTGGTCTTTGATCAGGGGGCATGAGAAGCGACTTATTAAGACACAGTGAATTTCATTAAAATTCATTTGTTGAAGATATCTAATATTTCATCAGGAAATAATTTTGGTTGCTTATCGATTTGATTTTTTTTAAGGCAATAGCTTTAATTTTCAGGTGTGGAAGATCACAACAGGACAGTGTCTACGAAAGTTTGAGAAGGCTCACCTGAAGGGTGTTACCTGTGTCTCTTTCGCTAAAGACAACAGTCAGTTGCTTAGTGCATCTTTTGACATGACCATACGGTTAGTAAACAAAACATGCAAAATACATTTTTGAAAGAACATTGAAGATCGTGTGTATGCCCGGTTCATCAGCATGCAGGTACACCACAATACAGCATAAAGTTTGGCGTTTGCTTGGGCATAGGTGCATTGTAAAGGTGAAGGGATGCTGTCTGCAGTGCATGTTTTGTGTGTTGTTAAAGACCTGCCATGTTTTTGTGTCAGAACTTATTGAAGCATATCTCTGAACACTTCCTTATTGTTTGATTTAGCATTCATGGATTGAAGTCGGGCAAACAGCTGAAGGAGTTCAGAGGGCACACATCCTTTGTCAATCATGCAGTCTTCAATCAGGATGGTCATCAGGTTATCAGGTGTGCAGTTTTTCTTTGATGCTTGTGGTGTGGTGGTATTTGGGTTCTGTAGAACTTACAATGCAGTAAAGATTTTCCATTTGCATCGGCCTGTATTACACAATGTTGAACACTGCAACTGCACTGTTGAGGTTCTGCATAAGTCTTGATGGCATAACAATAAAATTTGCATTAGGCTTTATTGTGCAGGCATGGGAATCGGCTGCTGTTCACAGAATTCAGATTTTGGGGGCTTGGTCCGGCCTAGAAATTCGGTGCCCCTTTTCTTTTCTAGGCGATTTTATATGTGTATAAAGAAAATGCTGTTTTCTTTTACCATCTGCTAAATTTTGCATGGCAAGCTTTGCATTCTCACTTCCTGTTTTGCTCGCAATTTGCCATTCTGTTACTTGTCGCTGATTCAGACTTTTCCCATCATTTCCGCCAGATTTCAGGATTTTTTAATTTTTAGGTGATCCGATTCCCATGCCTGATTGTGCCTCATTATATGATGAATGTAATAAATCTGCTGAAAATGGGTATATGCGTACATGTGCACAGGTCCACATGCATGCACACCCATTCTCTCTGGCTCGCTCTTCCCACTCAAGCACAAAACTTCTTGCTTTTGTGTCCCAGTGCTAGTTCAGATGGCACAATCAAAGTATGGTCAGTAAAGAATTCTGAGTGCACCAACACATTCAAGTCCCTGGGAGGAACCGTTGGAACAGACATAACTGTCCACAGTGTCCATCCCATGGCCAAGAACGCAGAACAGTTTGTGGTCTGCAACAGGTCCAACACAGTGGTCATCATGAACTTTCAGGGCCAGGTGAGATTCCAAACATAATGCGCCAGATAATTCTTCATTGCACGTCAGATTGAACATGTAGCCCTGTGGAGGTTCAATACCTGATGCGCAGTGCTAGCAGGTTCTTTGTTGCGGGTAGGGTCAAGCAAGTAGTTCTTGCGAGAGTAGAAAGGTTCATTATTCAGTGCTGTATATATTAGCATAGACTTATTATTGATTCCAGCCATAGAAGTTTTTTGTTTTGGGCTTATTGAAAGAATTTTATACTATGAAAGAAGATACCTTTTCAAATGAACAGATACTTTTTTGATAGAACATGCATCTGAAATTGAAGCAGTTTATAAAATCTGAGCATGAACACTGATACAGATGCAGAATACATAAACTTCTCTCTTTTTGCCAGATTGTGAGGAGTTTTTCTAGTGGTAAGCGTGAGGGAGGAGATTTTGTGTGTGCAACTTTATCTCCACGTGGGGAGTGGATTTACTGTGTTGGGGAGGACTACGTTTTGTACTGCTTCAGCATCTCTACAGGAAAGCTGGAGAGAACTTTGACGGTAAGGGCTATAATGTTTATTTTCATGCTTCTTGTTTTTGGTGTACTTGCTTTCTTGAAAACTGTTTAGAGCAACTTGCAAACCCTATATTGTTTTTTTTTAATTATTGATGACCATGTTTTTATTATAATTACTATTTAATTGCTGTGGTGTGATCATTATACAAATTATTTTGCTATGCTGTAATAGAAAACTGTTACATATGGTAGAGGCAGTTGATAGCGAGTGAATCCATCTTTTTCATATAGATGCACGAAGAAGTGCTAACAAAGTGTTGAAAATCATTTTACCTCTATAACCCTAATAAATCTTATATTTTCCTACCCCCTTTCAACTCCCCCCCCCCCTTTTTGGAAAAAAGACCAAACAGCATCATTGTTGGTCAGTGGTGCGTTCATCTCTCCCTCTGTGTGTGTTCGTTGTTTTCACTAGCGTGTCTGTGTCCATCGTCCGCGCGAAGTGTGCATGAAAAGTGTTCTCGCGCGTTAAAAATCCACATTTTATTTATTTATTGTGATCTGTTCTACAGGTTCATGAAAAGGATGTAATTGGAATCTGCCATCATCCTCACCAAAATTTGATTGGGACATACTCAGAAGATGGCATGCTGAAACTTTGGAAGCCATAGTTCATCCGTTTCCTTTTTTTTTGTCATTGGAACATTGGTTTTGTCTGCCTGTGAAAACTTTTTTTTATTTAGTAAAATTCAGAATTATGCATTGACATGTGAGTTTTTGTTTGAGGAAGCATGTTTTTTAACCACAGCATTTACTTGCACAAAATTTACAGCATCAAAATGTTTATTTTGGTTGACAATCATTTTGTGGACGTTTAGACGGGTAATTTATAACTCTGAAATGTTGGCTTTGCACATAAATGAAGACGAGATGACAAAAAGCAGCCTAAATTAGTGAAGGGAGGATCAATCTGCATGTCATGCACTAGCAGAGCTAATTCACTCTGTAATAAATATTGGAATAAACTGCAGTTTTATGCATTAACAATCAACAGCACCTAGATACAAGCAACCACATCGCCATTCAAACTTGGGAAGTGTAACTGGCTTGTCAGATGCCATCTAATCCTGCTTGTAATTTGTGCAGTTCTAATAATGGTCAAGGACAATGCATAGTATGTTTTGGTCCATTGTTACAACCATCAATGAACTTACGGTAAATCCAATAGTTCTTTGGTTGTATAGTCAATGGAAGTTTTTACAATCTTTTGCACATGCAGCCTATGAGAATCCGAACCTGGAGCACCGAAATGCAACTCTTCCCTGCAGAGAATGCAGAAAAACCTGCATTGGCGATTGCTCTCACAAAATTCGACATTTACGTATTTACCAGGAAGAACCTGGTACTTACTTTTTCCGGTGCCAGCATTGTTGTTCGTTTTCACATTTTTGGCTACTACTGTTTACAGCTGCATTTTGCCAACAATGCACAAACTTATTTAATACCGTCATAATGCATTTTCATTTTCTAACCGAGACAATCTTTCACTAGTTAGCAATGCATTTTGAAATATTTTTTAGTGCTGAAGCAAGGATTTAGTTTCAAAATTTTAGTACTTCGGTTATCTAAGTACATTTTGTTTTCGAGAAGGTTGCCCCTCTAAGGTCTTGCATTAGGCAAGGCATAATTTACAAGCTTAGTTTCTGCATCAACTTTAGTTGCGACCCGCTTGCCTTGAACACATGCAAACCTTTGGTACTGGGTACATGTATCAGCATGTCGTGTTTGATGACCATGTCAGAGATTAAGACATGCAAGACGATAGCTTCTTTCCAAATCTTGCCTCAATTTAAAATGTTCTTGCCCTTTTAATTTATGCCTCCAACGATTCTGCTACAGCAGTTTAAGGACTGTTGCTCCAACTGACTGAAATAAGCAGGCTCTCTATCCATGTCCTTTCTGTCTTGCTCACACAACCACAAATGCCACAAGAAACTAGGCAAAAGACTTACATGGTTTACTTAGAACTGCGCCAAATGGGATGTGTCCAAAAAAGAAGTGCACAATAACTTAAAAATATAACATGAAAGTGTCTTGACAACTGAACTTGCTTACCAAGCCAACATAAAACCTTATCCTTTTGAATAATGCCAGTTTGTGGTGTTACGTCCTGAACTAGTCTGACAAGAAAATGGTTTATTAAAAAACAAAAAAGAGCATCAGCTTCAGCAATAAAGGACTTATTGTCAGATACAGTGTTTTCTGCTCAAGAGGGTAAACAGCAGCAGAACATCACACACAAGTGTTAAGAACTTTATTGTCCTTATAGACATTCCTTCTTGTTGAGAACTGTGCTGTAAATATTGCTATGGTAAGCTGTATCTCCACACAGTCCACATGCATTAGGGGCCATCATCAAAGATCCAACATTTTTTCCAGTACATGAACTGTCATCCATTTTATGTAGTCCTTTGTCCCATTCTTAATACAAAGTTTAACAGTCTGTGATTAAGATAAACTGTGGGAACCTCTAGCACCAAACAGGAACAATAAATTCTTTTCTGAATTCCCCACCTAATTCCCATGCCCAGTACCTGGTATCTTGACACCCCAAACCCCTACAAATATCAAAATATTACTTTGATGAAAATGTACACCTATTAGGCACTTATTTTGCTTCTGTTGTTTGCATAGCAACTGACAGTGTAGTGAACAAATGCCAAGACCTAGTAAATATCCAAATCATGTAGCATACATGGTTTCAGGACAATACTTTTGAAGGAAAAAAAGCGTTGGGGGAGGCGAGGCCAAATAAAAAAAATCCTTTTTGCCTGTAACTGCTGTTTATGCCCATAGCATCAAATTGCAAAATGACTTATGAAAGTGTTTAGTTCAATTAACTTCTAAGACAGATTTTTCTTAAATGCAAATGTATTTGAAGGGGGAAGGGGTGGGGGAAGAAACCAAAATTTATGACTGCAAATATCACCAGCAAAAATGTTCATTTCCTTAAAATATTTTTTAAATTCTAAGATGCTGTTAATTGCTTTGCAGCTGTAAACCAAGATATCAAAGGCAAATACAAATTTCAAGTACACAATCCTTTCTGAAAATACAATTCCTGAAGCAAGAAAAATACAGTTCGCTGCTTTGTTGCTCACCTCAAACACCTGTCAAGTACAGGCAAGAAAGAACTTTTGACCAGCTTTTTTTCATCACTGTTCAGAATTCCTAGTGTTACAACCAAGGCCAACTAAAACTGGAAATAAAACTCAGGCAAAAGCACTTTCAAATGCATTGTCCTTTATATCATTCAATGTTTGCAAAATACCCACTTGACTGGCTGCACATACGATCAGCAACTGAGAACTTGTCTTGATACAAGCACACGCTAAAATCATAACACTAAAATTTTCTTGTAGGAAGACCCGCATTTAATCAACCAAAATGTCCAGTTACTAAATGCAACTTTTTATTTTTACATTTTTCTTGCTTCTTCCCCTTTTCAAAAGAACTGCTGGCTTGGGATAGAACAAAGACAGGAATCACTTTTAATGTTTCTCTCTGTAAGTACATGTGAATTAACAGACATGCATGTGTTAGCTTCCATCGTAATGTTTCTGATACAAACCCACAAAACATTTACATTCACACACTTTGCGTTCTTGTCAGTCACAAACACCTGCCTCTCATGTAGAACAGATACTAAACATAGGCATGACAGAAATGGATACTTGGATGAGTGGATGACAATATGAACAATGATGGATGAGTGGATTGTGAAGTGGACGTCAGAAGTCTGTATGCGTAAAGACTGCTGGATGCCATGATGTGACAGGGCGAGTTATGCATCATCGTCCTCCTCCTCCTCCTCTTCTTCATGCTTTCTTTTTGTCCCTCGTCCTCCTTCTTCCTCTTCATCTTCATCCTCGTCTTCCTCTGAAATAACCAACCTATTTGTTCAGTTCAATAATTTAAAGTGGCTCTGGGCATGCCAAAACCTTTAACATACTCGGAGATCAATACATTTTAAAGCCTTTAGAGTGCAAATATAGTTCTTTAAACTGAAATCTGCGTTTGCATTATTTCTGACGTGCCCTCATCTGTCATTAACCCAAAAACCTCATCCTTACCCTGGAAACCACCTTTTAGCATGGACAACCTGATCCCTGTATATTATTATGTAAGGAAGCTTTTAGTCATTCAGTGTATGCTGGTAATAAACTGGTTTTAAGACTTCAAATTGTTTGGATTTTGATACCTCCATCTTCTTCTTCATTCTCTTCACCATCTTCACCCTCATCATCATCATCTTCTCCTCCTAGTTCCTCTTCTTCATCATCATCGCCCTCTGGTTCAAAGTCATCCTCCTCTTCATCATCCTGTTAAAACCAATCACAAAATACTATGGGTTTACCTCAAGATTTTTTTTAAAATGCACGAATCAGCAGCATATATAGTGCAAGTCAAATGTCCACCAAGCACAAAAAAGACTATGTGATAATTTTGTAATGTCCAGGGTCTAGTTATTTTCTGCAATAGCAATAGTTTACTCTTCTAATACTAGGCCCTTTCAGTCCACCTGTCAGTTACTGGTGGCTTTTCAATAGCTGACCTTACCTCTGGACACTATACACCATTTAACTTATAAGGTGGAAAAGGTGCACTTGTTTTAGGCAAGAAACCATCCTATGTCAAAACTTGCCAAAATGTAGACCAGCACAATTTTAAAAGCTCGAGGCATTTAAGATAAAGCATAGCAAGCTTAAACCACCTCAATAATTGTCAATTATATATCCCCCCCAAAAAAATGTTAAAATATTTTACAAGCTTGGTGGTGAGAAGAAAAAAAGTAGGATGAAAAATAACTAAGCTATCTCTTCCTTTTTTGATTCGGCAAATAGTTGGAAAGGAGAGGATCATTTAATGAGTTCTTCAATGTTTTTCTAGGACTGGAAAAATGTCACTTAGGAGGAACGAGTAAAATCATGTATTTAAAAGTTTTAGAACCACTAAAACCTCAAAAACCAACAGCAAGACCACCACCAACTTTTCTGCCTCAAAATGAACTTTTAGTTTCAAACAGTTCAAAAACAAATGCAAAGAAAGAGTAGCAGGCAGGCATGCTTTTGTGATTAATATCAAAACAGAAAAAATTTGCAAGAAATTTTACATTTTCAGATGGTGGTTACTATTTACTATTTTTTACTATTTATAACTGTGGAATATCACCGATTTATCCTAGCGAATTGATTTACCTATGACAGCAATTCATTTAATAGGAGGGTTTGGTTTGTTGTTTAACGTCCAGCCGCAAACTATGTGCATATCAGGACGGTGTTGCTTAGACAAAGTTTACGTGCTGCCACACGTGGGACTGCTGTCGCAACATGGGCCTCAGTCCCACCCAGTCACATTATACTGACACCGGGCCAACCAGTCCTAGTACTGTTCCCTGTAGTGCCAGGCGTCTGGCAGGGCAGCTACTAGATTGCCAATTTTTAAGTCTTAGGTATGACTTGGCCGGGATGTGAACCACCGACCTCCCGCCTCGGAAGCGGACACCTTAACCACTAGACCACCAAGGCGGTGGGCTCTGGAGAACCATCAAAATAAAATGCCAATTGTCAACTTTAAAAAAAAAACCTTTAAAATGAGAAAAATTCTCTAAACTGATAAATGAACTCATAAATTACACTTCATTCCCACCTGTTATTTAAAGCATTTAAATTTCAAGCATCAGCGTACTTGAAACAAGTGCACCCATAACATCATACGTAAAGGTGTTACACTAACATCGATATCGCCCTTGACCAAGTAGTCAAGACCAACCTCTTCTTCCCCTTCCACTTCCTCATCGTCGTCATCATTTTCATCCTCCTCCTCGTCTGTAAAGGATAAAAATGTCAACCTAGCTTCACAGTATTTTAAGTACACAAAATTAAGATTGCTAAAAACTAAAGGCATTACAAAATGCTTTTTATTGGGGTAATCAAGATCAAAACCACTTTACAATCTTGTCAAATTCAGGCGAGACCACCACTACAAAAATCTGTAAGATATGTTTTTTTAAATCATAAAATTTACGAAAATTTAATAAAAATAATAGTTTTTCAGGCAAAAACCATACTTTCCTACTTGTGTTCTTCATGAATGGAGATATGCACAAATATATTTAATACATACATTAGTGGCAGCATATTACTAAATAAAAATATTACAGCAGTCCCTCCAATGGCATGAGTGGGGTAAGGCAAAAAAAGAAGAAAAGCATCGCGTGATGCTGGCAACTGTGCCAAAGCCTTAAAGGCAGCTATAGTCCATAGACAAATGATGTAAAAAAAAAAATACACAAACTGCATGTACTGTAGTTTCAATTTGATAATTTTCAGCTTAAATAACGTCTGCATGTTACTACAATCTTGACTTCTTCAGTCTGTTTAAAGAACAAAATACAAGTATATACATCCATGTACAAGTTCATAGTTGCTGACATGGTCGTAGTGCAAATTGTTTTTGGGTGCATTTTGTGCGCCGCGTGGAGAGAGGGGGGCAGTCATATTAGCGAGGGACTAATTTGTGAGCATATCATCCCCAAACTTATTCCAAAATAACTCTGCAAACTGTTATCATGGAACTCACTTTCCTAAAGATATGTGCTTTACTGTTTAAAAAAGCCAGCCAAATATGCCTTTAAAATAATAGAAACACCAGCATCCAAGTGTTTCATTACCTGTTAGAGATCAGAAAAACTTGATTAAAAGTAACAGCTGATTTTTACATAGTACACTTCAACAATGATGGACACAGCCCATAATGTGCTATTTGGAGCTTCATTTGCATTTTGAGTATAACTATGCTGCACTCTTTTAAGATTTGGTTACGACATCCAGGGTTCGTACAGGAAATTCACAACAAAATTCCCTGCTTTTCCCAAATATAGTGCAGCAGTCTAGGAGGAGCAAAAACATAACATGCTCCTAGGAATCTTGGAAAAAACATGCATTATGAACAAAACTGTTAACGCAAGAAGAATATTCATTACCTATCTGTCTGCTTATCTTATTTAACTTTTACTTTAATAAGCCTAAGTTGAGACAAGAGTTTGAAGAATCCTGGACTAGTTTATCACAACAAATGAGGACACTAAAGCACAAAAACTATAAATTTTCTACGTGAACTCGCCATTTTTGGCGAAACGGATGTAGTATTAAAATACCGCCCCTTTCCAGCAAGGGAGACAACTCGCATTAAAACAGACGAACTTCTTGTGCACCTCTGTGTTTGAACCACCGATCCTCAATCCTCAGTTCTTCGACTTAAATAATATTTTAAAAATCTAATTTATTAATTTCTTCCAGCATCTGTGAGGCACACTTGCACCAATCACCAAGATTTCAAAGACAATTGCAATTTAGCTTAATTTTTAAAGACTTTCACAGACTTGAAATCCCCCCTCAAAATTCAAAGGCTTTCCAGGATTTCAAAGACTCGTGCGAACCCTGGACATCTCGTATATGGGATAGGTGGAATATGTAGTTTCATATAAAATAAGGGTGCCAACGTTGTCTCAGTAGCTTTCTGGCATCTTGTCCCTGGCCAATGCCTTGTTATAAAAACACCTAGAGTCTAGCTCATCTGGACATTCTAGATAAGGGTTCTTATCTGCTAGCATGCAATATAGCAATGATGTCCAAATGGCTCTTCTCATCTCCAGGTTTTTGTCGACAGCATTCCTGTAGTATGACTGTAGAATTCACCAGGATTGTGCGCTTAAGACGAAATGCCTTCCTATCAACTTGCCACCCTTTGCCTTTTTCCTCAAATGGAACCCATTCTGTTCATCACAATGATCTACCCTGGCATCTTCCCAGGTTTTGTGGGCAACTGTCACCATCTAAAAGCATGCTGGAGTCATGCATAGTGTTTTCCTAATGATCTCAAGTCTAACAGCTGAATTCGTCCTGTTTAGTGCATCAACAAAATCATCAAACAGTACTCATGCATGGACTTCAACCTACAGCAGGAGTCATTGCTGCGAATGGACTTCCTAACAAAAAAATATATAGGGTCACTATTTCTCTTAAAGTGACCCAGAACGACAGAAAAGATTTAAACTTTTTATGTAGCCCAGAAACTCTTTCAAAAAAGCAAGGTAAGGAAATTAATACCGATTCCAACTGAATGGAATGTTGTGCTTAAAATGTGTTGTGCTTAATTACACATTGGTGCAAGGAAATTAAAAAAATAGGTGGATGTGAAAAAAGACTTTACTGAATATAAAAATATCTTTAAGCAGTAACAGATCTGAATTTAATGTTACATATTTAAGTACTCGATTCTTCTATTTTAACCACTGCACCTTAAATTCAGCATTTTGGAGTGGTGGTCTCACCTTTAAAAACACTGAATTCTCTCGCTCTCTCTCTCACACACACAAGCACACACATACAGCTAATAAAAACGACAATGTTTGCTTCGTGATAGAATAAACCACTCACCATCATCATCATCATCATCGTCTTCACCATCCATGTCATCCACTAGGAAGCAAAGTCAGGAAATAAGGCAAGAATAAATGTAATGTGCAACAAATTGCCATATACCACATTCTCCCTTTAAAAAGAAAATACAAATGTCGGTGCAACTAAAGAATCTGTTTTATTAAACATGGCGAAAAAGTCAGGACTCACTTGATGTTTAAAAAAAACCTCGTTCTAACTAAAACAAATGCCTTGGTTTCTTGATCATTTTTAAAGGAAAACTTAACCTTAGAAGTAACCTGTCTTGAATTGATGAA
The DNA here is from genome assembly GCA_004794575.1 of Lanistes nyassanus. NCBI lineage: Eukaryota > Metazoa > Mollusca > Gastropoda > Architaenioglossa > Ampullariidae > Lanistes > Lanistes nyassanus. The sequence goes on along the minus strand of SMGT01000011.1, from coordinate 56,016 downwards.
TATTGATGTTGTGAGTCTTTTTAACCCTAAATTTCAAGCTACAAAAGAACTATTCACTTACAACCCAGCTTTTAATGCCGCTCATCGGCCTTACATGGAAGCCACCATGTTGCCTTGATGAGTGACGTCAGTAACCCGGGCAGGGAGAAAGCTAATGCAGCACACAGCCGATAGCGCTCAAAGCAACATCGTCAGATATCAGGGAGACGCTTTTACAGCTGAACGCGGCACTGTGCTGACACCATACTACTCGAGCCGGTCAAATACATTTAAACTTTATAAACTCTTTTCTTGTAAAAACAAAAGTGTTTTGACCAGAGTAGTGAATTTTGTTAAAATACTTCTTCGTAGAGTGCATTAATAAATAGATGCCTATGTTCTTCCGCGTGGGTACATCTGCGTGCTCGATTGAGCGTGTTGTGTGTTTATTAATCATTGAGTTTATTTATCAATATATGTATATTCTAATGTCAGATGAACTACGATTGACATATGTTCTTTGACATTACTTTTTTTTCTGAATACCCCCCTGAGGGTTAAAGAATAAACAAACTTGACTTGTTAGTGACATCGCTCTCAGCAGTAATTGTCTGTTCTCACTCTCAGGTTCAGCTTCAGGTCAGTCTTGCCTTACTTTTTCATTGGCACACTTTGTATTGATAATTGTCGGAATGGCTCCTTTCTTTAACTTTTTCTTTAACTTTAAGTCGTGAAGCCAAGCGAAGAAGCCACATCATTTTCGCAGGTGCTTTTAAAGCACTCCCTCTTAAAATGGTCCGTGCACACGAGGTGCGATTTGTGCCAATTATACTCCTTCGCATGACGAGGCAACTTGGGGTTCTTTACATTTTCAAGCCACTTTTTACATAGTGCATAGCAATCTTTTCTTTTTGCTGGATTCCGAATCCCAAAAAAAAGCTTCTGTGGCTTTCATCTACTTTAAATGATTTGCACTGTTCGTCTAAGCCACGGATCTCCACACAAGCCTTGTATGGAGATCCGTGGTCTAAGCACCTGAACGCTTTGCACTGTGGCATGTTGAATGCTTCTGGGGAACTGTCACCAGACCAGACCACAGCAGTGATATTTTGCTTTCATTCGCAAAAGAGTACCAGAAAATGACGACGTCCGTGTGCCATTATTTACCGAAATTAAAACGTGCATTGTATGGAAATAGTACCGATACGGTTTGAAATTAATGGTTGACAAGACTCACAATATCAATATCTATGAATTCATCTCAAGTTTGTTTTTTTAAGTTTAGAAGAAACATACAATTACAATAAAGAAGCAGACTCACCATCCTCTTCGTCATCTTCACATTCTTTGTCATTCTGATCAAAGCCATCGAGGAATGAAATTTGTGACAGAAGTTCAAACACCTTTTCTCTGTAGTCCTCCATGTTTGTTACCTCACAGTTAAAGAGGTCCAAGCTCTTCAGATTTGGCAGATCCTTCTATAAAAACAAAGAAAAGAACACTGCCATGTATAGCTTAAACATCTTTACCTCCACACTCTCGATTAGTCTCTACTGCAGCTTTTCAAAGGGTACAAACACTAGTGTTAGCATTAAATACATCCAAAAAATACTTCGTAATAATAATGAATTCTTTGCAGCTGGCTATCAGTCAAGCAGTTGGAATCATTTAAAAACTCATTGCCCAATGCTCAATATCATCACCTAGCCAACATGTGGGAAATGTAATAAGCTATTATGAACTGTGACAATAAAAACCAGTAAAACCTTTGTCCTTTTGTAGGTGGGGAGGGGCAGGCAGAGAAATTTAAAAAAGCAATTCCCATAATTATAAAGAAAATAAAGAGAATTTTATTTTACAGTTTTTTAGAATATGGGTAATCAACACTGTTTCTCCTTGATGTGATATGTGCATGTTACGTATCACAAAGATGATAACATCACAAACAGTGCAGGGAATACTATTGGTTTCTCAGTGACAAGAATAAAACCACCCGATAGGGGAAACACTTTAAAAATAAAATGTTTAAAATCCACGTAACTGCGTATGTACATATGTGCTGCTTAAGTTTAGACAGCAATGTTACACTTTCACTTTACTAATCTTACAGATGCTAATGCCAACAGTAATAGGATGGCAATCAAGCAAATGGCACAAGTGCAGTTAGAAAAAATACAAGAAAGCTGGATTAGTTCATTTATTTCCTACTGGTTCGTATTTTGCCCTTTCTCCAATTTTCAACACTAGGCTATACATCACTGGATCTATTCAATATTTCAATATTTGATCTTTCAGAATGTCACTCACAGACTATCAGTAACCGATACCTTCATATCAGTCCCCTTGCACCAAGATTAACTGTGAACATCTATTTAATAATAATAAAGCAGTTTGACTCTTGCTTTTGGGGCTACAATTTAGATTACAAATCTAACAATGTAAAAATCTCTTGACCAAAAGAGTTAACTTCAATCTATCCTGGTGCAAATTATTGTAAGTCTGGTTACTCTCCTTGCTCTATCATCCAGCCATAACACAAAGGCTGAGCCTGCTTTCTGATTTTGTAGTTTTGCAATTACTTTTAGTCGCCACAGTTCTGTGTCTGTCACACAGAAATGCATTCTTTTTATTTTCTGTCTCACTTAAAACATTCAAATCCCAGTGTGCGATATGCCTTTTGCTTCATCCCCTATGCACTTAAAAAACCAAGAACTTTTCCAAAGGACCTAAGAAAAATTAAAAAGTAAATTTAACAGAATTTAAGACCTTTTTTTTAGACATTTCAAAATTAAAGCACCTAAAAGGACCCTACGAATCCTGTTTAATATAAAAGTTGCTCTCCGCCTCCACGTTTTCCTAATGGGAGAAATGTACAATGCATACCCAGAAAGAGAGAAAGGTACACTGCAATTCAGTTCTAGAAACACCATGATGAATTTTATTTGCAACTGATCAGGTCGGCTCTAAGGATTAAGATAAATATGCAGCTGGCCATCAGTTAAGCATTTGGAATCATTAGGAAAAAAATCATTGCCCAATGCTCAGTTTCATCATTAGCCAACAGGCCTGCCAAATGTAAAAATACACGAAAATATTCCAACTTTTTCACAGTCCATCTGAAAACAAGTGACCTAGCTCCAGAAAGTAATTTTCATTTTCTGCCTTGAAGCACTTTATTTTTAAGACCAAGGTCAGCCTTCAGGCAGGGCAAGTTACAGTCTCCAGCTACATCCTCTCCAAACCTTTTATTAAAACATTTCAATCTTGAGAAAATTGCAGCTGTGACTTTAAATACTGTTTTAACCCCATTACTCCCAGACTGTCTGCGAGTCTGAAATCCTCAAGCCCGATACCACCACACAAAACATTACGGGGCATGTCAATTGTTATAAACAGGGCTTGGAACTGCTCAAGACAAAAAAATCTGCAGCACCCAAATGCAAGACCAAGGCACACTGGGCCTAGTGGTTTAGGGTTAAAAATACATATAAATTTTTACAATCACAAAAATTGCAATTGCAGGAGATTTTTTGCTACCCCTTAAAGGTGAGGTTACTGTACAACTAAAAAATACAATATTGGAAATGTGCTTTTTTATGTGTTAGTTCTGTTTATACAGTCTAATAGAAAAGCAACATTCAGAAACTTAACTACCTGCAGTTGTTAGCCATAAAAAAAACAGGAAAAAAAGAAAATTCAACTAAATCGAAAGAAACTTTGCTTAGACTGAATGCTCGAGACCATGTTATCAAGGTCAGACATGTAGTCAGTAGAAAAGCCCAAGATGCTTTAACGGCTTTTCTGGTTTTACAAGCATATGTACTTTCACATTTTACCATTTTAAAACCAACAACTTGCAAAATTATAAATGCTGCAATACCAGGCTGGTTCAGTTTTCTTATGTGAACAGATAACAGTTGATCACTGACTTTATGTCCAGCATTTGCCAGAACCAGTTTATAGGTCTCGCATATGAAGACTGACCATTTCCCACAATATTCTCACAAAACTTTGTGAGCTTATTTGTCAGTATTTCATAATGACGGCTATAAAACAAGCGACATGAATCTATGACACGTACCAATTTGAGCACATTTAAGGGAAGTAACAATGACGCTTTCATCTCATTCATCTACTGGACCTAATGTGCCATCTATCCACCAGTTAAAGAGCCGAGACTATCTGATGAACTGCAGTCGTTGTGCTATTTGGTGTGGATAAAAACCGAAAGTGATTCACAGGCAAGGGATGTCACTGGTGTTTTCCTGTACTAGAATCTTTTCTATCAAGTTCCTTTCCTTAGACCACAAAATAGATGGTTTTCAGAGTTATCTTTCCATCCTTTGAATTATGTTTCTAACTTTAATAGAGGTTGGGGTTTTTTTTTACAATTTTTGGAAAATCGGTAAAAATCACCCCAAATGCTGCAATTTCAGTGACATCACACGTACTATGCATGATGCAATCGAGTTAAACTGAAGATTTACCATCTTTGATTAAACTCAAATAAGAAATGTATGTGTAAATGAGACACAACTTTGATATGTCCATGATTTTCAAAGGGTTCAAAACACTAATGTGAGCATTCAAAGTATACATAAATTACACAGCTGGCTATCAGTCAAGCAGTTGGAATCATTTAAAAACTCATTGCCCAATGCTCAATTTCATCACCTAGCCAACATGCGTGGGAAATGTAATAAGCTATTATCTGCTGTGTGTGAACACTTGCAGCTATGCTTATCGTAAACCCAGATTCACGTGATCGTCATTTGTTGCCATCGAAGTCAATTTTTGTTGCATTTGTAAAAAACTCTCATTAGCTGCTAAAAAGATTTTAGTGTAAGCTCATAATTGTAAGCATCATTCCCATGGCGGAATACCAATGCCATGTGTGGCATTTGATGAAACCTATGTTTGGGAACAGGCTCTGGCTAAACTGTTTAGGAAAAAAACTGATGCACAAATGCAAAGTTATTACTAAAGTCATCGAGAAAGTTCAAATTTTGCGACATAATCACTATGGCCTGCTAATTTGTTGGCATCAATATCAAGCCCTAAAAAAAGTGTGCAGGAAGATAGTGACGTTGATCATCCATGGAAAATTTACAATTGAAGTTAAGGAAATGACAATGTTCTCAAATCTTTTCTTCATAAGCATGGCAACAAATGAGCAGCATGCTTCATGTCGTTTCTAGGAAATGATTTACGAAAATTTGATGTTGCACACTGAACCAGATTTCTTTATGAATTTTTATCATATGCAAGCCTTTTCTATTAACGGGCAGTTTGTTATCCCTTTAGGCACACTTCTGTACATCTTTACGGATGTCAGAAAAACAGCATCTAGTGCTGGAAAGAAAACAAGGAAATGCGACAGCAAGTAGAAACTGCAAATAGTTTTTGTCTTGTGCAATGTACATCCTCATACACTGTTCGCCCCAAGTTTCACCTGTACATCAGCTGGAAACAGTAATTATAGTGCTCCAGGTGAGTTTTGGGCGCATTTGTTGGCTGTCTGTTCTTATTTATGTCTATGTAAAATGACCAAAATTCTGGAGTTGGAAACTTTATCTGGCCTTATCATCTCTCAATTATTGTCCTTATGCATTTCCAGGGGAATGCATTCATTTTTGCACATAAAACCAAACACAAAAGCAAATGTTTTTCCTCTACTCAATTGATTTTAAGCACAAAATTACTTCCCTTTAAATAAAATTTCCAGCAAGATTGGCTGTGCTTTAGGACTAAGGTGTTAAATGATCAATGCTTGTTTATAATGTTCAAGCAACATTGCAAGGGCCATGATCAAAATATAAAATAAACAGCCATGAAAGCTTTAGTTCATCTCTCACCAATGGCTTGAGGGCTTCAATGTCTTTGATTTTGTTCCCACTCAGACTAAGATATGTGAGCTTCGGGCATCCTGTGAGAGCTTGCAGACCACCTGATATCCGGTTGTCACTCAAGTCCAACTGCAATATATATGATCATGGTTGAATTAGCCAATGCATGCACTCTTCCTACCAAATACCAAACTAAAACTAACGTTCACAAAGATATAATGGTTTATGTCTTAAAATATGTGAGAACCTTTAACAGAGAAATTCTCTAGTATTTTTTCAGTTCTTTCAGATATGTACCATCACAATTTTTTCTTGGGGTGGGAGGGTGGTGGTGGTAGTACACTTTTTTCCATGTCACATTCAATATCAATTGCTGCCTTTAGCAGTAATTTTAAAAAAGCAAACGAAAGTAACTGCTACCTTTTTCAAATTTCCCAGCTTTGGAAAATTGTTTAATGACTGGAGACCGACATTGATCATACTCAAGGACTCCAAAGCACTAAAATCACTGGTCAAACCCTCGATCTCGGTCACTCGGCAGTTGTCCAGATTCAAGTCTTTGATCTGTCAGAACAGGAACATTTTACATTTTAGTGCAAAATGCAACCAGTAACCACTAAATTGTAAAAATTTGGTCTATCAAATCCCTATTTCTTCTGCTTATTGACAAACGCTTATGTAAGGTACCAGTTTTGATTTTTATCTTTACTTTAGGTTGGAGGGGGTGGGACATGCACTATAGGTGCAGTTCTGAAAGTCCCAGTAAAAAATTAGTATTCTATATATATTATATTTAACCTATTAGGATGCTGATTGGGACAACAGACGGATGCTTTTTCCAGAGTTAAAAATAGGCTGCACAGTCCATCTACATGTTATGGAACGAGCTTTCTTGACCAAATTTCTTGATATAAATTACCTTTGAAGTGCTTTCACACATAAATTAAAGTCAGAAATGGGACCACGAAAAAATAGGAGAGGAAAAGCTAGATGGGGATTTATAGCCACTGCTAAGGCCTTGGTCAGAGGCTGACTGTCGTGTACATCTGAGCGACTGCTTTGTCCAAGCAGCAGGCCATGTGCTTACATTTACATGAATTCTTAAATCTGCCAATATACTTTGTATTGGGAGAAAACTGTGGTTAACTTGTAGCTCGGCCATTTCTGTTTATGAGGGTCGTTTCCCTTTGGCCATGATCTGGAAAAACATACAGGTTCTCACATGTACCCTCAGCTGACCAAAATGGCGTACCTGACAGTATAGAAGGCCGGTTTCAGTTAACTCACTGCTGTATTTAAAATAACTTAGACAGCAAAGACTAAGGTAATATTAATGCTGAATGTGGTGAAGAACCCCTGGTTGGCACTGCTGCATCCATCATGGCTCAAGCATTTAGGGAAGCTAAAAGAAAATGTATTATACCAAAATAGATTAAGTTTAATCATTAGGATTTTATCATTACACTTAAAAGGATATGTTTATCATTGTGATTAAGTTCTAATACAATAAGATTGCATGCTGCACAGAAGAGAGGTTATCAAGACTGGGTTCCCTACAAAGGGAAGGAAATTAAAGTTTTACAAGATTTTTGTGGGTTGTATCTTTGTGTATGTGACATATATCAATAACAAATACATGTGCATTATTTTGTCCTAGTAACTTCCACACAATTTCAAATTCACTATGAATGCTTCCACACCTTAACTCATAAACATCGGGGCGAATTTTCAATTTCAATATTAGTTTGCTACTTTTTATGGTGTAACATCCGGGGGTTTACAGAGACTAACCAATTTTTTAATCGAAAGATTCATCGACAAAGGAGGTAAATGGTGTTTCCAATAGTATAAGTTTTTATGCAGAATTATGTAGACCACTTTTTTTAAATCCGTGCCCAGAAACATGCTATTTAGTTCCTGGAAAACTCTGCACTCCTCGACAAGACAAGCCTCTGAGCTCTTAGGACACCTTTCATCTGTGCATGTTTGTTGATGACTTTCAACCTGGATAAACTCCTGGCATCTATGGATAATTTCCACCTGGTATTATGGGTTACAAATGCTGCAAACAGTTTTATGGATAACAAGTGTTGTAAAAGCCAAGTATTCAGCATCACTGGAAGATTTTCAAGATGCTGTTTACATTCAGCTTATTATGTAATTCAACAGACAGATCTGAGGTAAGAATCATATTTTTCCTTTCTTATTTAATAACTTTTTTTTAAATCGTCTTTAGGGCGTCGAGGACGTTCGTCAAGAACGCTTTGATTCAAGCAACCATCATGCACTGAAGCTCTACAATGCGAATGAGTTGAAGCTTATTCAGTGTTGCCAGGTCTTCATTCAAATTAAAAATAACTTGAAATAAAAGGTAGTTGGATTAAAGTTCCTATAATGAACAACTTTTTGCAGTCTTTATGTAGCAAATTTTGAGTAAACTACATTTGTGTGTTGGGTACAGGATTGAACTGGAAACTGACAAAACACCCATATGTACATCACTATTCAAAGAACTTATATACCTTCTAGAGATGTCCACTGATTTGTCTCTATAGGGCTCGGGTTTTTTCAGATGTGTTGAGTTTCATGGAGAAAAAGAGCTATTAACTCATTTGATGCCCGGCGTCTTGAATTGTCTGTGGTCATTTATTGTGGCATACATTCTAGGCTGCATGTGTAAAAATCTCAAGAAATAACCGTAAGTGCTACAGGAAAAGAAACAGATTTTTAAATTAACTAAATGACACTGCTTGTCAGACCATGCTTTGGGTTTATGCAGTCTGTAAAGCCAACCCGACGAGATGTTTGACGATTTATTTGCGGGGAATGTCTAATGGTCTTAGATAAAGAACTCTTACATTCGAAAGCTCAAGGATTTCTTCATGAGTTGCTTCCCTTATACTGTGTTGAAACTGGTTTCCAACCACAATTCCAAGCAAGTGAAAAATGGCTATGAAGTGTGTATACACATTTGCCCGGTCGCTTAAGAATTGCTAGATTTACTCTACAAATTACACGCTGATGAGGAAAATGACTGTTTAGCAAATTTACTATGAATAAGTGGATGAAGACAAGAGTATTTGTGCCCGAAAGACCCAAGATTAATTACGATGAGAAAAATAAGCGTGCACGTGGTGTAAACAGTATTGCACAGACTGTGTATAAGGAATCGTTAGGACATTTTGGTCCTTTTGGAAATATCCTAGTTTGCCTTTACTATCTTTCTTTCTTCCATTTTGTAGTGTTGTCTGCACTTCTGAGGTGGGAATTAAGCAAATCAGAAAGTAAGCCTGAAAAGGGGAGAAGCGAGTCAGTTGCCAAAAGAATTAGCAGTGAAAGCATACCATAAGAGACTGAAGAATGAAAATACTGTTTTCAGCTGAATAGCTGTACAGGTTTTCTAAGTTTCTTAGCAGTTTTCAGGTGATTTTAAATTTCTCCACAGATTACCATACCTTTTCAATACCATGCCAGACATTTTAAATTATGTTGGCACAAATCTTGTTTATGTATTTTAATAAATTTATCTAGTAATCTAAATTCAAGTCTTCTAGGGCTTTTCTTGATATTCTTCATTCTCTCTACTTTTAAAAAAAGTATGCATTACACGCCAAGTGTTACTAGTAAGCATGCAAAAGCCCAGAAACCTAGTACAGCTAGTGGCAGAGGTGCGTCACTCAATTTTAACTTACTGGGGGCAGGCTGAGGCATATAATGTGGCAGTCACAAAGCAACTAACCACATAAGGGAAAGCTTATCATCTATTGTTTCCTCTTTAAGAAAAGATAGCAGCTAATATTAATTTAAAATTTCGTTCATACGGTGACATCAGACAGCAAAGGGCAAGCACTATTTAACATTTTCAAATAAAAACACTAGTCAAAGAATAGATCTTTCCAAATATACTACTTCTGGCAGTTAAGAAGCATCATTATATTATAATTAGAAGAGTGTGCAACTGTGCATTTTTAAGGGGTCTTGACAGGTCTCAGCCTGTGGTAGTAAAGCAGCTCCAAAGAGTGAAGGACAATTTCTATATGCATTTTTAATATACCCAGCACTGTTCAGGCTGTGGTCATGCATACACATTGACACAACTGTAACTGTGACAGCATGCCATTTATACTAATCATCAGCTCTTAAGATTATACTTGTTTTTAAAAAAAGCTTGAACGCTTGAACAGTTCTTTCACATAAACTTTTGGATATGTTTAGCATCAAAATAAAAATGCACTCCATAGCACACCCACCGCTGCTCCACATTGTAGCAGACGACATCTTATTAACATAAAATATGCATGGACAATCATGTGACATCAACTATAAGCCCTCAGCTGAGACAGACTTCTGTGGCACACTATTCTCACACAAATATTACCAGCAAAATCTTACATTTGTGAGAACAATGTGAAAGTCATCTGATTAACTATCTTTATTAGGAATATCGTACGACTTTTGTCACAGGCAAAGTTACACGAATGTGCACTGGAGTGACTTTACATGAATCCGAGGTTTTCACATTTATCAGGAACTAAACACCCCTAAATAAATTCATTTATAACAGTTATAACCATCACTCTGAAATCTCTGGCCGGCTAACACATGAAAACAAAAAGTATTCATTACTATGGCGTACCCTGACTGGGCTTTGCGGATGTAGCGACCATCATGATGCACAGCTCAGATGCAAAAGTGTAATGTTTGCAGATTTTCGCAAAAGCTTATCTGTAAACTGACAATGAGTACTTAACAATAGAGGGTGCGTAATTTCTACTTTAAAGACTCTATAGTTAATGGGGGAAAAAACTGGAAACATTCTTTTAAGCAACCGAACGTGTGCGACCATGTCATGACCATGCGATCGAAAAGTAGGTCAATGGAACAACCCCCATTACCTCTGTCTCCAAAAACAAACAATTAAAAAGACCAATATGGACCAACTAAAATTAAAACACGCTGATAAAACTTTTTACTTGTTCATTTTATTCAAAAGAACCAGACAACCGGTTAGATTTCTCATCAAAATTAAGAGCTATTCAAGATGGCGACTACACGCCTTTTTCGATCCACGGGGCCAAGTCGACAAGAAATGGTCTGACTGATCTCCCTTTGCCTGCTCGAGCAACAACAGTTGCTACGTTTAGTGTCGATAGTGAAGCTAGTACACTGCAGATAATACACTAAAACACAAAATATTTAATTCCTTCCTGATAAAAGCCTTGGATCACAAGACAAACAAATCGTATGCACATACTTTCTATCAAGCACGATGTAACACAAGTTTAGATTTTAATGTAAATGGCGCAAGCTCGCCAAGGTCGACATAAAATATTATGTGTACCGCCATCTTACTGAATACAAAAGTAATCGTGTGATGTATTTAATCATTCATACATTGGGAATGTTTTTTCTCTCGGTTACAAACCCTAACACCATCTCACGTGCACAACCAAATAACAGAACACGCTTCTTTGAGAGGTACTGTCGACATGAAAGGCCGAAGGCGAAGGGACGCCCATCGTCACCGAGCGTGCATTAACCATCGAACAAGAAAGAAACCTGAGATGAGTAACCAAGGCGTTACTTAATATCATGTTGTCTTTTAACAACAACTACAGCGTACGGAAACAAGTAACAGCGACAAGTAATAAACAATAAACAAGTATCGGAATGCTAGCATCCAAAAAGGGCGCCATATTTGATCTGCAATAAGCAAGAGTCGCGACACACATGGTTTTGTTTTAAATAAATCTTTTCTGAGGTCCCTCCTAAAATAACTCAAAAACTAATGAAAAACAACAAAATCAAGACATCAGTAGTAACACAAATGCTATGAGAGAGCTGCAGAAAGCAAGAAACGACCCTCCTATGTCCTTTGAGAAGCAACTTCTTTACGTGCGCACATGTGAGACAGAGGAACCAACATGGCTAAATCATACAGTGAAGGGAGTTATGTCGTAATGGCAAAATCGTCTCCGTCTTGGTTAATAATCATCAAAAGCGCAAATGAGATAAATACCTGGTTTGCTGCTCTCCCTCGCATTTCCAGCTCGATTCTTTTCTGCATTCCCACCGACATTTTCGTGTTTTCTGATTTTTTCCTTCCTCTCGATTCTTCCTCACTCAGCTTTCGCTGACTTGATAAGCGTACAACAGACGGACAGAGCGCGCGGGACAGAGCGGGGTGCCCGCCGTTAGTTGATTGGTTGATCTCCGACCAAACGCACAAGGGTTAGCCATGAATATGGATGAAAAATTCTTTAAAACAGCCAATCGTGTAGAGGTAGCCATTGCAAATGAAAACAAAACGCACGTGGTTTTTCGCACCGGTGCGATTGTATATGCTACAAGCAAAGATTTTGGAGTTCTGTCTTCAGCTTTGCTCTCAAGCCTTCGTTTGCCATTATCAACGAAAATGATTTTCTCGTAATTTTAAAGTAAACGCATCATAAGCCACCTACTGATTTGGTGTGTACAAACTGGTTCATGAAATCAAACCCCCAAAGGTAGACTTCAAATAAAAAAAGCAATCTACTGTGCATCACTACATACATATTTAATGTACATCTTTCCTCATACCGCCACTCAGATTAATCATTAGTAAATTTTACATTGTAATTATGAGTTTATAATGCAATATAATATTTTTACGAGGAAATAATTCCAATTGTTGAATGGTGACCATTGTGCTGTACGTGTAGCTGTTGTACATTCTGTACATTCCAACACAGTACTGTCTCAAGCAAATCCTAACCAAGATACAGATCGTATAGTATGCAGCAATTATAATTAATATTTAATATTATAATACTTTCGAAAGATCACTCATGATTTTCGGAATGCAGGTTTTTCAAAGAGTGATGAAAGGAAATCTTCAAAAATTTGCACAACACATAAAAATCCAGCTAACTTCCCATTATTTATCTTTATTTGCAAAACAAATATAAAGTAATTTAATTTTTATGCAAGCTGGTGCAAAAGAAAACTTTCATGATTTCAAAAAAGAACAGGAATAATTTCTGATCTGGTAATTACGTTTGCAATTACATAAACTCGTATCGAAATTTTGCTTTGTTTTGCATTTCGACACCTGGGAGAATAAGTGTTTAGAAAGAATGATTGCGTAAGTTCTCTAAAGCTTGATGGTGATGATGCTTTGGGGAAAGTGCTTCCACCTGTCGGTGATTTTGGGGAAGGGGGAGCTGGAGATTGGGGGATGGGGCGTGGTCTTGTTGCAGCGGCTGAATTGATGGTGGTAGAGGCTACTCGATCTAAGCCTTGCTTGATAAGAGCTATAAGTTTTTCTATTTTTGGAGGTGTTGAGTTTCTTAAGTGGCAATCCTTGTTGGGACCTCTATTACGCTGCTCTTTAAAAACATATGATGGGATTAAAGGCTAAAGGTAGTCGTTTCTAAGCACAGTATGTGTAAATATATCCAAATAAACAATGAGTTACACATATTTTTAATTTTAAGATTCTAATGCATTCTACGATGACTTGAGTGGATCACCGGATGCCGTCTTCAAATGTCTTTTGATACTATTTACTTAATCCATCACATATACGCTTAAATGTCATACTGATAAGTAATACTAGCTTGTTTTAACGACGGGTAACTGTTCATTTTGTTCACATCACGTTAAACACAATGTGTCGACAGTTGTTTGTAACACACTTATCACCGAGTCACCGTTGCTCATAACTCGCGCCATTTTCATCACGTGACATGTTCTTCTGTGGCGAGGTCTGTGGGGTGACAAAGAAAATGCCATGACATGAACTAGAAATGATTAGAAAGGGAAGTGCCATGCTATACGGCTTCATTTATTGCGCAAAATCTTTCTTACCTCGATCCCAACCCAGTGCAAGGCATTCACAGCCCCAGAGAAAGTCTTTTTTCATGCTCTGCTCCTCCGAATTGTAGCAAAGACGAAGGACGAAAGCACGCTGGGTCATCGTCGATCTATTTCAGTTAATCTTCAACACAGTTTGGAAAATTATAGACTAGATAAGTTCACAAACACAGTTTACTAGCTTTTTGCGCTTTCTGTTCTCTGGTAAAATGCCGATTTTAGGGTTTAGGGCATACTAACTGGTTTCGCAGCTCTTCCAATTCAAGATGGCGGCTAGCGACATTCCATCCTGACACGACTGCAGTGTTGAGCTAAGGCTACTGGCTGTTCGACTGTGTAAGAACCGAGGCTGAGCGAAGTGGAGCAGTGTCGGTTTTACTACGCTCAGTAGGTGAAAGGGAAATGTGCGAGCAGGCTTGTGCAGCGCAGTATTGCAAGACTGCCTCGCTAACACAGTTGAGGGATAGTTGTAGAGGATATTCATTCATTCCAACACATGCTACGATTTCATTTGGTAATTCTCGTTTGCACCAAGCACTTTCAGGCGGTGCTAACAGCTCAAAAGGGGAACCATTGCCGTTATGGGGACAGTGGTGATGTGCTTATTTATGTATGCACTCTTACAGCTACATTAAAAGTAAATAGAGAAGTCTGGTAGCAATTTCTAGTCAAACCCCGCTGCACTACGGGGCTCCTTTTTTTTTAAACTCGAACATTTATATAGAAGGTCTTTTGCATGATGGTACATACAAGCACAACACGTAAGGGAAATGGATAAATACTGTACATAGGAGTGCAGGGAAAAGATGGCATTTGTCGATTAAATGCGTACTTACTTAGGGACTGTCTTGGTTAATACATTGGGAACTGACAAGATAGTTCTAAATGATTAGTAATATAACGGGCTGTACGGACTGACATTCTCTTCAGAACTAATCAAGAGCCTCCGTAGAAAAAAAAAGTTCGTGAAGCAAATGTGTAGTCTTGCACTGTTGATGTTCTTATTCGACAAGGCTCCAAATGCGCCGTTGACCTCAAAACGCTGACTCAGTTTGGCTCACGGTCAGCGCAGTACAAAAAAAATTGCGCCGTTTGCGTGCGAAGTCTGAACGACCAGATTTTTTTTTGGGGGGGGGGGG
>SMGT01000011.1:18405-41189 GCA_004794575.1 Lanistes nyassanus | reverse complement strand
GGGGGGGCCTGTCGCAGGCGAAATAATAAATTAATTTTGAATTCCAGAAATCTAAACCAGTTTCAAGGGTTTCTGATAATATTTTTCTGATAGTTGTTTCATGGGTCTAGGACGAGGTAGAGACGGAAGCGAATGCTACGCATTCATGTGACATATTTGGATGGGGTTTGGTGCGGGGGGTATGTGTTAAACTCTATTTGCGATACTGGTTTGTTAGGAGGGAGGAAGTTTGCTGGTGTGTGTGGAGGGGGGGGGAAGTGGAGTGAATTAAAGACACAGCACACTTGGAAAGAAACCCCTTACATCTAGCCTTGTAAGCAAGACATCACGAGGAAAAGTGTGTTTGGCGGACTCGAGATGCGAACCGGGACCGTCACTATCGCGTAGGCACGCGTTCGATTGTTACCCCTCGATCTATCTTGGTAACCTCGGGCGAAAAATCTGAATGAGAGAGAGAGAGAGAAGGTGGGGTGGGAGAGAGAGAATTTATCCGGATAGTTTGAAATACTCTTAGTAACATTGGCACATTGCCGAAAAAAAGCATGGAGGAGCTGCTTTTCGAAGTGTTATGTGCAGGCTGATACAACCGATACAATAACAAGCAATTTTCAATTTTGTCTTGGATAATTGAAGTCGTTTGGTACGTCATAACAGTTGCAGCTTTTCATGGCAAGCCACACAAGATACAACACTTCAGAAAAAACTACTGAAGTCCTGCGTGGGATAAAATACA
This sequence comes from Lanistes nyassanus, assembly GCA_004794575.1. Classification (NCBI taxonomy): domain Eukaryota; kingdom Metazoa; phylum Mollusca; class Gastropoda; order Architaenioglossa; family Ampullariidae; genus Lanistes; species Lanistes nyassanus. The sequence goes on along the minus strand of SMGT01000011.1, from coordinate 40,456 downwards.
CATAATGTGCAACGTGTTGTTCTTTTAGCTTGCGGACTATGTTATCAATCTCTCAGATGATGACATGATTTTCTTGAACGAGATCTCGCCGATACGCGTGAGAAGGTGAGATGATTGTATTTTGAACGCGATCTCACCAATATATATATCTATATATGTCACTGAAGGCACAAGTACCCCTTGCCCCCACCCCGTCGCAACGTGTTTTCTCAGTTTCCAATTCACTTGGAGTGTCTTGGACAGTAGTATTCTGTCTCCTTGCATTAGTTTTACAATTTTTTTAAAACTCCCAGTCCAGTTATCCCAGACGCCTTAGGAACGCTGCATACCAAAGAAAAAGCAGTGACTCCAGATTTAAGTACATATACTAAAAACCAAAAGAAACGCAAACTGAGGGAGTTGGTGATTTTATTTGAAAATTTTCCTTTCATTCAAACGGGTTTGAATCGGCCAATTTTCGAGAAAATCGGTATAGTGAGTCTTTGCGCAATGTGTGTTCATCTGCCATGCTGAGAAAGCGTTCAGAGTTTCCCAAACGTCTCAATTCAGAGTCCAAAGTCAGTAGCGGGTGTGTCCCCCATTGGCGTCGACAACGGCCTAGCATCTGGCGGGCATGGAGCGCACCAGACTGTTCCCCACCACCACAGGCAGGTTTGCACAGATCTGCCTGAGAGGTTGCTCCAGCTGGTGAGGTGGTGTCGGCCTCAACAGGACAGCGTTCAGCTTTCTCTGCAGATGGTCCCATAGGTGGTCAATTGGGTTGAGGTCGGGCTGATGGATGGCCAAGGCATTACCTGAACGTTGTTCTGCTGCAGGAAGGCCGTGGTGTGCCTTGTCGTGTGTGGGCGGACATTGTCACGCTGAAAGGTAAGGTTGCTGTGCTGCTGGAAGCAAGGCACGACGTGGGGCCTCAGCACCTGGTCCACAGCCCTGTGCTGTCACGCCGTTTCCTCGTCCAGGGCCGATGGTGGGCCCTCCCCAACGGTCGTGCTGCAGGATGTTGTTGGGGTACCTCTCGTTCCGCCTCCTCCATACTTTGATGCAGCCGTCGGCGTGGCTGATGCAAACGCGGCTTTCCTCGGAGAAGAGGATGTCTCGCCATCGCTGCCATGTCCAGTTCAGGTGCTGCTGGGCCCACAGCATTCTTTGCTGCCGATGTCGTGCAGTCAGCGTTGACCGCCGTGCAGGACAGCAGCAGTACAACTGTCGCTCAGACGGCAGTACAACTGTCGCTCAGACAAGCGGCGACGCGTAGTTTGCTGGCTGATGGCAGCCCCATGGCTCCCGACAGGGGCTCGTGCCGTCTCTGCGGCAGGGAGGAACGGTTGGCGCAGGTGATCGCGGTAGATCTGCCTGCCCTGTCCTGCAGTCGTCACACGAGGTCATCTGCTTCTGATTCCGTCTCGAGTGCTGCCAACTACAGTGGCTTGAAAGCTAGCCCACAAATAACAGATTGTTGAAAGAGCCTGCGGTCGTCCGATTGCTCTTTCCAGATCTGTAGCGTTCAGTCTTGGCATTCTTCTGCTGCTGACAGGTGGTCTGTCTTGGAGCGAGCGAACATCGACTTTTATTGCTAGTGGGTGGCGCCGTCCGTTCGGAAAGAAAGTTCTGGTCTTGCTGCTTTTATTCACTCTGGACGAGCGAAAACTATTGGCCAACTTTAGAGCCCCAGAAAGGACATTTTTTTTGCGCCAGGCACGTCATTATCAAGGGGTACACTCAACAGACCATGTTAATTGCTGTCATTGTACCCCAATGAAGGAAATTTGAGTACTCCTTGCCCCTGTGTCAATTTGCATTTCTTTTGGTTTCGAGTATATATACAAAGATCACGGGGGTAGCAAAAAATATTGGTGAATGAAAAATACTGGCGTTGTGACGCCATCGTAGGTTTTTAGGGTGAAATTGAGGTAACCGAAGAGCGGATCGTTAAACCAGTCCCTCAATCTGAGAAATAATTTTGGTATTTTATACTTGTCTTAAGTAGTGCTGCTATTATGTTTTTTAAAAATTAAATATGCTGACTTTACTGTGCTCAGTTAACGTCGATAACGTTTTATGTCCAAACTATAAATGCAGTTTCATTACAAACATTTCAACCTTCCGAAAAATCGAGAAATTAGTCTTGGAGGGGGAAATTTGCAAAAGTACTCCCTCCCCCACACCCAAAACAAGGTATGACTATGGTTTTGACCTGAAAGGTAAGCATTAACAGTAATATTCAGAGCTGGTTGCTTAATAGTTGATGTTAAAAGCTATCCACCCGAACAGCCGTGACCTAAATAAACAAGGTTACATTATTATGTGGGTGGTTTGTTATTGTTATAAGAGTCAGATAATATTTTCAAAATTATGAAAATTTACTTTTCATGAGAAGCCATCAGAAAAGCTTCAAAATTTGAAAAAGTCGTTTTCTACTGGGAGTTGGGGTAGGCTTCGGTCCCATACCCCGGGCCCATAACGGGAGGCTGAGTCTGGAGAACATTCGAAAAACCTTGAAAAACACACACACTTAAATTGATGATCCAGCTCTGCGGCCAGTTGCACTGCTTTGGCCTAATCTACGCCCATCGTACGCCCGACTTAACTCCTTAGTCCAAACTACGTACGCCACGCTTATACGCCGGTTGTTTTCTCTTTACTAAGCTTGAGACGAGCTACGTCTGTTGGACTAAGAAGCCACTAAATTGTTGATTCGTTTCATGGTGAGATCCAGTCCGAGTTTTTTTCGTTGCAACTGGGACAACAACAACAACAACAACAACAACAACAACAACAAAAGCAGTGGAAAGCATGTACCACGTTTTTGGGAGGTTGTCAACCAAACTGGGGCACGCACCAGAGGCTTCCATGATGGCGTCTGGGAGGGGACGAGGATGGCGGCTAGCAGAAGGGGGCGAGGGTTAGGTGGGGGCAATACCTACACCCCCCTCTAACCATGACCATTTTACCCCTAACACCGCCTAGCCCTAACCCACACTGCCCCAGCCCTAACCCACACCGTTAACCATCGCTGTCCTACCCTAAGCATCAGCGCCCCACCCTAAAACATCAGCGCCCAACCCCTAACCATCACTGCCCCACCCCTAACCATCACCCATATCTATCCCCACCCCCACCCTAGCGCTGCCCGCTATACCCCACCCCTCTCAACCCTGAACCCACGGGGGGGAGGGGGTATTGTTAATGGAGGTGCGTTAGGAGGCGGGGTGGGGTGGTGATGATTAGGGATGGGGCGGTGTGGGTTAAGGGTGGGGCGGTCGTGGCTAGGGGGTAGGGCGGTGATGGTTATGGGTGGGGTGGGGTATGGATGGGTGTGGTGGTAAGGGTTGGTGTTAGGGAGTAGGGGTGGGGATTGCAGTCGCTGACTGCATGTGGGTCTTTTACGTGTTGCTACACGTTGCTGCAGACGCCGATTTAGTGGCCAAAGTTAAGCCGCCCGTACGCCTCCCTGTTGGTCTGAAATTACGCCAGTTTTTCAGACTTAATTTTCCTGGGTGCAATCGACATTTTATGCTAGCCCATTCTTACTCCTGGACTAAAAACTGGCGTAAATTTAGACCAACGGGGCAAGAGATGTGCGAGGGGACTAACTTTGGCCACTGAAATGGCGTCTGTAGCAACGTGTACAAACACGTACAGGACCCACAATCAGCGACTCGAATCCCTACCCCTAATCCTTAACTCCACCCTTAATCCCCACCCTCATCTAACCCCCACTCATACACCACCCCTACACATCACAGTCCTACCTTTAACCCACACCGTCCCAGCCCTAAACATCACTGCCCCACCCCTATCCTCACCCCCTTCCGCTGACGGCCCACCCTGAAAACTACACCACCCGGCCTATCTCACCACTATCCCCACTCTGCCCGTGGGTGCACGACTGGGGGTTAGGGGTGGGGTTTAGGGGGCAGGTTTATGGTGGGGTGGGGATATGGGTTGGGTGATGGTTAGGTGTGGGGCAGTATAAATTTGGGGGTGGGCAGTGATGATTAGGGGTGGGACGGGGGTGGTGATGGTTACGGGTAGACATTTTCCCCACCCAACCCTCTCCCCCTTCCGCTATCCTCCATCCCCACCCCCCTCCTAGACGCCATCAGGGAAGTCAGTTTTACTAATGGCCTCCCGATCACATGATGCATGTTTTCCACTGCTGTTGTGACGTCATTATTGTCCAAGTTGCAACAAAAAATATAAAAACTCGGAGTGGATCACACCACAAAACTGGGGGGCCTGGAAAGTCCAGGTGGTAGAGCTGCGGACTAGCAGGTGGAAGGTTGCTGCATGGTTAGAATCCTGGTGTAGCCAAGGGTTATTTCCTGGAGTTATACATTGTGCAAACTCCATTCGGCCATCTCCCCGCACATTAAACTACCTGCTCGCACTGGCCATTTTACTGCAGCTATCAGTCTGTTGGTTCTTTCAGTGCATAGATTAGTGATAGGACCCCACCCCCAAATAGTGCGAAATCACCGCAAGGTTGAAGCACTGTCCTTCTAAATAACCGACCAACCAACCAACACGAAACGAATTAACGATTTAGTGGCTTCTTATTCTGACAGACATGGTTCGTCTCGCCCTTAAGTCAGGAGCAAAGCAACCGGCGTATCTGCAAGGCGTACATAGTTTTAGACTACAGTGTTTAACAGGCGGGTGTACAGTTGGCGTAGGTTAGGCTAAAGCTGTGCAACTGGCCCCTGGTACTGTTCCTTATAGTTCCGGGCGTCTGGCAGGGCAGCTACTAGATTAATTGCCGATTTTTAAGTCTTAAGGGGGCAAACCACGGACCTCACACCTCAGGAGTGGACTAGAGCACCTAGGATATCTTTGGAGATCTCGGTTTGGTTTGGTTTGGTTTGGTTTGTTGCTTAACGTCCAGCCGCAAACTATGTGCATATCAGGACGGTAGGAGATCTCGGAGACGAAGGCATAAATGTTATAATTAGAAAAAAAAATCACTGACTTCCATGTTGACTAGAATTTACGATGCTCGTCCTGCCCATAGTTTAAAGTTTTACAGAAGTGCATCTGTCAGATTTGCCATTGAGTTAATTCACCTGTTTCGTTCTCATGCTGTGTGTGTGTCCCCGCGCGCTGCATGAATGAAAAAAAAAAAAGGGGGTTCATTGTCAGGGTGGGATTGGCTACCCTATCCCACTAAAAAAATTCTTCCTACATCACCAAGTAATGTACTACATTTATCTGTATTCCCGCATTTATAAAAACCGGCAGCTGCCCGTAGCTAACATCACCATCTTTCACAGTACCAGGGTTAGCCATTATCATGAGCTATCGCTATTGCAGGGTAGGGAATGCAAGCTAAAAAAAAATCCGTTGCAAAACTAGTTAACGTCACACCAGTGACTGAAATTAGGTTTACAGTGACTGAAAGTTGCTGTTCATACTGTCAGGAACACGTCCGTTTACACTGACATGCAGAGACGCGAGCTATAGGTGAACCCTGACTTACGCAACGTCGGGAAGTGTATCGAAACTGAGCTGCAGCTGATGTCTACGGTTGCCTACACGCACGTGAGAGATTGGATGCAATATTCATTATTGTTGTTTTAATCCGGTTGATAAATATTTCAAAGCAAAATTACTTTCAATATACATCTGTTGACCTAAAACTTTGACCTCCAGCTTGAAACCATTACAGCTTTTTTCATGAATCACTTCACAATTCAAGCTCATCAACAATGCTAGATTCCCTTATAGGAATGCAGGCTAGCTTTTTGTGATCTTTTCAGATGCACTAGAGCCATTCTGACACTTCACGACAATCTGCATTTATGCTAAGAGAGCAAGTAAGCGAGATATACGTTTAGGCATATACATACTTCCTTCAGTCCTAGTGTAATGAGACAGTCGATCTTAATTGCGCAGTGTTGGTGCGTTGCTACAAGCGAGGAACAAACGGAATGCATCCATACTTGTCTACTATCACCAGTCTGTGAAAAAAAAACCAGTAATCAGAACCATTCAAAGAAAAGAAAGAAAGAGAGAGAGCGGGGAAAATAAAATTAAGACAGAATAAAGTAATTATAGCGATCTACAGATTTGAAAGGTCTGCGTATCATATATTTCTCGATATATGTGTGGTAGAAATGCACGCGTTTCCATGTACTCGAAATGCATTAACGTATCTGTAGCAGCTTTGACATGTTTTCAAGTGGTTTCTACTTTGTATCGACAGGCACATGCTTTTACTGACCATTTATACATTGGCGCGCACCTTCGAACCGCGCCTTTGAGTAATGTATGCGCCTTTACAGGTCTGGACATAACGGCACTTCCAAAACAAAACATCATAGCGTATTATGTAATAATTAACAGCAGTAACATTTAAACGCCTTCCTACACAAGCCAGGTACGTCGTCTCGTTTGCACCGTCCGCGGTTTGTGCGACAACAGTAGAGAGGTATATAGGCAACTTTCGAGGGGCAGTGTCCATCACACGGTGATTTTGCACCATGGGGGATATGGTCCTATCACTAAGCTATGCACGGAAAGAACCTGGAGTAAGATGGCCAGTGAAAGAGGCAGTTTATTTAATGTTAGGGGAAAGACCAAATGAAGTGGGCACTTCATGCTCAATGCTCAAGGAAAGAATCCTTGACCACTCCTCTATTGGAACCAACATCCACGAGCTAGTCCGCAGCTCTATCGGCAGAGCCCTAGCGAAGACATACCTTGTGATCAAGCTATTAGTATTACATACAGCCAGCAGTGGTAGCAGTTGTAGTTTGACCCTAACCGTAAGATAACTCCAACTGGCGGCGCTCACACATAGCCGTATGCAGACGCCTGTGCCCAAAGGGAGCTTACCGTACCCAAACACGTAGCAAAGAGAGGGCCGAAAGAAAGGAACTTGGCAGATCCTCAAAAAGATCTGTTACGTGTTTGGGTACGGTAAGCTCCCTTTGGGCACAGGCGTCTGCATACGGCTATGTGTGAGCGCTGCCAGTATCTTTGTTGGAATTATCTTTCGATAATTCAAGCACTCTGTCCTCATTTGTTCTTTATTAATTATAATTTGCACCTTGAGGATTTCATGTATTTGTCATATGTTGTGTTCGTCGTTGAATCCTAGTTGTCAACACACGCTTATTGAGCGGGCTGACTTCGTTAACATGGATTCTCTGTATGCACAGGTTGTGCACCGAGGGCTAGCTGTGTGAAGAATAGCGCCGTTATAAAGAAAGGGATGGCAGATCTTTTTAAACGAGGATCTGCCAAGTTCCTTTCTTTCGGCCCTCTCTTTGCTACGTGTTTGGGTACGGTAAGCTCCCTTTGGGCACAGGCGTCTGCATACGGCTATGTGTGAGCGCTGCCAGTATCTTTGTTGGAGTTATCTTTCGATAATTTGAGCGCCCTAAGCGTAAGGCCTGTGTATCACTGCGCGAATAACGAAACGTTTACGACAAACCGCTCACGTGCGTCGACTTACACGTCCAAGCGAGGGGATTCTGAACACATATATAATTTTCAGTCTAATGGCCTCCGGGTATAAATAAGGGCATGAATAGGATTTGTTTTTCTATACACATCACATAATATTTTATTTCACTGCAATCTGTCCTTAATGTTTTAGAGATATAGACTGTTCCTGAAATACCTGTCGGGTCAACATTGCTAATTGAACGCTACATCACTACCACGGCCATCATCTTTCCCTGTATCTTTGGGCAAGGTCCTATTTGCCACTTTTTGCCAGCGATTGAAACGGGTTCAATGTCTAATTAATCACGTATCCCACACAACGTCGAATAAACTTTCAGTGTTCACAAGAAACTAAAATTACATATTCTAGAAAAAAAATATTTGCTAGACATTTCTGATTCCTCAGACCTGCCGAGACATTTCCGATTTCGATTTTGAGTCTGCTCGCTTAATGCTCCAAAAGAACATATTAAAACTCATACAAATCCTCTTCAAAACTGAACCAGTGCATATAGAAATTGCTACAACGCTTCATAAAACAGTATAAGACAGTAGACAATATTTGGCAAAAATGGTTTACAACTCTAATCTTTTCATGACTTCACAGACAAAACTGCAGATCTTCTCGTAAGCATACTTGTAACCTCTGTGCACCGCACGAAGTCGTGACGTCACCACAGAAAGAAGTACCGAGCTCGAGTATGGGCGTGGTGGGGGCGTTGGCACTGGTGTTTGTATGGGGAAGGGGGAAGCCGATTAAGGGAGACAAGTCTACAGCAAACGGAAGTAGCCACGACAATATCGATACCCCTTAACTATACACTCATGGATCTCTGAAAATAGAAGTGAAAGCACAGCGCATTGCTTGTAAAGTAAAACACAACAATGATAAAAGCCATACTTGTCTTCAACAACCACGGAAAACCTCGGTTGATGAAGTTTTATCAATATTACGTAAGTATATATGGAATCAACCGAGCACGTCAGATGCATTGCTATTGCTGCACTGTGACTAGTATTCATTGCAGTCAAAATACGAAGGTTGTACTTGTGCTGTACAGTGTAGAATATATAAATCGCATGACACAAGAGCTGTTCAGATCAGCAGAATAAAGTAGCCTACACTGGTGCACCACTTCCTAATGATATTTGATAATCATAATGCCTATTTTAAGAAAACTATTATTTTTCAGAAATCGGAGACTCTTGAATGTTTCTTTCATTCACTGATTTATTAAGATAAATGGTATTTAACTATTTCAGGTATTTGGTGAAAAGCTGTCTCTCATTCAATAATTGAATCATTCATTTATTGAGTGGAAAATAAATCAAAATGTGGTAAGAATACTATTTTGCAAAACAGAAATAACTTTTTAAAAACTGTTGATAGTGATAAAAAATATTTCATGTTAGGAACCAAAAGCCATAATCCTGATAATGTAACTTTGATATGACAGGTAGATATAATTCTACTCCCTGTACTGCCTTGGAGAACACATACTGCTGAAAACATTATGTAGCACATGAGACTGATTTTCTGAGGACTTGTTTTTCCAGCCTGAGGACTTGCAGCAACAGATTGTTCGAGAAACATTCCATTTGGTCTCCAAACGTGATGACAATGTGTGCAATTTTCTTGAAGGTGGAACGTAAGTACATGTGACTGTTATCCTAACGCAAAGGCTGTTAACTTGTGTGTAGGTGCATGCATGCATACAAGGCTGTGCATATGCGTGTATGTTCCATTGTTTGTATACTTACACATGCACACACATGCTTTGTGTGTGCACATGCGCAACAGAAGATTGAAATAAATAGCAGCTTCTTTAGTCAAGTTTGCTTACATGTGAAGTGAATTTGCTAGTTTTGTGATTTATATATCTTGTGTCATTACGGATAATGATTAAAATGACTGGGATTATGAAAAGATTGAACCGAAATGTGACTTTGAAATGTAACTGTTTGTTTACTGTGAAGTAGTTCATCTAACTTCCAAGTACAATAACATTTTTGTATAAAATTGTTTGTTAGGTTAATAGGTGGCTCTGACTACAAGCTAATCTACCGTCATTATGCTACGTTGTACTTTGTCTTCTGTGTTGATTCATGCGAGAGTGAATTAGGGATCTTGGATCTTATTCAGGTGAGAGAAGAAAAAGAAATTAGAGAAAATAAAAGAGGGGGAAATGGGGGAGGGGAAGAAGGTGAATGTCTGTGTGAGTGCACATCCACACCTGCCTAGGCATCTGCAGGTTCCTAGATTAAGACAGTAAGAGTAGTCATAATATTATGTTACAAATTCCTTATGTTTGCTAAGAGCAGTTTGTTGTTTTTCACCATAGTTTTTAGTTTTACAGTTAATGTTGTCGAGGCCTCATATGTTGGGAAAAGTCATAAGTTTGACTTGATAGTATGAAAATACGTAATGCAGTGGTAGTGTCTAATTAATGAAATTGATAATAAAAATGTCATTGATTATAGTATGGTGAGGAGTTTATGAAACTACAATGGAAATTAATTGTAGAGGCTTATTGAACAGATTGGTGTAATTAACTGAGAAAAGCTTTCAGTTCTTTAATTCTAAAGTGACTGCCCTGTATGTATCATGTGGCTTCCCAACCTCATTACTAAGATTTTAAAAAGAAAACTCATGATGTCATTTTGGTGCCAAACAGTTTCTGAACCTTTATCAAAATCTGACTTTCAACTATCTCTGTCATTATTTGTTTTATCAGACTGTGCCATATGATTTACAACTGTGCAAATGCAACATTTAATTTGTAATTGTAAAGCATTACTTGTAAGATGGTTGCTTATACATGTAGTTCTTATAATAACTTCATAATGGATTTTGTTGCACATGCTATTCAGATTTGTGTTTTTTACAATTTGAGTAGCAGGTCTGTCCTGTATGTATATCACTTTCTTTCTTCTTTTTCTCTGTTGTAGGTATTTGTAGAGACACTGGACAAATGCTTTGAGAATGTCTGTGAACTGGACCTTATTTTCCACATGGACAAGGTTTGTTTCTATTATCCTCTTATCCAGCATGAGCTGCAGATGGAAAGTAACCCACAGCGATTTCCTTGTTATAACCGCACTTATCACCAACAAACCACACTGTGTGCTCTTTAAACAGTCCAATGGCTACATTAGTGCAAGATTTGCTCTGCAAAATAAATCTACTGTATAAAATTTTGTAGATGAAAATCTGTTTAGTAGCATTCCCACTAATTACATCTTGGGCTTACAAATACTCACATTGTTTACTGGCAAAAGAGATATACATGTTTACATGTATTATGTATGTATGTGTAAGTGAGGGTGTGTGTGGGCATGTGCTGCTTCAGGTCTTACTGAGAATGAGACCAATGGGGATTGGAGAGATCAAGCTGGCTCAAATGTTGATATAAGACTAACAGTAAATGCGTACAGCAGTTTCGAAACTCTCAGGGTTTTGTTTTGTTTTGTTTTGTTTTTGCCGTTTGACATGGAGTGAGCACAATAAGTTAATGGCCAGTGTTCAAATGCTCTGACTTGAAAGAAGTCATATGGGAGGTGATAAATATCACATATTCAGCTGTGGAAGTTTAATGCTGGGTTTTTAAATCTTCATGCTGAGAGCTGGTCGTGAAGGTTGAAACTGGTCACTTTTTTCATCTCTTCAGAATGGAGTTTTACTGCTATTGCTGTTGTCTAGATCACCCTGTTACTGTGCAATTATGTTTACATGTTATAAACAGTATTAATGTATAGATTATCTTTTCCTATCATGTTTATGCCATTTTTTTTAGCTAAACAAAAATTTTGCATTTAGCGCAGTCCTCTATTAAAATACGAGTTTTAGGGGACACGGAAAAATTCCTGGTATTAGCAGATTCCTATCTGAACTGATTCTGGCCATAAAAGACAGTGACAGTAGGGAATTCAGAATGGAGCAGGAAGCTGTGTTAATGGATTTTATGTAATCAGGACTTTCGTTAGCCAGGCTTCACTGTACTCGGTTGAAAATAATACAGTGTATTGCCTTTTCTTATTTTAAAGTTTTCTTACTAGTTTATAATGGGTTACCAATGAGTTTGAGTGATTTATTTCATGTATAATTTTACAGGTTCATTACATACTGGCAGAACTGGTCATGGGAGGTATGGTGCTGGAAACAAACATGAACGAGATAATCACACGCATCGAAGAACAAGCGAAGCTGGAGAAGCAGGAGGTATGAATTGTCTAGCATCCATTTTAGTTTTTGTTTTCTGCAAAACTTTTGATTCATAAACTGCAGATTGAGTTTAAATTGTTTATGGATTTTATTTAATAATGCCTCCAAAAGGCGAATCTGATGTATTTATTACATTCAGAGAATTTTATGGTTTTGTTCAACATCTCAATCTTAGGATTTGTGATTAACCATAGGAAAACATCATTATGACTCCATACAAAAGGCATTCAGTTCTCGCTTTATTAAAAAGTTAGGAGAAATTTGAGACAGGACAGGCAGGGAGTTTAGAATATTGACTGCTTTTGTATGTTATGAAATAAAAATAGAGTTAATACTGTTTTTACTTGTATATAAAAATATATTTAACAAAGAACAAATGAGGACAGAGCGCTATAAATCATCAATAGATAATCCCAACAAGGTACTGGCAGCGCTAGACGTACCCGTATGCTGACGTGTGCAACCAAGGGAGCCTACCGTACCCAAACACGTAGCAAAGAGAGAGTCGAAAGTAAGGAACATGGCAGATCTTCTAAAAGATATGCCGGCCCTTTCTTTTTAAGCGACTCGCTGTATGCACACGTGGTACACCGAGGGTTAGCCGTGTGAAGACTAGGGTCGCTTAAAAAGAAAGGGGCGGCATATCTTTTAGAAGATCTGCCATGTTCCTTACTTTTGACTCTCTGTTTGCTACGTGTTTGGGTACGGTAGGCTCCCTTGGTTGCACACGTCAGCATACGGGTACGTCTAGCGCTGCCAGTACCTTGTTGGGATTATCTATTGATTATAAAAATATATACTAAATTGTTATCGCTGCCTGCCTGTTATGCCTGCATAGTTTGCCAGTCTGCTGACTGGACACAAAGGTGATGACTAACCTGTAGTAATTAGAAAAGGAAAAGATGACTGCGGCTTGAATGAAGGTACAACGAAAAGAACTTAGCCAAGCGAGATTTAGACAACAAATCAACGTTTTGGGGCATGGCCCCTTCTTCAGGACGGTACAAACAAATAACAAATAAAAATCACTTGGCTGACAAGGACGCCGATCATGCGCGGTCGATGTACAGGAAGCAAATGTTGGAAAGGGAGACAGAGCATGGGAAGTAGTGAGTACCAGTCAATGGCAAGGAGAACTACAGCCAATAGAAAAGTGTGTGCTAGTGACTAGTGCTAGGGAGGGAGTAGAGGGGAAGGAAAAAGAGGTGTTGGGGTGATAGCAAAGAGAGACAGGAGAGAGGGAGGGGAGAGGGAGGGGAGAGGAAAAAGGGGTGGAAGAGGTTATGTCCTGTGGGGGTCATGGTGGCAAAGATGAAAAGTGAGATTCCCTGTTCTTGGGGTCTGTGGAGTCTCCAGAATTTTGCCAGAAAGCACAGATTCTCAAGTTGTCTGGAGTGTGTGGTGGAATGTTGAAGTGTCTTGCCAGTCATGTTGAGGCCAGATATCTAATTGAAACCTTTTCTGCTTTACCTCATGTACAAAAAGAGCACTCTGTGGCATCCCCAATGAAATAAAAATTACTACTCTAATGCAGCAAGACCAATTGTGTTGTCTCCCTTTTGTCATGCAGGCTGGAATATCAGCAGCTCCAGCACGTGCAGTGTCTGCAGTAAAAGAGATGAACATTCCTCAGAAGATCAAGGACATTAAGTTGCCAGACCTCCCATCCATTGGAAACCTTAAATTCTAGTCACCAGTCTCATTTATGCATTTGGAAAGTTACCTATTTTCATGTTCATCGACATTGTTCAGATGTGTCTTGTCTCGACCATCATCATGCATAGTCAGTAAGCTTGGAATACATTTTCATAATACCCCTTATCTTAATATTTAGCTATAAAAACTGGGACTTAGAAGAAATATTAACACCCACATCTTTGACATGTATGGTTTTAAAGACTGGGTTATAATGTATTATAGTTTCATCTGTATAAATACAGTTATACATTTGCTTGATTGAAATATTATTTATGAGTAGAATGTTTATTTTCAAACTAAGAACACATGAATTTAATTGTGATTTATTTATTGAAAGAGGAATAGTGTTTGTTAAACTTAGGATATCTGTGCTGAGCCCAGGCACAAGTAAAAGCTATGCTGCTTTAATGTCTCTTGGCCTGAAGGTCTTCTGAAGGAAAAATGCTTTTTATGTATCAAGGTTAGGTTACTACTAACGTGTATGTCTAGTGTTACAAGGCAACATACTAGCTGAATGATACATTGTTTTTACCTTGCAGTGACTTTCTTTAGTAAGATTTCAGTTATATTCACATAAGGGGATTCTTCTCAAGTTGAAATTGCATAAGATGCTGCAAGACATGGAGATTGTTTGCAAAGCATTAATTCCACCTTTGGGCATTTGATGTCTGCTTTCACTCTGCAGAGAAACGAGAGAACTTTTATTGGTTTCTCAGCTTGCTGCTTATCTAATATTGCATGTTATGATTTTTCACTGTTTTGATTGCAAAGTAATAAAGGATAAATTGCAAACTGTTGTTTTTAATTTGTGGCATATCTAGTCTGTTAAAAGGTGTCTCACCTATGTTAAGATGGACATCTAATACAATTATTATACTGTTAGTTAAGATGATTTTAATAGTTGTCTTCATTGACTAAAGCAGATTTACAACTCAAAAGTACACTGCAGACAGTCCAAACTGTGAAACGTCTGCCACACTAGCTGAAACACCATGCGAGAGCCTCAGTTTTGTTTTTCAAGGGGTTTCCCAAGGTTTGTGATGTATAAATGGAAAGTCATGCAGTGCTTGCAAAAGTACCTATTGGGCGTGTGTATGACATTTTTGGTTGTGGACACAAATCTGGCATTAGCACATATTCTTTTCCACCAGCATAGGAGACGGTGAACTAATTTTTGAAAGATAACCATGCAAGATTTTGTACTATGTGCACCCACAAAACATCAGGTGATCTGTGGACAACTCGAGCTGAAGATTCATTGTTTTTATGTCCAAGCCAGTTAACACTGTTGAAAGTGAAACTTACACGAAGAAAGTATCAGTTATAACTAAGCTTAAATGTTTGTGCAGAGAGTAGACAGCTTGCAAAAAAAAAACAAAAACAAAACCCCCAGAATTTTAATGTATGGAAAATTTAAACAATTATATTCATCTATTTTCTCTGCAAGCATAATATTTGGCAGCATGGAGTTGGACTGCTTACATTTAAACTCAAACTGGACTGCAGGCTATATTTATCCTAACAATAAAAAACTTTTATCACATTAGACAGGAATCTGGTTAATAAATAATATGCTATACCGCATCTTACACCTTACAGTCCATCAAAGGTTCTCACTTGTAAAAGAAAAACAAGTGACTGCCACTTGGAGGGAAATCCAAATTAAATTTAAAACAAGGGAACTGGACCAAGCTAGAACAGGACAAAGACAAAGGCAATCTACATGTTTCGGTGCACTACCCCTTCATCAGGATGACATAAAAACAATGGTAGATGTGGCGCGTGGGCTGGATAGCATTTTGTTTTTCGTTGTTTTTGTATCAAGCTGATAACTGCAGTAAGATGGTCAGCAAGGAGAAGCGCTTTAATGTTCAGAGTATGGCCACATAAGGCATCTGCAGAATGCAGTTCTTGACCACTGCTGGATTCAAACTAGCAGCTTTTGATTTCCAAGTTCAGTGCTGTCTGCCAAACTATGTATGCCCCATGATCTCTGGCCTTTGCAATGGCCAGCCTGAATGCCTGCAGGGCTGCTCATCTCGGTTACCTTCTGTGCCAGTGAGGCAACCCTGGTGTTTAAATTCTTGTGGGGTATAACAGTGTGTATACCCTCTGCTTCAGAAAGTCTGGGAGCAAGAAAGCGTGCCAAAACAGTGGAGGAAAGGGAATCTGGTGAAACTTCCCAAGAAAGGCGACCTCTCAAACTGCAACAACTGGCGAGGCATCATGCTCCTATCTGTACCTAGCAAGGTACTCACACTAATCATGCTGCTGAGACTGGGGGAGGCTCTAGACAAATGACTGCGAGATGAGCAAGCAGGCTTCAGGCAGGACAAATCTTGCACGGACCACATTGCAACATTGCGCATCATTATAGAACAGTCACTGGAATGGCAGTTTCCACTTTACACAATGTTTGTAGACTTTGAGAAGGCCTTTGACAGTGTAGATGGAGAGGTTGTCTGAAAACTAATTGCACATTATGGGATACCACCAAAGTTCATCTCCATTATCAAACAACTTTACAACAACTCCACATGCCAGGTTGTGCATAAAGGAAAAATGACAGAGCCTTTTGAAGTGCGGACGGGGGTGAGACAGGGCTGCATGTTGTCACCAACCATCTTCCTGCTGGTAGTAGACTGGATTATGAAGAGGTCTACACAAAATGCCAACACAGGAATCCGCTGGTCCTTCACTAAAATCCTGGAGGACCTAGACTTTGCAGATGACGTCAGCCTCCTGTCGCACAGACAACAAGATGCACAGGAGTGTCGTTGAGGTCCTATGTTCCCCGGTGGAGCAAATGGATTAAAGAGAAAGAAGAAAGATGTGTGGCACCTTCTGCCCATTGCATCTGCCACTTGCATTCTTTGAAAAGACCATTGAAGAGAGGTGGAAACCAGTGGAGAATGTAATTAAACAACATGCCAGGAATTTCCACATTAAACTACCAAGAAAGCTGATCTCAGTTCCTGCTCAAACTACAAGGGGCCACTCTTGTTAGCTCCAAGCAAATTGTTCACAGAATCCTCCTGAACAGTTTGAAGGATCCTGTTAACTTGCAGCTCTCTGAGACGCTATAGAGTGCCATAGATTCTCAACATCCAAAACTTATGAAGGAATGACCCACAGAATGGTCTACAACTGTTGCCTTTCTGCCTTACTTCATTACCCATTTTGGTACCATGGCACCCACTGGTCTCAACCTTAAACACTGACCCTCCACCTCCCTCCTTTTCTCTTAACCCCCTTACCCCTCCTTCTTTCCCACACTGACACCCCCTTACCCGCGCTTCTCTCGCCACCCCCACCCTTCCCTACCCACCTTCCAATTGGCTGCCCCTCTTTTTAACCCTTCTTACTCACTGTCCCTTAGTCATTCAAGTCTTTTCTTTTTCTTTTTTGTCGTCGTTTTTGTGTCGTCCTGATGAAGGGGTAGTGCCCTGAAACATGTAGATTGTCTATGTCTTTGTCTTTGTCATGTCTTAGCTTGGTCCAGTTCCCTTGTTTTAAATTTACTGAGACCTTTCAAGTGTGCATAAGGACTGGAGTGAGACAGGGCTGGGTACTGTCACCGTTTTTGTTCCTCTTTGCCAGAGGATGTCTACTGCACAGAAGTGGAATATCCACTGGTCAATTTGGACACACCAAGATGACATTGACTTTGCTGATGACCTGCCCCTCCTCTCCCATACCCAGCAACAGATGCAGAAAAGGCTAATAACATCGTTTCAGTCAACTCTGTTTGGGCCTCGATTTCCATAGACCCAACATCCTCAAGGTCAGCAACACCAACCATTGTCCATCATAATGGAAGGCAGCACACTACAGGAAGTAGAAATAAAAAAGCTTCGCCTGCCTTGGAAGCAGCGTTGACAGAAAAGGTGGGCCAGATGATGATGTGAAAATCAGGATTGCCAAGAAAGTTTTTTTCCAGCTGGAGAACATATGGGGATCCAGAAAAATCTGTCAACACCAAGATCAGGTTATTCAACATCAATGTCAAATCAGTTGTGCTCTATGGAGCCAAGATATGGAGAACTACCATCACCACCACAAAGATCCAGATAAACACCTGTCTGAGAAAGATCCTGCAGTTCCACTGGCCTAATGCCATCAACAACGAATTAAACTGTGGCTATGAACAAGGCAGCAGGCCGCACGAGATGAGATCCTTCAAAGACGTTCGAGATGGATCAGCCACACCCTCCGCAAACGAGCTTCCAGCACAAGACAAGCCCTCACATCGAACCCCTTGGGAAAAGGGAAAAGAAGTCAGCCAAGAAATAACTGGCACCGTGACCTTGATACCAAGAGGATGCGCCACAGATGGGGACAGAAACTGGCCCAGGACCAAGACGCCTATAGGCGACACTTGCCGGTAGCCTATGTGGCATGAGGGATACAGGTGATTGATTTCATTGATCTTCTTTCTCCCTCTCGGCCCTTCTCTCTCTCCCACCTAACAAAAGTTAGCTATATCATGGGCTGCACTTTCTAAGAAAAAAAGAGCGGTCCGTGTGAGGTGCTGATAGTGTGCCTAACTGCACGGCAAACATCATCCGCAAAAAAGGGGTTCGACAACCATATAAGACGGTTTCCTCAAGGTTCAATGAAGTGATAGCTACGCGTACGTGGCAATACTATTGGCACATTTGCATTACTCTGCGCGAGGTTTGCTACTGGCAAGACCTGGGCGACCCCTTTTTGTGTAAATTGATCCAACTGAACTCAGTCGTTTCATCCCGTCACACTGTGCAGTGATTCGAAGCATGCAGACCGAAAATCGCCTCAATAATGTTGTGAAAAGCACCCCTGTAAGTGTTTAAGATAGAGTAAATCCGTAGT
Organism: Lanistes nyassanus; assembly: GCA_004794575.1. Taxonomy (NCBI): domain Eukaryota; kingdom Metazoa; phylum Mollusca; class Gastropoda; order Architaenioglossa; family Ampullariidae; genus Lanistes; species Lanistes nyassanus. The sequence goes on along the minus strand of SMGT01000011.1, from coordinate 22,236 downwards.
TCTTAGCAAGATCATATATTACTTGTTCAGATACGAAGATTTTTTTTAGATTCCCGCCAGCCAACAATGCGTAGCTAATAGCTGTGTCATGTGAGCAGGCATTGAACCAATTAAATGTGCGAAGCGATCAAGAAGGCGTTCAAGAGAACGGAGAAGTTCGCGTTCCTATCTTCACCCAGCGGTAATTATTTTTAACCGCTTAGCTTGCCCGAGCGGGCGGACAAGCTGCTGATCATAGTCAAGTCCTACTACTGTGGAGTGTTTTCAACGGTATGACAAGGCACAGGTGGTAGCAGTCACCGCTTCTAACAAGGAGCACTTTTGCAGTGTTGGTGTTATGCGGAATACACAAACAGTCAATTAACTCTATTGTTTTCAGTCAGAAATGTGAGTATGCCCCTGGATGTAGATAGTCATTGCCGCATATGCTTGTGTGTGGTGGTTGTGTCATCTGCCGAGAGCGTTACGGCTGGGCCGTGAGTATCGTGCACGCAACAGATGCGCTAAAAAGTAGGCTTGTAAGTGTCATGTTTTGCTTTGAAACAATTCTTGAAGACAGAAGTAGTGGTGTACTGATATTTACTGTTTATCAATGATGAGAAAGAAACGTGACAGTGAATAGTACTACTTGCTTTGAAATCTTAACAGTTCGTGTTGCACGGCAGATTGTTGCGCTGTCGTCTGCATCAAATCCTGTTGGACCTGTCGCCTGAGGTCAAGCATCGTTGACTCTTTAATATCAGTATCTGGAACCAGAGCAGGTATAGACACGGCGTAAAACCTATAGGGTTGGTTTTAAATCATAAATATATTCTTGTCACTGGACAATGTTTTCTACCGATAACGTCGATAAATTCTGCAGAATCTGCTGATCGAGTACCTCACCTGATGTCACACCCGAAGCGTTTATTATGAGGGTCAGTCGGAATTGATCAAGACGGCTTTAGTGAACCACATACTGTATGTTTCAGACTTATACCTGTGTGATTCAGTACACAGAAATACATGCGTATTTTATTCAACTGATATTAAACTTTAGGCGTATAGCGTGAATAAACGCAGATTGAGAGAGAATGTTAGATACACGCTTGGTGTAGGCACGTCTATGGTGTAGGTCCGTGCTTTTTGGTGCGTATTATTGTAAGCAGATGAGATGTGCGTGCCTCTGCAGTCCGATGCCTGATATGTTTGTGTCTTATATTAGCCCATGCAGTGTTGTCATCTCAAAACAGTAGGAGGTCATCGTCTTAAGAAATTTTAGCTTTTAATATTCTCTTGTTTTGTAACAAAGTATGTGCATCTTCATCACAGAAAACTTGTTGATTATTCACTTAATTGGTGAGACATATATTTTACTTGGTCTATTATTGGCAGCAGCTGACAAAAACGTCAGCCAAGGTCAGATTTGTAAGTATAATGATGTCCATAATGATTGCTCTAACTTTGCATACATATGTAATCTGAACATTTGGAACCTACATAATTTTGAGAGAAAGAAGGAAATAGGAAAAGAGAAGAGGGAACCAGTCAAATATTGTAGCATCACTTCTATAAAGATACAATGTACATGGATGGACACATAGTGTAAAAAGAACTTTAAGGAACTTCTACTTTAGTTATGAATGGTACAAACATTGGTCTTGCAATTAGTTGTACAGGACTGTAGCAGTACTGTCTATAGAATTTACTTTAGTATATAATTTTTATAATCATTATATTAACAATATTGAAAAAGGTTTTTAAAAAGTTCCCATAAAGAACTATAAAATATGTGGGCCTGTTAGTGTTACAGTTGTCATCTACAATCTTTACCCAGGTTCTCAAACCATCAGAACTTGATTTTAATAGAAATTTTATTTAATTACTTGTAAATTAATGTACGAAAAATCCTTGGATTGACTTCATGATGACAGTGTTCTTACACCATTAACACTGCTAAAGAGGTCATTATCCATTTTTTGTTGACAAAGCACCAGTGTTTCTCTATCAAAGAACAGTTGCCATTTAGATTGATACCAAGGACTACTATAATCATTGATACTTATAGGGATGAAGATTACAGTCAGAAAGTAGGTACAGTCTAGATAATGAGTACACTGTCCCACTGCTGCAATCCAGAATATAACAGCTAGTTGCACAGGCAGAATGGTGCAGTCAGCACACAAGAATGCAGTTTGAATGTCATCTGAAATTACTGCAGGACCACTGATATCTGATTGTAGGTAGAGTGTATGTAATTTCTGATTGTATGACATTGTTTGTAGGTTCTGGGGAATGTACATGCACATTGAAACACAGATCATCTTTGCAAATAATGGAGTCTTATTTGTGAGTGTGAAAAGTTATGCTGGGGTTATGGTGGATCCATTGATTAAAGTGATTCAAATGCCATCGGAAATATTGGGATTAGTTTTTTTTACCACAGTTTTCATTTTTGCTAGACTGTGAAACAAGCAAAGAGGGGAGGATGGTTCTTTTTTAAGACATGGGCTGCAGTAGACCCAGGATTCAGACTCTTTAGCACATGTGCATTTCTTTTAAAAGACAAGAAGAAATTTGTAGTCAGGTGATGGACAAAGGTAGGCTGTAACTTATTTTTTGAGAGCAGTATGCTAAGACATGGAGAAAGGCATGTTAGCTGCTGGTCTTTAGGTCAGGCTATTTAAATCTTAATGAAGTTTTTATTTCGCTGAAGGGTGGGTGTTGTTGTGTCTAATAACGACATTTTGAATGAAGATTGATACTTCAGTCCGTCACTCTTAACAGTAAGCAGCACATCTTCAGCAACCAGTGCTATGCTATTCATTTTGATTGGTTTGACTGTTAAGGTTGGTGTTCATCTCACAGGCAACATTGCATTCATTGGATTAAATAGGGCATTCTTTGGATTGAATAGAGTGTATGTAATATTTTCTAAGTGTGTTTAAGTTGGTAACTGGAAAGAAGCATTGGGGCTTATTTAGGGGAAAAAAATCCCAGTGTTTCACCTTGTAAATTTCAACAGTTAAATATGCCCAGAATTAAAAGCTGTGTGCTCTACAGAAATGCAGCCAGTAGTCAGTAATGTCACATGTGGTTTTCACAGACAATAATTCTGTAAACTTTAATTAGCTTTAAAATACTGTCATATTATGGAAAACATTTACTGGATAGTAGATAGTAGATTTCTAGTTCAGAGTTCACAGTGTGTTACTAGATAGTGTAGGTCAAGTTAGTGTGAACATATTTTGCTGAAGGAGTTGGGGGAGGTGTCAACAAGAATGTATTATCTCTGTCATCACCAACATGGAAAAAAAAGTTTTCGTCAAAGAAACCAGAATGTGCTAGTGAACTTTAAGTTTTCAAATATCATCATTACTGAGATCTCATAGAGACTTTAGAAAATGGAACATATCCATTTTTAATTGTTTATTTGTATAGTTTGATCTATTTGGCCTTGATAAAGTTAATCAACTTTGTGATGCTATTTGGATTTTTGTAATATATTGAAGATGTGTTTGCCATAGAACATTATTTTGTAGAATGCAACTGGTGTTTTGACATCAAATACATAAAACCATTCATGTCAGTGCTCAAAGATTGATTACTAAGGACATACCAGTTAGCAGATCAGTGATAGGAAAGCATTCAGTCTGTAGTACAAAGCAGCCTTTATTTTCGATTTGTTTCCACTGTCTGTATTTGCACAGAATAGAGTATTTACTTTTAAAACCATACCTTGTTGATATGAAAAATAATAATGCAGACTTCTGCAGGTGGCATGGACAGAACCATTTATCATGTGCAATAATTGTATTGTTGGAAAGGCAGCACTTTGTAGCTGGAGAAGGG
>SMGT01000010.1:187044-197837 GCA_004794575.1 Lanistes nyassanus | reverse complement strand
CCCCCCCCCCCCGCACGACCACAGTTACGCAAACCTAGTGGCCTCTGCCTCACTAGCTATTATCTAAGACTCCGGAAAACCCTACTATCATGGCTCTCGCCAAAATTCCCATGACACATACTACAAGATTTTGTCAGTAGAACTTTTCAAATACCTCTTCATCTGATATCTGAAAGCTGTTAACAGATGCACTTCTGTCTTGAAAACTTCAAATGAATCACCGACAAAATTATCGTCGTCTTCACGATGGAGATTAGAACGGCTGAACCCCGACCCACCATGTCTGCAGTTCAGTTCACAGTTCGTCCCTAGAGTCTAGTCCCTTCTCTGACCATCGACCTTGCGTGGCAGGCTTCCGGCTGGGGGAATTGGTTGAAGAATGACCACTTCTGTCGGGTCCTAACATCCAGTGTCGGTTGCTTTAGGTCTTAACGTGAGTTCACATAGTTCAAATTTTGCGTAACGGTCAAGCCAGCGTCGTATACACGTCTTGGAGGGCTTGCGAGAACGTGGTGGCGATACATTTTGTTACACATATACTAAAAACCATTAACATTTGTGACAACAACTACATAGTCATTCTTCACGCAGGGAAAAAAGCATCGCATCAAAATAACACTTGGGCAAAACTATCAGTTAAAATTTAAAAAATTCTTTTTACAAAGCATATAGTACTCACAGAACGTGTATAGAATTATCCTTACATCTCCTGCCTAATGACAGGCTTCTAACTGGTCTAACTCGATCGGTCCCCTGCTGTATATCCTGATCCGAGTCGTTAAAACTAGCAAAAAAATCGAACAGAAAATGGCCTGACAGTCGCAACGGGCGCAGAGCCCGCTGCCTTTCCTGTCCCCGTCTCTAATGCTGGTGGAGGCTGCTTCTCACTCGCACTTTATACTCGCAAACGCCTTCCATAAAGTGCAACGGGATTTTCCACAAGCGGTCTAGTCATAGAGCTACGTGGCCTTTAGTAGACAAGTTTCGTAGAAAACACCAGGAGTTGTTTTTTCAGGAATGACACCCCCACTGACGCTGTCCCCACAACTGCCGCTGGCGTGAGACGGTTGGCTGGTCGCACGTCCCTTCACTTCAGTCGATCTCTAGTCAAGAGTGGAAAACAAATTCCTGCCAACTTTTTTTATCGGTACCAGTGAGACTTCTTCACCTTGCTGGAGCACCTGGTGTTAAATCCAGTGGCAATATAGTACAGCTGATGAATATGGCCTTTTGTCAGAAACCAGATTAACAAACAAGTACTATCTTCTCTTTAATTTAGTTTATTGATAGTGTTTTGTATGCGTGTGCGTGGATCTATTTCCATCTTTTACTTCAAACAATACGAAATTATTTAAATGAGTTTTAAAATACTTACGTTCCTGTCATAATCCCACACACACTATTTAGATATATTCCTCAGTCACACAATCCAAAAGTAGGTTCTTGGTCGATAAAATTACTACTGTTCCTTTACAGGTCCGCACGTACGAGATGCAATACACTACTATTCACAGTTCACTCCTAAATGTTAGTGTCAGACAAGTTCTTGTAATCAGAAGTCGAAGATGTTTACGACGACGTATGGAGAATGGCGATGATCCTGAAGACAGGCGATGATACTGAAGACGGCGGTGAAATTGAAGACGGGCGATGTAGTTGAAGATGGCGATGATATGTAGAAGGGCGATGATACTGTAGACGGCCGTGAAATTGAAGACTGGCGATGTTGTGGAGTTGACTGTATGTAGACGGGCGATGATACGACCCACTGGTCCAGTAGTGGCTGACGAATAGTTAACTAAAGTTCGTTTCAACGCACGCCAAAATTCCAACGTTTCGTTCAATCTAACTATTCAATCTCTCTTTACTTGCAGTCTTAAGCTGACGTTTCATGTACACTCAAACAAGAGTATTAACCTCTTCGCAACTTGTGTTCTTTGTCGTTTGGCTTTCTGGAATCAGGGACAAACTCGGCTGATCCGCGGATTCCTACGTGGTCTATATGTGCTCTCCTTAGAACTACTGTCCGTAAGCCCTAGACGCTCTAGCGGACGCAAACTCAGTCTTCAACTCTTAACTACCAGAGCTCGACTCTGCAATAGTTACTCGAAATGTATATCCTCTCGGGGAAATACATTAAACAACAGAACTCCAATTCTGTTACTTCGGGTTCCAGTTCTCGGACTTGAAACCTATTACTATACTTCGAGTTTATTGCTATAAGGCTCTGTCACCTTTGATAGCCGACCAAGGGCTTGCTACGTCAACGGTTTTTGATGTTACTCCCTGGTGTAAAATGGACAAGCAAAGTATGGGGCTGCTGCCGGGCCTAATATACTATCTGATCAAGTGATGACTAAATCCCATAATATCTGGTTGTTCGAGAACATTCTAGAAGGTTTGTCTCCACTGATTCGTCAATTTTTGTGCTAACGCAGTGCCTTGTATTCTTAAAGTCGAAGTGAAACACAGGAAGACCTCGTCACACTTGACAGTTCGAACTGTTGCTGACTTGCTGGCTGAACTCCCTATTTCCTGTCTTTCTTTTTAAAAATGAACTGTACTAGGCGTTCCTGACACCTTTGCACAATACAGGTGCATGACAATGGGACCCTAAAAAACATTTCGCACTACCAACCTGGACACTTTTAAATTGGCCAAAGTCCAAATTAGTCAAACTCACTGGTGTCCGTGCATTCAAACTCTGAAATATTCGAAGACCCTACTAAAAGATCGTGCCTTCTTCGTACTGTACTTACCTAATCGTACTTACTTACTTACTTACTCGTTTCCCCACTTTCTTCTGTGGTGTGACCTCCAGACTGCTTTCCAAAGAGATGAGCCCGACTGAGAAATTAGACAGTCTTAGTTCTGACGTTTTTTTGGGGGGTAGGGGTTCAGTAGGGGTGGGTGGGTTCAGTCAGCTTTGTCACTCCGTGGTTTATTTTCCCAAAGAGTCCAGTTGTGTTGTTGTTGTTGCTGCTGCTGCTGCTGCTGATGATGATGATGATGATGATGATGATGATGATGATGATGATGATGATGATGATGAGGATGATGATGATGATGATGATTATGATGATGATGATGAGCAGAAAAGGTGAGCAGAAATTCACTAAGATAAGCAAACGAATTAACAACCTATCTTATGAGGCTCGCAACAGCTTGCAATAAAGTGAGTAGAAACATACAGCACCGGTTATCCATTTCCAAGAAAGTCTTTGAGAAGGATTTTAATAAAACATGATAGCTTTGTTAGTAGTCGTTTGCTCCCTGTTGAGTCCAATGGCTTGTAATGTTGACTTTGCCGCTTGTATATAATTTGAGTGGAGGGTCCCACATTCGTGTAGCCTTAATATTGCTCTATATAAAACAGTAGATATTTTTGCGATTCATAATATTAACTAGTTTGAACCAAAAGGAAAGCATCCTACTTTTAATTTGAACATTAATGGGGAAACGACCTAGTTATCCAAGGACCATGTTAGTGGGTGTTGCTTTTCTTGTCTTTAGTATTAGCTTATAGAGTTTCAACTGTAATTTTAGGGCAGATCGTTTATAGCCGCTGCCCAGATTTCGAAGCCATATGTGAGTATTGGTGCTATAGTTCTATCAAATAGTTAAACTTGGATATCTATTGGTAGCTGCAGCAATCTACATTACAAGGGGCCTGGTAGGCTCAGTTCGTAGAGCTGCGGACTAGCAGATGGAAGGTTGCTGGTTTGAATCCTGGTGTGGCCAAGGATTATTTCCTGGAGTTAAACATTGTGCAGACTCCATTCGGCCATCTCCCCGCACATTAAACTGCCTTTCTGAACTGGCCATCTTACTGTTGCTATCAGTCTGGTGGTTCTTTCAGTGCATAGTTTAGTAATAGGATCATTGGATCATGGGATCCCCCATAGTGCGAAATCACCGCGAGGTGGAAGCACTGTCCCTCTAATAACCACCATCTACATTTCTTAAGGAGAGAAAACATAGGGGGAGGGAATAGAAAGACGCAATTACTTCAGACAGTTCTTTTAGAATTAATTGACGATTCTGATGAAGACGACTGCAGTGAAAGGTATTAAGCAAGCTATATGTTTAGAGGCAATTTAGTATAAGTATAAAATTTAAGTATAAGTCAGAAAATTACTGTACATATCTTTCGACGCTACCGCTGCCTGCCATTTTGTATGACATTTCCTACACTGTGGAGGTGAAGTGGAATGTAGTCCTTCGTAAAACTACAAAAACGCCATGAATGACCGCGTGTGAAAATGTTTTCATGAGTAGTGTGATTGTGAACGTAACCCTGGGTTACGCTTTATTCTGTCACAGTACAATCCCTCAACACGCTTGAGCTCTCGCATCCAAATACACAAGCACCCAAGTAAGCAGACACCTGATCAGAATGGTTTGTAGATTACCTCATAATGAGACACCTAATAATGAAACTGAAAGTAGACTCTCCAGGAATGCATGGTTTCTTGTTAATACAAAAACGCCATGAATGACCGCGTATGAAAACGTTTTCGTGAATAGTGTGATTGTGAACGTAACTTTCAGTTTCAATATTATGTGCTTTTTATGAAGCATTCTACAACCATTCTGATAAGGTGTCTGCTTGCTTGAGTGCTTGTGTACTTGCGTGCGAGAGCTCAAGCGTGTGTGGGGGGAATGTACTGGGAGAGCATAAAGCATAACTCAGGTTCATGAGGTTTACACTTTCTCTAAGCTGAGGACTTCTGAAAACAGCGCGATTACCCAGGGTGACAACGTACCCAGAAAACCGTGCAGAAATAAGACTGACAGTATTGGCGCACTCGTGTATCAGACGTAACCTAGCTAAAGCATACCTTTTAAAATTACAAATATGTTACACACGTTTCTCTTTCCTGGCCTCTGGGATCAGCTCTAGGTGTTGAGCAAAGAGGCGAGAAAAATCGAGAAATCTGACGGCTACAAAGGTACCCCCCTGTTGACTAAATGTCGACCGTGTGCGTGCGTGCGTGCCGAAATTTGCAGCACAATCTGAATGAATACAGTATTTTTAAACACACATACGGAGAGAGAGAGAGAATGGGGAGAGGGATGTGAGACCCGTGTGATTGATCCCACATCGCTCAACCAGAGACAACAGCTAATGTGACAATGTTGTCGCGGAAATGCGAAACAGCGATTGTGGTCCTGCTTCGGATTACCATCGCCAAGAATTGCTGTCGTACTGGTAAGACAAAATCCCAACTCGCTGCAGAAAAAAAAAACTATTCACAATCGTCCTGAACCAATCAAGTTCGTCAGCACTGTATTTTCATTTCTCAAGATTTCGAAGTTAAAAGCTTACCTTATCAATCTACATGTAAATGTAAGTCTAAACCTCATTGCCTGTAACTGGAAAACCTTATAGTTTCAAATAAACTCCAAGACGTGACGAAGAATCCTTTTCCCCACGATCTCCGTAATCATCCTTATCCACGAGGCATGATTATGACTGCACAGTTTTCACGTGCCAGTGCAAATGACTTAAACTAGGTAACAATTACCTATTTCAATATTTTAAAAATTGTAACCCGTTTCACTCTTGGTGAGTAGATTCAATTCCTTCTTTTACAATGAGGTCGTCAAATACATTTAGCAAAAGTTAGAATCAATAATTTTGCTTTTTAAACAGACTCTATGCGTTTAGGCAGAAAAGCGAGTCTACAGTGTTAATTTAATTTTGTAACCGCTGTTTTCGTGATGCTTCGTCAAAGGTTTTTATGAGTGAACTGGCCATGACCGCCACCAAAGCAAAACCACTATATAGTGCGTAAGCATGCTGTCTGTTATTCAGTCACAAGTACAAGAGTTAATGTTGAATTGTTTCGCTGTAAAAAGAAACTGCGATATTTCGTGATGCCTAGTTGACATCGGTCTACTTTTGTTAACAAAAGAATGTCAAACTTACTGTAAACACACAACAACTGTCGCAATCGATGGGTCCGAGACGGCTGCATGTTAGCGAACCCAGATGGGTAGTTGCACGTAGATGGACTTTCTGATACCTCCACCCGATTAAACGAACGACACGGGCCTAAGCTGGATTGACACCTTCCAGCCACCCACCATTTGCCCACCAAACTTTCGACTGCAGTCAGTTTTATTTTTAACTGAAGGTGCTCACTTACCTCTTACCCCATGACACTACCTTTCCCCAGGTCGGTTTAATAAAATGTATTTCGAATAGCACAGGTTATCATCTGCACTTGTAATCGAAATAATGTTTTTTCAGGAAAATGAGACACGATTAATACATAGGAGCGACCCCTCCCCTTTCTCTCTCTCTCTCTGCCACCTCTAGAAATATCTGAATGCGGTAGGCATGGTGTTCAACTTATCCCCGGTGCCAGTGAACTTTTTCTATTGCATTTTGGTGATGATGTCGTTTTACTTTCCACGACCCCTTTTGGCCTACAGAATCAGCTGAACTGCCTGAATAAAGAGGCGGACAGACTTGCACTAGAAGTAAACCTCAGTAAAACAAATGTCATGGTCTTTAGGAAAGGTGGGCATTTATTAGCGAATAAGAAATGGATGTATGGAGGGGAGTCAATTCGTGTTACAAATTCCTATAAGTATCTAGGTATGGTGTTCACTATAAAACTAAGCTGAACTCAGGCAGTCCTGGACTTCTGTAAGAAAGGTTAGACAGGAGTAGCTGAAATTATGAAAACTATGCTTAAATTACATTGTTCTGACTTAAACATATTTCTAAAACTGTTTGACTCGCAGATTAAACCTCTTCTCACCTATGCAGCAGAAATCTGGGGCCTTCATGATATAGAGCAAGTTGACAAGATTCAAACGCTAGTCCCCCAGTGTTCATCAAACAACATGATCTATGGTGAGAAGGGACGGTACCCAGTATCAGTATGTGCGATGATGAAGTGTATTAGACACTGGATAAGGTTAACTCGACTGCCAACAAGCAGAATATGCCGTCAAGCATATGAAATGCTCGTAACGTTAGATGACCAGGGTAAATGTAACTGGGCTACCAAGGTAAAAACTTTTTATTCAAGAATGGGTTTGGTATCGTTTGGGAAAACCAGGGAGTTGGTAACAAAAAGATTTTTTTGTCTCAAGTGAAGGGTAGGCTTGTAGCCATAAACGCACAGCAATGGCACGCTGATCTAGAAGCAAGCGATAAATACGGATGGTATCTAAGAGTTAAATCTGAACTGAGAGCAGAGTAGTACCTTTCCTATATTTTAAACCCAAGACTCAGAAACTACTAAGATTCCGGTTATGTGTCTCCCAATTTAAGAATAAAAAAGCATGGTACTCTATAGAAGATGGAGAGGATGTAGTGTGTGATGCATGTGGACTTGAGTTGGAAAGTGAATGTCACTTTATTTTGGAGTGTCAGGCATATCATGACATAAGGATTGAATTTATACATCAACGCCATTTTAACAACCCGACATGGAGTCAGCTATCTTTACTTTTACAATAGAATACAAGAGAAATGGTTAATCTAGCTAGATTTATCCACTTAGCACTGGACAGAAGTCAGAGCTCATTGTGAGGACGAAAACTTTCATGGAGTTGATTGCGAATGGCCTGCCGCACAACCAGCATATAAACAGGTTATTAATCAAGACTGTTTCAAGGCATTGGTGTACGAATCACGTAGCTTGTTCGGTCAATTTATTGACCACGTCTAAATTTTGCTTCGAATGTGAAGTTAAATGGATGCGTTTGAATGGGAAGTTGAATGGATGCGTATGGAATGTAGTTGTGTAAATTTTTTCTACGTATCTCCCCGTTGTTAAAGGACAGTTGTCTTATGACAATAAAGAAATCGAATCGAATCGTATCTCTGCCACCTCACTTTCTCTTCCCCACCTCCATTCATCTTACTCTCTTCAGTTGACAAAGTCGCCCACGACGATGATGATTCTGTCGTCGTTACAGTCGCTGCACTACGCTTTTCTGGAAAAAACGGTATTTTTTCAACGCAACAAAAGTTGCTTGAAAATCTTGTTATGCATGCACGACCCCGAGTCTTTACGTGGTGCACTGGCTTATCAACAACCAAACAAATTCAGTCGTTATATTGTTGTTGACTAGAACCAGTTCATCCGGTTTTTCGATGTGTCGATGCCCAGAGGCGGAGGTCATGAAGCATACGTAAGCAATGACCTCCATCCCGGATTGTAGATCCGCCCTTCAGCCTTTTCAAATAAATGTTAATCAAAACTAGATTACCTGTAACTCGAAAACCCGATAATTTAAAAAATGCAATCTAACAAGATGGGCCTAAGCCGACTGGGTTCTAGATCAGCCCCTCAGTCGATCAAACAAATTTTAGTCGAAACTAGACTACCCGTAAATCGAAAACCCGATAATTTAAAATCCAATCTAACAAGATGGGCCTAAGCCGACCACTTCTAAAACCAGCGCGAATACCCCCCCCCCCCAATGTTTTACTATCTGTAATAAACCAGTACAGATTTTTGTCTTGACGTTCCTTAGCAAGTGTTGTTTTTATAATTATTATTATTATATAGTGAATTATATAGTGAATTCGCCTCTACATCTGCTTTCAGACCTCCAGAATAAGTGATTAGGTATTAAAAGCTAATTTGTAACCCAAGAAAATAATACCACAATGACATCTTAACCCCCCCCCCACCCACCAAGTTCTCAAAGTACGATCATCCATTTTCCCTCCTCACCCACCTCTGAACACTCCGCCACTTGCCGCCTTGCCATGTAAAACCGACAGGTGTACGTTGTACACTAGCCTTGACTACCTACAGGAGGAAAAGCGGAGCTAGCATACTCTCTCTCTTTCTCTCTCTGCTTGTAATCCTCCCTTTCCTTGTAGAGCTGTTTAATTATATGTTCTCCACCGGCCAATTTCGAGAGGCTTGGTTAGAAGCGATCATACACCCACTATTCAAAAAAGGAAATGTAAATGATCCAAGTAACTACAGTGGTATTTCTTTTCTTAATATCTGCGGCAAACTGTATACATTTATTTTAGATACACGGCTAACTGATTGGGTTGAAGAGTCAAACGCAGTTGGAGAAATGCAAGCCTGATTCAGGAAGGATCATTCCACAATAGATCATATCTTTACATTGTTTGCAATGATTCAGCACCATCTTTTATCTAATAAGAAACTTTACGTTGCGTTTATAGACTTCCAGAGAGCCTTTGACTGCCGCGCGTTCAAAATTATGGCATGTTCTTCAAGAAACAGGAATCCGGGGCAAAATGTATCACACAATTAAAAGTTTCTATAAAGTGGTGAAAGCACGCGTACGTTCCAAATCTGATCTGTCCGAGTTATTCGAATGTCCCAAGGGCTTAAAACAAGGGGAGACAACCAGCCCGATATTGTTCTCACTGCTTATAAAGGAAGTGGCAAAAGACATAGTTAGGAACGGTAAGCATGGAGTCCAACTTCACCCTGATCTCATAGAACTATTTATCGTCTTATTTGCTGATGACATTATACTGTTGGCCGACACAGCCATCGGTCTAGAAAATCAGCTGAAAGTGCTTAACCAAAGTGCAAAAGATCTGGACCTTGTCGTTAATTTAGAAAAATCAAACATCATGATTTTTAGAAACGGTGATCACTTAGCTAAACATGAGAAATGGCTATATGACGGTAAGGTGATCAAGGTTGTCAATTCCTACAAGTATCTCGGTTTAATGTTTACAACTCGTCTGTCCTTTTCCCAAGCCTATAAGGATTTGGTAACAAGAGCAAAATTAGGTGTTGTACAAGTCTTTCAAACCCTCTGGAAGCTTGGAGAGTGCTCTCCCAACATATTGTTTAAACTATTGCTCCTTTATGGTTCAGAAATATGTGGTCTAAAGACACATCTTCCCATAGAGCAAGTTCATTTGTTTACATTGAAAAAACTGTTGAACGTTAGCCCTAAGACTCCCAACGACATGGTGTATGGTGACACAGGAAGATTCCCCCTGTCAGTACATGCCGCTGTGTCATGCGTGCCCTACTGGTTACGTCTGATAGGCTGCCACGCAAGGCGTACAGCATGTTGCTAGAACTCCACAACAGAGGCAAAATGTGCTGGGCTTCGGACGTTCACAGAACGCTTTATATATGCGGATTTGGATTTGTGTGGGAAAACTAAGGTGCAGATAATGTGAATAGTTTCTTGGGTGAATTTAAACAACGACTTATCGATTGCCATGAACAAGAATGGCTATCGCACATTTCAAACAGTCCAAGGTTCAATGTGAATGCAGTTTTAAGTCCTCGTTACTTTTGGAACCCTATCTAAAGTGCATCAAAAACAAGGTTCTAAGAGATACTCTGACGAGATTTCGAATGGGCATTTCAGCTCTTAAAACCCATACAAACAGGTACAAAATAGTTCCAGCACAAGAGCTACACTGCCCTTTACGCAAGACAGAAGTGGACAAAGAATTCCATTTCCTTTTTACTTGCGACCATTTAAACGATTGGAGATCGAGATATCTTCAGTGCAAATATACCTTATATCCATCACATTCTACCTTGTCTCGTCTGTTTCAAGATCCTCGTAGCTCCATCAATTTAGCCAGATACCTTTACCACAGTTTTAGGCGCCGAAATGAAGTGAATGCAATTGAAATGCCAGATAACTGTCCACATTAAAACTTTCGTGGATGTAAATGTTTACTACAGTCATCGTATCATTTGCCTCTAAGTATGGAATTATTGGTTAATACTGTGTGTCATGCTCATTTCCCATTGTAAAGGCCATGTGGCCAGAGACAATAAAGTTTTTCGGTTTTTTTT
>SMGT01000010.1:176209-186989 GCA_004794575.1 Lanistes nyassanus | reverse complement strand
TTTTTTTTCTCTCTCTCTCTCTCTGCGTGTGCGCCTGCATCACATGCCACTTTTCTTCCTCTCCTAGTGTGCGTGCAAGTGTGCGAATGTCTCTGTCTGTACGGCTGCATGTAGGTGCCAATCTGTAGTCGTGTACCATATCTTTGAGCACATTTCATGGCCAGTTTCAGTATCTGCTACTGTTCTGTTTTGACCCCATTTGTGTGAACCACAGTACAGGAAAAGAAACACGTACACCAGTTCATGGAGACATTTCATCCAAACGTTTATTTCAGCCTCGTGCACCTCCTTGGTTTTTTTTTCAAGTCAGAGACCATAAATGAAAGCTTAAAGAGATCTGAGACCTTTACATCCACATCCACACCAAACTCAAACTGCTGCTTGGAGTAAAACTTAGTGACAAGAAAGTGAGCCAAGCAAATACTAAAACAAAAGGCAGAGTTTCGGGGCATTACCCGTTCATCAGGACTACAGCGCTAACCAACAAACAAATCATGTAAAATACAGTATCAGATGGGAAACAGAAGGGGGTAACAACAAGTGAGGCAAAACACTTCTCTGTGGAATAAAATGGCCACCACTTGGAAAGCGTGTTCAGCGGTGTGGGAAGGCCGGGAAGGTGGGAAGCAAACAAAAAAAAAGTGGAGGGGAAACCAAAAAAACCCATAAAGTAAACATTGTGTTCATATGAAATACAATAGAAATAAAATGAAAATAAAATTCATTAAAGTAATCACAACTATTATACAGTGGTATAAAAAATTATTGGTGATTATTGGTAATTTAATAACCAGTAAATTTATGGGCAAAGGATAAACACTGTCTGAATAGTTCTTCGGGTAGAAATCAATCTTTCGGGTTCTAATTATTTTTATAAATAGATTAGGGGACGTAGACTTCCAGCCAATTGAAGCGCTTGTTAAACACCTCATAGGTCACGAATAATTCAACCAGTCAGAATCTCAAAGTCATACATACTGCTGCAGAAATTTTGCAAGAAACTTTCGGAAATAAGCAACGCACGTACGAAATGTACTAACCTCTATATGTTGTCCAAATTGTGTGTGTGGGAGGTGGTGGCGTACTGAAATGGCGTGCATATACACCACAGCTTAAAGTATTACTGTTAGTAAGTAGTAAATGATTTCGCTGTATTAACAAGAAACTAAAGAAATGTACCATGTACAGTATAAATGTCTGTACTGAACACCGCTGTTACTTGTCACTTGTTATGTCTTGAACGAATCTTTCAGGGTCTTCAGAAGTGTTTGCAGCTTCGGTAGAAGTGGTATTCCTCTTGGTCGCTGAAAAGCGTCATATCATATCAATAGCAACTCCCAATGCTTACATTTGCAGAAAGCTGCTCTCTCAGTCTGCGAGAGAGAAGGCCTAACGCTGATTTTTGGCATTCGCCATTTTGAACAGTATCTTTATGGGAGAGCCTTCACTCTGGAGAGTGACCATCAGCCACTTGCTTACCTCAGCCAGAGCAAACTGTCGAACAAACGACTAGTCAGGTGGTCACTGTTCCTGCAACAGTATCGGGCCAATATCAAGTACATCAAGGCTGCTGAGAATGTCGGAGCCGACTACATGAGTCGTTGTCATCCGGCTGATGAACTTTGAATGGGACTCGTTGATAAATATTGTATGGAACTTGATGATGAACATGAACTGAATTGTATTTACCTAATTCGGTTGATCTTTCTGTCAAATTACCAGTGGACAGACGTCCGTAGTTATAACAGGAAGGAATGTTAGGATGTGCATGATGTGTTTATTTTGCTATGATTGTAGAATTGTTCCATGCTCACACTTTAGTGACATGTGCCGTTTTAAGAGAGGCGTGCCGGGGGCATCCTCTTCAGCAAGGGGGGGGGGGTGGTCACATGTCACTCCTAGGTTATCACCTGTCACTCCTAGGTAAGGCTGTTCGCCCCACCCTTTCATGACACCAGGTAGGTGGACCCTATGTGGGTAGCTGCTCTAGGCCGGCCAGAACCGGTTTAATCGAGTTTAAGGCGTGAGAGCACAGGGTACTTAAGCTGGGGAAAGCTTGAGTGGGGATACACACTCAGAGAGAGACACAGGAGAGATGAAGTAGGAAGACCAAGAGAAGCGGACACGTGTAGACCCACGGACCTCTACCCCTCGCCATCTTAGCCAGGACGTTGAAAGAGCCTCAGCTAGCAATCACGCTGAATACACTGGGCTGTATTTCGCCGACAAGTCAAGAGACTGACTAGTAAGTGACTGCTGGCCGCGCCTTATAAGTTAAGGACTGCTCTTGCCATAAACTATCTTAAAGTCTGGGACTCGGGTTGATTTAAGATAGGTGGTTTTATCCTGCCCGAGACAGGAGACGTCATAAGCTAAAGACCGGGCGATCGCCAAGAGAGGTATAGAGAGAAGTGCTGGTCGTGGAAGTGTCATAGCTTCATTGTTGGTCGTTGAATAGCTTTAGAATTGTGTATCGCAGAAATAGTGGTTTCAGTAGCGACGAGAGTAGGAGCTCTGTTGTCGGTCACTTATTGTATCTGTGTATTGAGCGGGATCATAGGCCGTGTTGCAGTTTGATTTCCCCTCTGGAGTTTGATTATCTTCATTGTCTGATACCACGTGGTATGACGTAATCAGGCAGCGTCTTACCCTAGACACGAGCACGGTGATTCTCTGTAAATAATCTGTAGATATATTTGATGTTGTTGAGTCAGTGTATGAAATATATGTTGAATAACGGTTCGCTGCAGTTGTGTGTTTTACGAGGGTGGGGGCTCTTGAGCTAGTAGTGTTTTGAACTGTGTGAGACTGAGCGAGCGTGTCAGAGTATGAGAATCTTTTCCCTCGGTAGATTTCTCTAGTTATTCACATTATTTCATAGCGTCGTCACCCTTTGGTGTAGAAACCATTGACCTGATGCAGTAAAGGTTTTGGTGACGATTGCTCAATTAAGTCTACATTTACGAGATCACCATAAAAGTTGTTCAGTAATTCTTGAGAAGTCGAGTCCAGTAAGTAAGGTACGGCCCGTCATGTCACACACTATAATAAAATTTAAATGACAACGAAAACAGCTTAAATGGGGGTACTACAATGAAAAACGATTCAAAAACAATAAGCGATTCAAATGCAATGATATATTGAAACAAACTTAAAAGAGGCAACATCTAAAAGAGTAACGAAAATTTCTGCCTCTTGCAGCCTGCGACGGCCAGACGCGGCGAGCTAAAAATAACGGCGGCCAAAGCGGGTGCACGAAAAAAGTAAATCATCGCAGGCAGTCCTTCGCTGTGGAGCCGACTGCGTCCCATTTCATGCTCTTCCTCCCGAAATGTGTGTCCTTGTCTTGCTGCACATACAACAATGGCAGACGACGGGTTTGTTTGATGAGAAGACTTGTCTTTGGATTTCACTTTAGGAGGATAGATGGAGAAAGATGGCGGAGCCAGCTTTCAAATAATATGGAAAGTACAGGTCTGTTATGTTGATTTTCATACAGCTTTGACTATTGGTTACAACCCAGAACTTTATAATTATTGTAGGAGAGAACATCCGATACAAACACGGCGGAGAGTGTTTCAGCGTTAGAGATGTAATGATCGTGTGTTCTAACCCGCCCCCTAGCCCCTCTCCTAACTCCTATCCCCATGTTACGGGGTAGCCACCCAGTCGTTACGGGATTGCGCTCGTCCACTTTACGTTCCCTTCCTCCGTAGTTGTTACGAGGTGGCGCTTCTCCATATTTTTAAGTTCCCTTCCTCCGCCTGGCTGCACCAACTCCGAACTCACCCTTTCTTTCCACGCAATCAAAAGAAGCAAGTCTCCGTTTTCGTTTCTTCACCGGATATTCCCGCGAACTTTATCTCTTTTTTCTTTCCAAACTTCCAGCCACTCACTTTCTGACCAGGCCAGCCATCTTTTCTCTTTCTCTGACCAGCCCAGCTATCTTTTTCTCTCCCGTGATCAGCCTAGCTGTCTTTTCTCTCCTGTGACCAGCCTAGCTGTCTTTTCTCTCCCCTCTCCTCTATCCAAAGCCATCCTCTCTTTTTATCTCCACCACTGCTCACCCTTTGTTTTGAACCCTGCTCACTCATTCTCATGCCCGGCACGCGTTCAGTCATTCTCACGCCCAGCACGCGTTCACTCATTCTTACGTCTGGCACGCATTCACTCATTCTCAGTTCGTTCTTTTTAAATACCTCATACATAACAAAGACCTACTTGCTAACTACAGAACTCGAACAGTGAGTATAGTAGGTACTATAGTTGTGAGCCATAACACCCCACCTTCCCCCCTTCCCTCTACCACTCCCCTAACCCTGAATGAAATTGGAGATGCCTATAAACAAAATAAGCTAATGAATACAAAATCAAGAAAGACCTTTAGAAAATTATGCAAATATATCGTTATCTTTACTTCCCTGTTCCAAAGCATGTCACTTCTGTGTTTAAAATGTTTTCTCTTTAGCCTTGAGATTTGCTGCACAGTTTTCTGTATGTATTCAATGTTTTATTGTATTTGTCAGTGTTTGCTTTGTAAATGTATGCACGCACGCACGCACGCACGCACGCACGCACGTACATATGTGAGTGCGTGTGTCTGTCTGTCTGTCTGTCTGTCTGTCTGTCTGTCTGTCTGTCTGTCTGTCTGTCTGTCTGTCTGTTTTGTCAAAAGTAAATAGACCCAAGGGCTTATGACTGAATAAACAAACAAACAATATCTCACACCCCGAAGAAAGCTGCACAAATGTGGGGGAAAATAAAAGGTGATAATCGAACCCTGTATCTTTGGGCGCTAAAACAAACGTTTCCACCCCTGAGCCTCGGACTACATCGGGTACTAACGTTCATTTTAGGTGTTAGAAGCAACACCCGGGAAACAACGTCCGCCGTTTTGAAAACATTGATTTAAAGGAAGTTCTCTCTGCTGCCTACAGTCGAAAATCTCTAGACTTGGCAAACCACGAAGGTACTTTAAACATTTTTTGACTTTTCTTTAAACTGATGATTTGAACAGACATAATTGACTTATTAATTAATCGATCAATTAATTAATTAAAGTTTGAATAATATCATGATGTAAAACTCACCATGCTTATCTGCATATTGTTTTGACTGATAGATTTGAACCCCAGAATATTCCTCCAATGACTAGATCATAGGTGGTACAAAGCTCTATCAACTATGAATTCTTTTAGGGGCTTTTAGTTTGAAGTGATCTTTCTTTTGCAGAACAAGCTTTCTATAGTGTTTTCTTTTTACCGGAATAATGTTTATCATTTACAGTACGTGATTTCCTCAACTTAATAAGTAAGCACCGTTTGGTGCAAAGACAAAATCATTCGCGATATTGTTGTTTACTGGAACCAGTACGTCTCGTTTTTCGACATATCAACGTCCAGATCTGTACATCAACCCCACCCCCCACCCCCAAGCCATCGAGCAAATGCTAGTCAAACTTGGTTACCTGTAACCAGAAAATCCGATCATTTAAAAACAAGACGGGCCTAAGCCGAGGACTTCCGAAAACAGCGCAGTTATCCAGGGTGATAAGGTACCCCATTTTTTTCCACCGAAATTGTAGAAACCGTGCAGAATTAAGACTCCACGTGCACAGCATTGGCGAACCCGTGTATCAGAAGTAACCTAGATAACGAATATAACAAAAATGTTACACACAACTCTCTCTCTCTCTCTCCCTCTTGGCCTCTTCCGTCACCTCTAGGTGATAGGCGAAGAGGTGGGAACGAATTACAAAACTTAAGGCCACAAAGGTACAGTATAATTTCATACTATTTAAAGCTACCTGAAGTTCCCCAGGTGATTCACTACAAATTACCGTGTCGTCAGCATATAGCAATAAGAACATTTTAAATAAAGCGTCGAGTTCATCAGGTCATATTTTGTGACTGTAGTGGGTATCGGGGATCGGTCTACCTTTGTTCTGACAAGACAAACCATAACTTGCTGCAGAGGAAAAAAACCTGTCGCAATCGACATGTCAAAAACGGCTTACGTCAGGGCGTGTCCTGCTGGCTGGATCGCAAAACTTGTATGAACGGAGATGGAATTTCGCACACGTCCTCCCGATTAAACCAATAACATAGGCCTAAGCTGAATTGCAACTCCCCAGAAAGCCGTCGACTGCAATAAGTTTTTATTTTCAACTGAAGGTATTTCTCCCTCCCCCTCACATTCAAAATTACCACATCAAACAGAATGTCACTATCTGCACGTGTGATCGAAATATTGTATTTTTTCAGGAAAATGACACACGACCTGCGTCTCTCTTCTCTCCCCCCCTCTTCACCTTACTCTTTGTTTACAACTACCTACCTTTCTCCCTTTCTTTATTTTACAAACTCGACTATGACGATAGTGATTTGCTCGTCCTTACTGTCTAAACCATCGTCTCTTTCCTTCTTAAATTTGCCTCTACTACACAAGGCTATTTTAGCAGACAATGTTTTCTGAAAGATCATACATGCTCTCGCACGCAAGTACACAAGCACCCAAACAAACAAGCAGACACCTGATCAGAATGGTTTGTAGGTTGCTTCACAATGAGACACCCAATATTGAAACTGAAAGTAGAATTCCAGGAAATGCATGGTTTCTTGTTAAGTCAGGGTGTAGGAGAAAGAAAGCCAACTCAGAACTATATGCTGGTCTGTTACGGGTACTGAACACACTGTTCTCAGGAAATGTTTATCACACCAATGGACACATAAAATATTGCTCTTCGAGTGAGAATTTGCTATCATGATCTCATTCTTCTCCCTACGCCAAAAGAATCTCCAGGGTAAACGGAACTAAATTTAGTCCCGAGTCGATTTTTTTCTGCCTCTAAAAACACGATATCGGCGAACTTAGAATAAACTATTCGCTCCTGGGAGGACCGAATAACTAAACTATTACCAAATAACGAAGGAAAAATAAGCTATTCGTTTTTAGTGCATAGGAAATTTCAAGGAAGTTATTCCTGTCGTGGAGGATATTATGGAATAAGAAAGTTATTCACGTTTCTTGAATACGGGGCCTGGTAATCTGGAGCGGATCCAGTATGACAGGACCGACTATCTAATCCTACCCTGGGCCGCACAACTGAAATGTACCTGCCGTGGGGTAAACACAAAGCACCGATGCACCAAATACAGAGTCGGGGTGCATGACCGACGCTTCCTCATGTACCACGAGTAATGTGAATACCACTGAAAAGAAGTCTTGAAACTGGTTCAAAGATGTTCTGGATGACGGATTTCAAGAAATCTTGATCTGTATTCTGGATGACAAGGCTTGCACTGAACTGAACAGAATGCTGATCTTGTACTGTTTGTTTAGAATTTGAAATGAATTCTGCAGAATATTATGGTAATAGACAATATAGGGCCATACATATTATGTTGCAAAGTATGTTCTAAAAAATTTTTTTATCTAACGTTCTACAGTATTTTTTAAATTTCCTTCCTTTTGTCACTTACTTTGGTATGTTTCGGTAGTCAGTCAATGAAGATGTCCAAACCAAATTTGTCATTGCTGCGTGCCTGTTTTGCCTTGGAAACCTGTTAAATGGTTTGAAGTTAAAGTACTAACATTCACTATACAAAACCCCCACTCTCTCGCACCCACGACATCATATATGGGATCGGCATGTTTTCCATAAAAAGTCAACTTTTTAACCAAAAAAATCCAAAATTAGTGTATGATTAATTCATTTCAGACTAAAAGCAACTACTCTAGGAATATCATTCACAATTAAAATTTAGGGTCAAATGGGTTAATATGACTAAACAGTTCCGTTAGAATGCCAATTTCCTGTAACAAACTAGAATAGAGTTCTGAGTTTGTTTTCTTTCTCGCGCACTCTGAATTAACAAGAAACCATTTCTGTCTGTTATTCAATAACAAGTACAAGAGTTAATGTAGTTTCGCTGTAAAAAGAAACTGCGATATTTGGTGATGCCTAGTTGACATCGGTCTACTTTTGCTAACAAAAGAATGTCAAACTTACTGTAAACACAACTGTCGCAGTCGATGTGTCCGAGACGGCTGCATGTCACTGAACCCAGATGGGAAGGCGCAAAATATTTATATGCAGGTAGATGGAATTTCCGATGAGTCCACCCGATTAATAGAACGGCACGGGCCTAAGCTGGATTGACGCCTTCCAGCCACCCTCCCGTTGCCCACAAAACTGTCGAGTTCAGTCAGTTTTATTTTTAACTGATGGTACTCCCTCGAAGAGGTGGGACTAAACTACAAAACTTAAGGCCACAAAGGTGCTGCCCTTTTGGATAAATGTCTATCTGTGGACACCCAAAGTGAATGCTCTCTTTACGCTTGCCCTATAGTTTACTTGGTGCTACTGTAGTGGTTTATACCCACTTGTTAATTTTGTATTGTTTAATTTGTATATCTAACATCTGGATGGGCATTTAGTACCTGCGATGTCAGTTCCATTACATATTGTTTTATCTTTTCTGGAGGGTCCAAGTAAATATAAATAATATTAAGCACACGCATCTCTACATTTACCTGCACTTCACCCCTTTTTGTACAAGTTGTCACCAAACACCTTTACCAATATTCTTGTAACGTTTTATGGGGTGTGCTGGAATTTTAGGGAAGAGATAAGAAATGTAGACACCTAAAGCAGACCCCACCTTTTCAAGCAAAAGGTACACGGCCAGATAAATTAGCACATTTATTGAACTATAAACAATAAAAAAGATAGCAGAGGGAGAAAAGAGGTAGATGAACAAATATGTAACAATGCGTGTATGTGTGTGTGTGATAGCAACGATGTGTGGTATGTTACAACTTGCAGAACAGTAAGTAATACAACTGGAGTACAGTCGAATTAATATGAATAATAAATACTACTTGCGGTGGATGTATATATAGTCCATTCAGGAACAGAATTATAATCCAGTGTTCGTTCACACTAACAAGTGGACCGCGGTAGTAGTTTATATGCAGGAGACGACGGTTGAAGTCTGTAGACGTAATTCACAGAAACGCAAATGTTCAGTCTATGGAACGTAGACTCGGGAAAGTTTGTCAGCAAGGCGAAAGGTGAAATAAAATCCAGTCTTGCCAGGCCAGTAGATCACAGCAGAACGATCTGGTCCTCAGGTATCAGGATGTCGGATCACAAGCATCGTACTATACAGTCTGTTTGTTTGTCCTTGGACGTCCTTGCCTAACCGTTACGGGTTAACTCCACGTTTCTCATAGATTTTTTATCTATGAGAAATATCCACACTCTCTAGTGGGAAGAAGTTCGCTCAACTGCATACTCACGGCCTACTATTAAGTCGTCTAAACAAGTAGCAGTTACACGAATGTATACTACTGGTCGCTCAGCCGTTAGGTCTCCTCCTTCGAAGGCCTAACAAATGTATTCTGCCTCTTTCAAAATCTCGAGAAAGTGACAAGTCTTGCCTTGGCGAAGCCAGAAATCTTCTCAAGGAAAGAACCAAGCTAAAACAGTAATCTCTCGACTGTTTTCCCCAGTAGCTATACAGGATCAGTTAGCAGCGACCGTTGACGTTACTTCAACAAGAAAGCGTCCTATTCCTTTCATGGTCTTTGCTTGAATCCCCGATGAAGCGTTAATCCCCACCGAAATTCTTTTGGTCTCCCTTCGCAACTCGCTTTCTATCTTTTCATTGGCCGAGTCTTACGTGTCTTTGACAATCAACATGAGGTCTCTTGTTCCTAACCCTACATATGATTATTGCATCACTTTCTCTTGAATAAAAGATTAGGCAGCTACAGAAAGATACAATAAAAATAACACAGTTCTTAAGCAATAGCGCTGAAGAAAACCTTCCAAAACGCAACAATTCCAACAAAACAATAATTTTGCTTTTTTTTTAAACCGTCGCCATGCATTGGCGAAGCAGTGTATCAGAAGTAACCTAGATAACGAATTTTAAAATGTTACACACGTCTCTCTCTCTCTCTCTCTCTCTCTCTCTCTCTCTCTCTCTCTCCCTTTTGACCTCTTCCGTCACCTCTAGGTGACGGGCGAAGAGGTGGGAACGAATTACAAAATGACGTCTCTTGCTCCTAACACTACCTATTTTTACTGCGTCACTAACGTGTCAACTCTCTCTTGAATGAAAGATAACAATGCTATACGAAGATACATCAAAAAGAACACAGTTCTTAAGCAATAGAGCTGGAGAAAACCTTCCAAAACGTAACAAAGCTACCGCCCTTTTGACAAAAAGTCTATTTGTGGGCCCCCAACGTGAATTTTCTACAATTTCGCTTGCCCTATAGTTCACTTGGTGTTATTGTAGTAGTTAATGCCCACTTTTTAATTTTTTGTTGTTTGTTTGTATATCTAACATCTGGACGGGCGTTTACTACCTGCGATGTCAGTTCCATGTGTGATGAAGCGGGTTCGCTTCGCAACTTTCCTCTCTCTCTCTCTCTCCTTCAAAACAAAGGCAGGGTTTTCTTCCACACCCTCTGCGTACTTTATTTAGGGCCGCCACTGCTGCTGCCGCCCTACATGCTCCGCCACCACACGGTTTACTGGCACGTCACTACCGCACTACATGTTTTCTCTCGTCCTCCCCCTGCTCCACCCTACTTCGGGACTCTCTTTTGTCCGCCACGCACCCCGCTTTTACCGGGTGGGAGCGAGCCACAACGGACGCATTGCCAGCTGCATTTTGTGTTTCTTACACATACAACAGTTAGAATAAAAAGTGAAAGAATATACCTACAAAGACATGAAAATATACAGTGACTAGAGTGCGCTTTG
>SMGT01000010.1:151985-168486 GCA_004794575.1 Lanistes nyassanus | reverse complement strand
ATTATTATATACTGAATTATATTGTGAATTCTCCTCTACATCTGCTTTCAGACC
This sequence comes from Lanistes nyassanus, assembly GCA_004794575.1. NCBI lineage: Eukaryota > Metazoa > Mollusca > Gastropoda > Architaenioglossa > Ampullariidae > Lanistes > Lanistes nyassanus. Next base: position 168,432 of record SMGT01000010.1, on the reverse strand, counting down.
TCCAGAATAACTGATTAGGTATTACAAGCTAATTTGTAACCCAAGAAAATAATACCACAATGACATGTCAACCCCCCACCCACCAAGTTCTCAAAGGACGATCATCCATTTTTCCTCCTCACCTACCTCTGAACACTCCGCCACTTGCCGCTTTGCCATGTAAAACCGACAGGTGTACGTTGTACACTAGCCTTGACTACCTGCAGGAAAAGAAGGGAAGCTAGTATACTCTCTCTTTTTCTCTTTTTCTGTGTGTGCGCCTGCATCACATGCCACTTTTCTTCCTCTCCTAGTGTGCGTGCAAGTGTGCAAATGTCTCTGTCTGTAGGGCTGCATGTAGGTGGCAATCTGTAGTCGTGTACCATATCTTTGGGCACATTTCATGGCCAGTTTCAGTATCTGCTACTGTTCTGTTTTGACCCCATTTATGTGAACCACAGCACAGGAAAAGAAACACGAACACCAGTTCATGGAGACATTTCATCCAAGCGTTTATTTCAGCCTCGTGCACCTCCTTGGTTTTTGTTTTTTCAAGTCAGAGACCATAAATGAAAGCTTAAAGAGATCTGAGACCTTTACATCCACATCCACACCAAACTCAAACTGCTGCTTGGAGTAAAACTTAGTGACAAGGAAAGTGAGCCAAGCAAATACTAAAACAAAAGGCAGAGTTTCGGGGCATTACCCTTTCATCAGGACTACAGCGCTAACCAACAAACAAATCATGTAAAATACAGTATCAGATGGGAAACAGAAGGGGGTAACAACAAGTGAGGAAAAACACTTCTCTGTGGAATAAAATGGCCACCACTTGGAAAGCGTGTACAGCAGTGTGGGAAGGCCGGGAAGGTGGGAAGGAAACAAAAAAAAGTGGAGGGGAAACCAACAAACCCCGTAAAGTAAACATTGTGTACATATGAAATACATTAGAAATAAAATGAAAATAAAATCCATTAAAATAATCACAAGTATTACACAGTGGTATAAAAATTATTGGTGATTATTGGTAATTTAATAACCAGTAAATTTTATGAGCAAAGGATGAACACCTCTAACAACTGTCTGAATAGTTTTTCGGGTAGAGATCAATCTTTCGGGTTCTAATTATTTTTTTATAAATAGATTAGGGGACGTAGACTTCCAGCCAGTTGAAGTGCTTTTTAAACACTTCATACGTTACGAATAATTCAACCAGTCAGAATCTCAAAGTCATACATACTGTTGCAGAAATTTTGCAAGAAACTTTCGGAAATAAGCAACGCACGTACAAAATGTACTAACCTTTATATGTTGTCCAAATTGTGTGTGTGGGAGGTGGTGGCGTCCTGAAATGGCGTGCACACACACCACAGCTTAAAGTATTACTGTTAGCAGTAAATGATTTCGCTGTGTTAACAAGAAACTAAAGAAATGTACCATGTACAGTATAAATGTCTGTACTCAATACCGCTGTTACTTGTCACTTGTTATGTCTTCAACGAATCTTTCTGGGCCTTCAGAAGTGTTTGCAGCTTCGGGAGAAGTCGTATTCCTCATGGTCGCTGAAAAGCGTCAAATCATATCAACAGCAACTCCAAATGCTTACATTTGCAGAAAGCTGCTCTCTATGAGGGACAGCTGGGCCTTATTAAGCGCAATATTTTTTCATATGAAAGTCTTCCGTACGAGTATATAATACCAATGTTTTATCTTGTTTTCTTTTTTCTGACTCCGATATTATACATAGGATAACGGTAGAAATATCCTAAGCTTAGTCAATATAGGATCCCACAAATTAGGTTTAACAAATAAAGGCGTCTCCTGTCAACGTGAATGTGATTAACAAAGAGGGCTGATTGTTTTAAAAGTACATCTGTCACTCTCGATCCTTCTCATGCCCTCTCGATGTCTCCTTTCTCTCTCTCTCTCTCTCTCTGAGTCTCTTCTCTCCTCTTTCTCTCCCTCGTTTGATGTCTGCTATATTACTTTAATCTGTGCAAAATACTAAACAAATAAACAAGAGATATGATTTAATTATAGAAAAACTTATCCAAGTTTTAAGAAAATCTCCCATTAAATAATTTTGCACTAGAAAATAATGTCATTGTTTCTATTCACAGCTGCCGTTGAATTCTTACTCGCATATCGCCGTCTGCAAAGCACAATGGCCGTACACAGGAGATTCCTTTCCCACAAGGCAATGCGGTTTCAAGTCTTTCAGACACTTCCGGGGTAAGGGTTGGTCACATACGATACGATATGGCAGACGGTTTAATTTAGCTAATGAGTCTGAAACAAAGCAAAACAAGGGGGGGAGGGTGTCTATATAACCCAAAAGGAAAGAAGATGCACACGCAGAAGAGAAAGTTTCCAAAGAAAAAGCCACAAAGCAAGCGGTTATTAAAGCGAGCCTATAAAATATTGACGGCCTATAATAGGCATAGGGGGATTTTCTATTTTAAAGCACTACTTTATTCTATTTGTTTAGCTCATTGCCATTGGAGAAACATTGAGAACTTACCTGCTTGGACGATGCATAACACCAGACTGAAAATAAAAACAAAGAACCCTTTTGCTGTGGCCATCTTCACTTTTAACTGAAGTCACAGACTTTTGCAGTATACTGTTTCAGTAGTCAAGAGAAACAAAGGTTTCCTCCCCTGCATCAAACACACACACATATATACTCTCCCGATTCCCGGGCTATTACGCAAAATCATGTTCTTAACAGTTGCGTAATTAGGCTGTAGCTGCTTCAGAGACAGATAATATGTAATAATGGCAATAATTACTGCACCCTTTACAAAAAGTATCCATAACGTATAATTTCAAGATGTTTTTTGGCATGACGTAATAAACATTGTTAATCAGCTGGCGGAGCAAGTTGCGTTCACATTGTCCAGCACTGATTTATTTCGGGATCAATTAACACGCTGTTGACATATAAGAATGCCTCCAAACCCTGTCTTTGTTTTCTCTATTGGATCCCACCCTCCTCCCTTTGTGATATAAGAGAGTTACAGTAATACCAGAGCCTAGGACTCCTGCTGACAATTAAACTCTGACTTTCACTGGAAAGACCAACAGGGTGTAGATGTGGCTTTCAGAAGGGATGGGCAATTTCGAAATTACACAAAATATGGTAAACATTCTCGCCTTCCACAGACGGGACTTGTAAATACGGAGCAATCAATTTGAGTTAGGCTCCATAAGCTTTCCTATCTGCAGTTCAAGTCATGACAGAGGTCATAAGGATCGTTCGCGCTGTGTATTTTACGTCACACTTATGTATGAACAGGAGATATGAGGCTCGTGCGATCCATCAGCAGCTATTATTTTGTTTCTGACGCATGAACTCTCCAACATAATAACACCAAGAGTTCCACCAGCGTTCGTATCATTATGCGAAAGAACGACAACTCGATCCCTCGCTCCCCCCCCCAAAAACAAAAATCCAGTGTTATTAACATTCTTTCCACTTAAAGATAGTGTTCAAAACAGAAATCCCATGTAAACTTCGATGAACAACATTTTATTATGACTAGAAAGCAAGCATGTGTAACTTCATCGATTTGTTGAAGCACATTCCTACAGGTCACTTGGCTTCCGGAAGACGATAAGCGCGTCGTACCTCGGTGCGATGGAAACAGCTTCCGCTGAAGTCTACCTCGGCATTCCTGCAAAACAGTCATGGTAGCGCTTCATTTCATATTTTTTCTTTACCTTGGCTGCCAAAGTATGAAACCATCACAAATGATACGTTCTTATGATGTAGATATATTGCGTGCGACACATGCATGAACTTACGCGTCATATTCCTCACGTTCAATGCACCTAACGAATTTACTCGCTTGTGGTGTTTTGGAGCTCTGTCCAGCTAACAGACTTACTCGTCAAATTCTTCACTTTCTCTGCAGGTAACGAAATTATAATGACTTGTCATATTTTCAAATGACAACCCAACAAAGTACTGGCAGCGCTAGACACAACCGTATGCTGACGTATGCAATCAAGATTTGGGTTGTCATTTGACGATTTATAGCGCTCTGTCCTCATTTGTTCCTTATTAACTATTTGTCATATTTTCGGCAATCTGTGCAGTTGTTTGTTCGTCATGTTCTAGGCATTTTGTGCAGCTAATAAATTTGCTAATTTTGCTAATTTGCTAAGAAATTCTTCGCGTTCTATTCAGCTCAGATTTACTCGACACATACTTTTCGTTCTGTGCAGCCAATGAACTTACTCGTCACAGATGGCATCTTGCAGCGCACAGTGACCGCGGACCGGCTGCTCCCTGTCCTTCATACACCAAGGTCGAAGGTCACGGAAGCAGGCCCGAGGAGGTGGATTGCAGCGAATGGGGTACGGCAGTAGGCAGAGGTTCTGGGGGTCCAGCTCTGCTCCACTGATGCAGAAATAATTATCATCATCTTGTCCTCGTCGTTGTCAACAACACAGATAATAATAATTTTGACGCCCACAACACTAATATATATCTTATTATATCGACTTGGGTCTAAGAGATCGAACTTTCTACCTGTTGTCGTAAAAGGTTTACCTGCATTAATTAATTCTGGCTAACCGACAGATACATGCAGTAGCTTTTGATATTTTCGGATCAAACTTTGCAAAAATGGGGAAAATAATTTGTATAACACATGACGTGGTTCATTATAACGTGTATGGGACTCTATACTCATTTCTGCCAGAGGTAACAGAACAAGGATAGTAACCCTGAGACACGAAAGGTGGGGCAAGTTTATAATAAGGGAAATAAAGATTTTTGCATCCAGATAGAGAGGGGGATAATGAAAAAAGACAGAGATGTAAACAACCATCTGTGCATATCATCAGGTTTTCTGAGTTCCTCCCTTTTTCTCCTCCTTCCCTGTCCCGCCCCAGCTCCTGTTTTAGTCTGTCTCTCTGAGATGATCAGTCTCACTTTGCTGTTTTCTGTTATTGTTGATGTTGTTGCTTTGTTTTTGGAAGGGATTGTTGTCACAATCTTATCGCTGCTCCTGAATTACGCCCTAAATGGCTATTGTGACGTCTTTGAGGACTGATCTGATAAAAACCAGACATTTTACAAGAATCTGATGAAACCAACTATTTTTCCACCATAATCATAGTGACGTCTGTGAGGATAGATTCAGATAAAAGCAGAGGTTTTACATGAATCTGATGAAAAACAATTGTTTTTTCACCGTGATCATAGTGACGTCTGTGAGGATTGATTCTGATAGAAGCAGAATCTGAATTTTACATGATTTGAAGAAAAGATACTATTTTTTTAACGTAATCATGTACAACTAGTGTCAACTACCTACATGATCTTGGTAAAAACTCTACATTTCACGTGATTTTGATGAAACCCTACTCTTGTGACTGTCGTACACGATACATAATTGCAATAAAACGTCTGTTTTACAAGTTTGTGGTGAAACATTACTGTTTTTTCTACTCTCGTGCATAATACCCGATTTTATGCAGACGAATGCGACCAAGGGAGCTTACCGTACCCAAACACGTAGCAAAGAGAGGGTCCAAAGAAAGAGCCCATGCAGATCATAGTACGGTAAGCTGCCTTGGTCGCATGCGTCTGCATACGGTCACTTTGAGCGTTTCAAGTACTTCTTGTTGTATTGATAAATTAAGCACTCGGTCCTCGTTTGTTGTTTATTAGTTATACCTGATTTTAATGAACCATTTATGATTTACAGGAATGTGATGAAAATCTTTTGTTTGGTTGTCTTTTTCTTAACTGGAGCTGTATCACCATTAAACCACCGTTGTCCCAGGTGTAAAAAGCTGTGACGCGTGTGAGAAGACACTTTAAAAAGAAAGTCAGTTAATTGGCATGAAGCTTGGTTATTTTGTTTTCCGATTCTGCAGCTGCTGACGCATGTATTTCCAAGGTTTTGCCTTAAAAAAAGGACAGTAATTTAGATTAGTTTTCGTTTTGCTGGCAGGGGTCCTGTCTCCGCCACAGATCTCTCTCCAATCCTCCCCCACCCACCCACCCCATATTGTGCAGATATGTTATTTTCATGCAAAACAATATGCAGTGAGACTTAGATAAGAACCGACTATTTGCACAAACGTGATGAAACATCAATATTTTTTCGCCGTAATTATGTCTGAAGAGAAAATGCTATACTAGCTGTTTCATCAGGATTGTGTTAGGATAACAGAAACAATAGCATTTCGGCGGGTTCGTGTTTGTCAGGGAATTTTTATCAAGATCATCTAGCTACCTGTACATGATTGCAGTTTAAAAATAGTAATGCTGTATCAGGCTCTTGCAAATTGCCAGTTGTCGTCGGTTTTCGTCGGGATCAAGCCTCACAGACGTCGGGTTACCCCAGCAAGCTCACCTGCACAAGGCGTTCTGCAGAGCGCAGCTTCCGTACACAGGCCTGCTCTGTCCTTTGATGCAGTATCTGATCAGGTCCAGAGTACACGGTGCGTTCTCACTGCAGTCAAGGTGGGCGGGAGGACCATCTGCACAGAGGTTCTGACTTATCACAATACTTTGTGCACAATAATACTAATTTGGCTGCTGTGTGCGAGCATACACTGTGACTCACAAAAGCAAAGAAGGCTCACTGCATGGATGCAACATCTTGTGCGCCAAGCCTTCTTAAATAAATAACCAGAGAGCACAGGGCCAATGATCTGTAGCTTATATCGGACCGGTGGTATGGAGACAAAAGATTTTTGTACTTTTAAAAAAACCCTCTCTTCTAAAAGTCATCAGTTTTTTCCCGCTGAATTTCTTGCTGTAGTTAAGTTTTGTGTAGTCGGTGGGTTGCATCTGTCCATATTAATCGTCTCTTTTAGATTAGGTGCACAAGCACTCATTCTTTTCAATTAGATAACTTGAATATGTCAACTTTTATTGATGCAATGTCACACTCAAAATGCATCATGTGTCAACTATTATTGATGTTTCCCATAAAAATGTCTTGATGAAGAATAAAATAGGAAAAAAACTTGACAAAGGTCTCTAACCAGCCTATTCTAGTTTTGTCTTTTCAGAAAAGAGGCAACTGGCTGCTTCTTCTTATTGTAGAGAAAGACAAGACAATATATAAATATATAGATGCAGTGTACATACGATACATATTATACGCCGTAATTTCTGTTCATCAAAAATCTTTTTTGCTTCCCTCTTTGAGTATTTGTTTTTGCATGACCTTCCACCTTACAGACCATCGCTTACTTCTATGGTTCTAAGTTTCAAAAGTTTTAAAGGCATTAATTCCTGGTCTTTTAATACCACACATCTAGCTAGTTCTTTACATAGACTGTCAGGGTATCTGTAAAAAATTGTGATCTTCTAGTAGACAGCTTGTTTTAAAACAAAAACTTTGTAAGAATAGTCGGTGACTTGTATATTGACCCTTCGCCTGCATGCGCCATGTCTTTTGTGGTTTATAAGGATATTTAGCCACATTCTTCGTCACCAAATACTTATACTCGCAAGTGACAGCCAAAATTCCAAGTACCGATCAGCATGAACACTTTTTCTTACCTGCAATAACGGCCCCCAGGCAGGCAAAAACAACAGCTATCACCAACATGATGCCAACAGGAATTCGTCGCTTGAAAACCCAGTACTGGGTACTCACTTCAAACCACCACGTTTTATATACTGTTATTCAGCTGCAGAGAGTGCTTTAAAGACTGGGAAACTGTCATTAGATGCCTGTGATATTTCAAAAGGTCATGTTTGCAGCCTCCGACCCCTATAGTGCCTACCACAATCACAGCGCCCTGCAGTCAGGGTTATGTCCGACTGATGTTATGAGGTTATAAGGTTAGTGTCATGCCAATTTGTGCATCTGTCAGTCTGTTGAAAGCCATATTTCTGTAGCCCTCAAAAAGCCTTGAGTTTATAAACAGGCCGGCTAACAATCTACATTTTTCTCTCTCTCTTACTAAATCTACAGACCTACAGAGGGAGGGTCAGAGGGAAGAGAGAGAGAGCAGGATAAGTGCAGATGGACAGAGAGCGGAAAGAAGGGCTGCCACCAATTTGTGCATCTGTCAGTCTGTTGAAAGCCATATTTCTGTAGCCCTCAAAAAGCCTTGAGTTTATAAACAGGCCGGCTAACAATCTACATTTTTCTCTCTCTCTTACTAAATCTACAGACCTACAGAGGGAGGGTCAGAGGGAAGAGAGAGAGAGAGAGAGCAGGATAAGTGCAGATGGACAGAGAGCGGAAAGAAGGGCTGCCACCAATTTGTGCATCTGTCAACGTTATCGTTGGTTAAACTTCTGTGGTAATGTTGGGTGCAGCAGTTAAAAGCACAACATGGTGGCAGCCCTTCTTTCCGCTCTCTTTCCATCTGCACTTATCCTGCTCTCTCTCTCTCTCTTCCCTCTGACCCTCGCTCCGTAGGTCTGTAGATTTAGTAATGTGATAATGTAAGCTACCTTCTGATTAAACAAACAGTCGTGCAAATTAAGATGTATGTTGATATGTGGGTATGTGCGGTGGGCAGGAAAGAGAGAGAGAAAAATGTAGCTTGTTAGCCGGCCTGTTTATAAACTCAAGGCTTTTTGAGGGCTACAGAAATATGGCTTTCAACATTTTAGTGTTTATTTAACAAACAAACAAACAGACAAACAAAATGCGGTGTTTTTCTGTAGACCTGACCTACACAAGTTTGGTTCAGACGTGCACGTACTGTGCAGTAAACGTCTTCACAGCAATAAATGACCATCTTCTTGCAAAGAAGTTTCAATGCTCGTGCGTGCATGAATGCGCGTGTGCCCGTGTTTATGATATGTTTTTGATTCATAAAGGTTTACAAGAAGCAGTCAGATTTAATCTGCTGGGTAAGGAGATTAGATGGCTTTTGTTCGTCATTATTTTGCACCCTGTCTTTTTTCTCGACCTGTGGAATTCTATTTAAGCTCTGAATCTTAGCATTACATTTTTACATCTTTATGGTTGTTTGTGACTTTTAAATATAATTTTAGTGCCTGTCTATTTCCTCTGTTCAAGATTCTAAATATATCCCATGATCAGTTTGTAAAAAAGAAATACTTTGCATATTGGTGTCATTTTGCGTGCTGGATATTAAAGTCCCAAAAGACCCTTTGAGGTACAGCTGCTGTATCTTTCTTAAGAATGGCTTGCACAACACTCTGTACTTCGACTCTTAATGACCCATCAGGCATATGAACACCCTGGCATGGTAAAGACATTTAACAGCCACAAACAAAATTCGTCAGCACATTAACCTGACTGTAAATGGACCAAACTCCATCATATTAAACAAAATTGATATGATCATATGGGAGTTTGCTGGGCAGTTTACTTGTCAGAGGCTGGGGGCATGCACATCCTGCCTGCCACTCTCACTCTCTCACTCGTCCTCTTCTGTCTTTTGTACATAGGGTGGCCAGAAGCACATCAGTGACGCGTGCTTGCCACCAATGCAGAACGTCAGGGTTTTTAATCCCTTGTCCTGTCACGCGTACTCCCTGTGCATGTAGCCCCTCTTTACGACTGTCATGGGCTTTCTCTAGCGCACCCCAATACCCTTCGTCGCCCTTTCGCCTCCTACCCTGTCATAAGACAGCCTCTGCTGCTGGCTTGGTGTTAATAAACAACCACCTAGCCATTCTGTAACCCTTCTCTTTCTCTGTCCACTCTCTCTCTCTCTCTTCTGAACCCTGGATGCAATGCCTTGACGCTAAAAAATAAGTGCATTTAAAACTATCGTAGTGGAATAAACAAAAAGGAGGAGGGGGCTAGATAAATATGAAAAAATGGGGTTTCAACGAGGCATCTTGCCCATAGATAGTTGATCCAACTTTTCTACTACAAACTCCGTCAGCTTGTCAGGCAGTCCATCATTTGTGTCTGTATATCATATGTTCTGTATTATGTAGGACTGTAATGAAGGTTATGTCTCATGTGTATAGTTCATTCTCACAAAATGATTCAAGGAGCAGTTAATAAAACACACAAACGGGAACTCTCTCTATCCGCCCTTCCCTTTCGCGGTATGTGTTCTCTCTCTCTCTCTCTCTCGATCAAAGCTGCCCCAGCGCTTTCCCAGTCTTTCTCAGCTATTCCTCATCATGCAGGATAAGTAAGGAACCAGCCAGCCAAAGAATTCATTAAGCTTAACACTGCGATCTCTTGTATGAACTGTTTTTATTTGTATCAGGAAGGATCGAGAGTATTGCAGGAATATTAACAGCAAGTACAAACGACCATTAGGAAGGGGAATTCAGGGTCATTCAAGGTCACGTCTCATTTCTTCAGGCAGCTGTTCCTGAGGTCAACTACGGCGTTCCTGCAAAATGAGGAGAAAGCAGAAACTCAATGAATATGTTTGAACATGTCATGGTATGTCAGCTGGCCATATCACACGTCATTCTGTGGTCATCATCGTCAATTTCAAATTGCGGAAAATGTACCACTTTCTGGCCTGTAAACTATTATTTGATAAATTTTACAAACAAATTATTAGAACCTGGAGGTACTCCAGGCGTTTAGGCAAAATGTTAAAAACAACTGGAATCCAGAAAAGGAGGGAAGGAAAGTGAAAGAAGGGGAAGGTTGTGGGGGTGGGGGAAGTACCATAGTTTTAAACCAAAGACCAGGAATCTTACTGGTCACAGATGGCGTCTTGAACAGCACAGTGCCCAAGAACCGGCTGGTCCCGGCCTAGCAAACACCAGGGTCGGAGGTCATATGCACAAAAACGAGGCTGCTGACAATTGATGCCGTACGGAAGGAAGCAACTGTTACTTGTGTCCAGTTCTCCTCCCCTGCAATGAAAAAATAGTATTACGCCACGTGCCTGTGAACCTCAGCTAGTCTCTAAGTTAAACGGTTTAAGACACCATTGTCTTGGAAAAGGCATTATCTCTTCTTTGGACAAACAGTAACAGTCGCTCAAACTTCCTTTCGAAAAATGTGATCTACTGTGGGCTGAAGTTCCCCGTCAAAGCCTCCTTTTCCACTCGAGGAGTTTTCCAAAACAGCAAAAATACAAAAATAAAAAAAATAATAATACAATTCTGAGCACCAATATTTTCTCTAGGGTAAGAAAATAAACGTCTATGCCAGAAATATGCATAAAAAGCACGCGGTGAGAAAGCCCTTAAATACAAACACGTTCTCTTTTGGGACAGTAAAACTTGAAATTCAGAGAAGCCTATATAAAACAAGATATTATTGGTAAGCTATTAAGGTGTAAATACAAATAACGTCAAAAGTGCACTTTTTACAAATTGAAAAGGATGCTGTATGCGTACACAATACACATGTTCAGCTGTACAGTAAGTGCGCTTTCAGTCAAGACATAGAGATAATAACAAAATGTAATAAAGAAATAATTAGCAAAGGCTGATCATGTGTGGTGACTATCATGAAAAGTAAATTTACCCACAGGCAGCAGCCAGGACTGTTTACTGCAGATGTTTTCCCAGACTATATCTGTATTCTAGCATTGTAATTTAAACTGTGTTTGAAGATTGAGTGTATTTTGTATTCCAAAACGCCTCTCGAACGTTACGAATAGCTTTCCTGTTCAAGATCCGTGTTCTCATTGCTCTCTTCGCATTCACAATCCCCCAAAGGGCTCCAGCGACGGCTGTTTCGCTTAATTTCCTCCAAAAGCCGTTTTCTGTTTTCTTTTTCAGACCCACATCGCATCTACATATCTATAGACATTAAACGTACTCGCAGATAATCCTCTGCGCCTGGCAGTGCCCTAGGGCGGGCTCTGACCGGCCCTTGATGCACCACGGGAGCATATCTCTCAAGCATGAAGCTTCTGGACTGCAGTCTACCGGGAAAGGTAAATTCGAATAATCTCCAGCTGCACGCAAACATATTTCGCTCTTTTAAACAATCAAGTTAGTAGATTGTATACAAAGTTAAATCTAAGCATCCGCTCTACAAATTCAAAGGTAAAACAGCAAGACCGCAAAGCGTAGAATGTTTTCTGAGATGAATTACTATTATAAGGGCAAAGAGAATAGAAGACAATTTCTAAAGTGTAGAATCTCAAGACAGAACTACGGATATACACTACCATCTGTTAGCAGAACGGCAACAAAGGGTGTGGGGGCAGAAACTAGAAGCACGAGAACAATTTATTGAATTATTATTTTTGCCGGACAGAAGTGATAAGCTGTTACAAAGAGCAGAAATGGCAAAGCCACGCTAGTACTGTTCCTGTAGTGCCAGGCGTCTGGCAGGGCAGCTACTAGATTGCCAATTTTAAGTCTTAGGTATGACTCGGCCTGGATGCGAATCACCGACCTCCCGCCTCGGAAGCGGACGCCTTAACCAGTAGACCACCGAGGCGGTAAGTACAAGAAGAATGCAGTGCTACAGAAAATGTTTTGAAATCAAGTAACATGATCAGGTAGAACAAGTAACAGCGAAGATAAACCTATATCGTCAAATATTATTTGGCACTGGGCTTATGTTAAAATAAAAAGTGCTGGTCGATGATTATATTTAAAAGAAACGGCCATGTTACAACGCAAAATAATTGTAACGACCAAAGTGAGAACAAATAACACAATCAAACACGATCGATATGAAAAATAAGAACCAAAGAAAAGCTTGAAGAATGGGAAGGTGTTCTAACACGATTGATTCAAAACAGACTGGGTTTTAATCGGACAACTGCTCCAGTATACAGGCAGTTTCAGTAAATGTAACATTTAAAAAGTGTTAGAATAGCTAGAAAGCATGCGAAAAGCAAACACGACTTTCTTACTAGCCAGGACGGCCCCTAGTGAAGCCACTGTTACCAGCAGTACCAGCATGGTTAAGAAGAGTTGTGTTGTTTTCTGTCCGCGGATCTGTTGCTAACTGGCTGCAACCAAACTCTAGTTATGGGCGAAATGCAGGGGCATCAGCCACAGTCCATATATAGGTATGAACAGCTGGTACGCCGATGTCAGAGGGGGACACATTCCTAAAGAAATAATCCTGTTTGGGAAGTTTATGATTTCATGGTAAGGTCCTGTAGAGATATTATCTCTAATTTTCCCTGAATGACGGGTCTCTCATAGAGTTCATTTTATTGTTTCATGCTTCACCCTCCATTTTTTTTTATCTCTCTCTCTCCCCGCTGTTACTCATATAAGCAGATGATCAACGCGTCCTGATAGTACTGACCTACTATTATACCAAAAGCATGAATCAGGTTGCGAATATTAGCATACGTGTCAAGTGGGGTGTCACAGGATGAAACAGGCCGAAGCCGTTACCCTGTGATCGTGCTCTGAATGGTATTTGTTAAATGCTGCCTCCGTTGAACCAGCAGAGAAAAGGTTTCGTTCAGTTTACAGTTGTTATGACAGACATGCACAGCGCGCGAAAGTCTAGAGTTAGGTCTCGTGACCCTTGATGGTTGCTATAACGACTATACAATAGGCTGATAAGCGTATGACATAGTGTGCCATTTGTGAATCATGCATTGTCTGTCACAATGATCAAGATATACAGTATGGTGTGGTGTTTCGTGTGTGTATTTAGGTGCAACGATGATAGGGGTAAGACTTACAATTTGCCGCGAGCACGTGAGTGCGTGCGTGCGTGCGTGCGTGCGTGTGTGTGAGAGAGAGTGTGTGTGAGAGAGAGAAAGAGAGGATGTGTGTGTGCGCGTGCGTGCGTGCGTGCGTGCGGGTGTGCGTGCGTGTGTGTGTGTGTGAGAGAGAGAAAGAGATACAATAATGCTACGACCGGCATCCAATGTTATGTGGAAAGACTTTCTGCACTCGCAACTTAGATTCACACAATATTAAGCGATCGAGTCGCCTGTAATTGTCTTCTTTTCTGTCCGAGAGCGCCAGGCGTGGCCCACAGCGCAGGTTACATACCGTGCAGCGAATGTCTTGTCCTGAGTGGAGCCAGGAGGCGAGGGAATAATGAAGGTCTGAGAATTCGGTTTACTCGGTTGGTTTATTGCTTGACGTCCCGCCGCGACGGTGTTGCTTAAAACAAAGTTTACACGCTGCCACACGTGCGTCGCAACACAGGCTTCAGTCCCACCCAGTCACATCATACTGACACCGGGCCAACCAGTCCTTGTACTGTTCCGATAGAGGAGATTACGTTGACAACATCGGACACCTCGATGGCTACCAATAAATACGATATAACGCACCAGCCAATATGTTTATACTGTTCTGCGAAGAACATCAGATCCCTTCTTCTTAAAGTTATTGGAAATGAAGGTAAAAGGGGGTCCAGGGCAGTGGATTTCTTTTACAACGCCCAGCTACTGAACAGCTATCACGGCGTCTTGGCTAGTACACACTTCATGGTCGCGGTAAGCAGAACCTAAACGAAGTGAAACCCCTTAATAGTGCCAAGCGTCTGGCAGGGCAGCTACTAGATTGCCAATTTTTAATCTTAGATATGACTCGGGCGGGGTGCGAACCACCGACCTTCCACCTCGAAAAGGATGACGTAGACTACTGAGGCGGTAGGTTTCGGGAGAGGAAGGGAAAAATAAAAGATAACCCGGGAGAAACCCCGACAGCCAGCTTCTGCAAACAGGTGCCACCTGCAGAGAAACTACGACCATTTTGATCTGGGAGAGGTACGCATAATCTTTCTGAAAACAACCGTCGGTTTTCTTCTGTGTATGTGCTTTTCCAGTACAGCAAACAAACACAGCATATATGCGCATGCGTATTAGAGTACCTTTCGGATTAAGGCGTGCACGCATATATATATATATATGCGTAGGTTTTCCTGTGGCTTTAATGGCTGTACAAGTATGTGCGTGTTTGACAAAGTGTCTAGCATCATCTGATCTCAAAATTAACTTTGTCTTTCTGGCCATGATTAAACTAAGGCTGCTTGTGATCCTTTGAGCTTCTGTAGACATACCTTCCTGTAACCTTTGCTCTCATATTCTTGATGTCCTTTCATTCTTCATTTTGCGTGATGTGACACTGTGTAACAAAGTATCGGAATACGCGGTCCTGCAATCCCCCACTGTCACGGATAGTGAAACGTTAATCTACGTCATCACAAAATTAAATATCTGGTCCGTGTTAGATAAAGTGCATCGCGATGAACAAACTCGGCAACAAATATGCCGATCAGCACAAGTTTTTACAGCCAGCTAACTAGTCACAATTATACTGGATATCTTTATACACATATACAAAAACTCGGACCGGTGCATTCAGACAGACACGACACTGGGACATTTAATGTTTATTTTTTTCCTTGCCCTTTGTTACGAGGGACAGTTAAAAAGTACCGCAAGAATATTAAGGACATATCTAAACTAGTATAACTATTTTAAGCTTTAAGTTTTTGTGGAACCATAGCTATGTTAATTACATAAACTGATGTGAAATAAATATGGGAGGAACTGAGTATAAAGAGAGCAAAACTAGGTCATGTCTTAATTCTTCACGCAAATGTTGCAGAAGCCAACTACAGCAATCTTAAAAGAACAGGTATAGGCCTAAAGCAGAGCTACTGTAAGTGGAAATGTCCCGCCATGCCAGGCAAGACCAGCCAATCATCGATTACTTCAGTCAGCTGTGCGCCACCAATCTGCATTTTTGAGTTCGGTGGAGAGTGTTAAATCTAGGAGAAATTGACTCTAAAAAAATATGCAGGACTAATGAGTCGAGTTAACTCAATTTATTTGGTCTAAATAATCATTGGATCATACAGCGGTGGCTGGTGGCAACAAACTGCGTGTGTGCACAGTTCGTTTGAGCCGAAATCTCGATTAATCAAGGGAGATCGAATTATCTTCACATCACTGTCCGCACCCTGGCGCCGAACACACAACATTCAGCAGTTATGATAACATACCTACTGTATTTAAAAGGCGGGTAGCACATGCAAACGCCACTGAAGTTTAAAAGTCAGAAAGTAACAACAAAATGAACTTGACACTAGGAGGTAGAGGGTAGGGGTGCATGTACTGATAGTTTGTTATCTGTTTGCGTTGTCATGAAAAAGGGGTCATGCCCCGAAACGTTGACATCTTGTCTTAGTTGCGCTTGACCAAATTGTGTGTGTGTGTTGTTGTTGTTGTTACCTTATTTACCCCAAGCCGCAGTCACCTGTTTCTTTTCTCTTTAAATTAGAAAATAATTATAAATTAAAGCTGATTTATATAATAATGAACTGAACTGTTTTTGCCTAAATCTTAGACACCGTATGAGTAATAAGTCACTTAAAACAACTGCTCACTCGCTGACAGGTATTTATACAGGCTAGTGCAAAATAGGCTGACAGTTTTACTGTCTTTTTTCACAGGGTAGTTATGCTTAATGTCGGGTAGCCTGACAGACGAGGAGAGAAAGTGGATCCAAAAGAAATACTTGAATTTAAAACAAGGGAACTGGACCAAGCTAAGACATGACAAAGACAGAGACAATCTACATGTTTCGGGGCACTACCCCTTCATCAGGACGACACAAAAACGACGAAAAAACGAC
>SMGT01000010.1:138277-151405 GCA_004794575.1 Lanistes nyassanus | reverse complement strand
TGACAACGGGGGACATTGCATGGGGTGGAGCCGCATGATGGGGGGAGGGTAGTGGTGGCTTTAAGTTTGGAATGTACTAGAAGATCTCGCAGGTTCTTATCCCTGCGAGATGCAACATCATCTACTAGCGATCTATGAATGCCTTAGTAGTGTAATTTTCTCTTTATATTCATCGATTCGCTTTTCTGTCGTTTCAGTAGTTTCTTTGTTTCAATTTTCCTCTAGTTGTTTCTATATTCATGTGGGGGGGGGGGGACAGGGGAATTACAGCAGACGGTGTTGTACGCTGTTCAACTATGGTTTTGTTTGTACGAGTGTGCGTGTGTGTGTGTGAGTAAGCAACCTGGCGAGTGAGGGAGGGAGGGAGCGCAGGAGGGAGCGAGCAAGCTTTCAATCACACGGGGAAATAACGATTAAGCACTTTTGGTTTCAACAACACGCACCACCTTCTTTTTACTTATTTATCTCTTAATTTCCGAGCAGAGGTCTCCACATATGTAGCGATCTATGAATGCCTAAGTAGTGTAATTTCCTCTTTATATTTATCGATTACATTTATCGACTTGATGAGATGTTGTCTGTGCTAAACAATATTCCAGTGTTGTCTGTGAGAAACAGTATTCCAGTGTTGTCTGTGATAACCAGTATTCCATTGTTGTCTGTGATAAACAATATTCCAGTGTTGTGTGTGACAAACAATATTCCAGTGTTGTCTGTGAGAAACAGCATTCCAGTGTTGTCTGTGAGAAACAGTTTTCCAGTGTTGTCTGTGATAAACAGCATTCCATTGTTGTCTGTGATAAACAGTTTTCCAGTGTTGTCTGTGATAAACAATATTCCATTGTTGTCTGTGAGAAACACTATTCCAGTGTTGTCTGTGAGAAACAGTATTCCATTGTTGCCTGTAATAAAGAGTATTCCATTGTTGTCTGTTATAAACAGTATTCCAGTGTTGTCTGTCATAAACGGTATTCCATTGTTGTCTGTTATAAACAGTATTCCATTGGGGTTTTTTACTATTATTTTACTTTTCCTCAAATGTATAAGGGTACAACAAAAAGAACTTGGCCAAGCGAGACTTAGACTGGAAGTCGACGTTTCGGGCCATGGCCCCTTCTTCAGGACGCCAAAAACAGATACAAGCAGACAACAACAAAAATCACTTAGCTGACAAGGATGCTGGTCATGCATGGTAGATGGACAGAACGAAAGTTTAGGAAAGAGGGACAGAGCATAGGAAGTAGAGCTTGTTAAACCAATCAGTGGCGAGGAGTACTACAGCCAATAGAAAGGCGTGTCCTTTCGGGGCTAGTGAAAGGGGAGATGGGAGATGAAACGAAACGAAAAGAAATTTTATTCCAAGGCCCCTTCAAGAAGGGGGAAGATTGTACAGCGTGAATAAGTAAAGTGAGTATCTGACTAAATTTCTGTACACAAACCAATATATCTGTATGACAACTTGTTATTTGTTATGCGCTTATATCTTCCCAAATCTACTGAGCTTTATATAGAAATACTGCTAAATTACAAACGACAGTTTCGTTGCTAGCAGATAACAAAAGAACACGCTTAAACCTTGAAGGGAATCTGGTGAATTTAACAGAAATAAGGTCGTTTCTTAGAGGTTCTTGAGTCAGGCACCACAAAACAAAATGCACCTCGTCTTCGACACCTGTATGACACAAGCGACAAACATTCACAGCGACACTGGTCACATATCGGTTTCTATGCTCTAAAATTCCATAAACACCAAGTCTAACTTTTACCATCGCATTCATAACATATCTATTTATATTCATGTGCAAATATGCTGCTGATTCAATTGTTTTTTAAATACACAATACGATGGAAACCTGTCACTTGAGTGCACGTGTTCATCCCAGCGTTGCCAGTGAATATCAATCATTCTTTGTTTGAAACAAGACAAATGCTTTAAAACATCCGACGCCTTGATTTAAACAGACAAAATAAAAATCATACTCGCAGAGACATTTTCTGACATGGGTTGCCCATGTAGTTTTGCCTTTACTCTCCAACATAAATATTATTTTTTAAGCTTTATAGGTTAATTGATGGTCCTCCATTCTAGTGAGCTTCAACCAGGCAACGTATATACGAGTTCAAGTAAATAGGACAACGTCCACATTCGCCATATGCAAGGTCGGTTGGTGTCCTCCTGTCAACTCCCAATAATTTTTTCAAAGCAAACAAGTGAATCTTTTCTATAACAGAACGATATTTCAGACACCGGACTTCCGCACCATACTGCACAATGAGCTGAACTTGTGTGTAAAAGAGTTTCATAAAAACAGAAAGTGATAGTTTCTGGTATTTATACAGCTTCCCAAAAATGCAGAGAAGTGCACGCTTGGCTCTGGACACAGGGTCGTTACAAGCAAAATTGAAACTTAACTTTGTTAGGGAAAAAACACCAAGATACTTATAAGCATTTACCACTTCAATAAGTTCACCACCAAAGTACCATCTTTCGCGAGAAGCCTCCTTTCCGAAAAACAATAACATTACTCTTACTCATATTGACTGTCAGCTGGTATTTCAAAAGTGCTGAATACAAGGCATTTAGCTGTGTCTGTAGACCAGCTGCTGTTTCTGCCAACAAAACAATATCATCTGTAAAGCGAAGAATAAACAACTGTAATACATCAGGTACTAGGGTAAAAACATGTCTGCAACTATCAATAATTTCCATGGCCAATTCATTTATGAAAAAAGAAAACAATATCGGGCTACATGCGTCACCCTGCTTCACTCCTATTGTGCAGTTGATAAAATCAGTACGAGGAATAAGGAAAAGGAGAAGAAAACAGAGAGGGGGAAGGGGAGAGAACAAGTAAATGAGTAAGCTTCATTGTAATCCATGATACAAAACAATAAAAGAGTTATGGCGGTTGATTCAAATGCTGGAAGGTTTCCTCAGGCATGAGTTGGTGAAATCCACAACAGCATTCCTGGAGAAAAAAATGAAAGCAAAACCTTACAAACTGTCAAGATTGCCTGTATCAGGGGAACAGTGCCTGTCTCTGACTTGTTCAGCTGTGTCATAAATTAACTCTGAGACATGCAAACAGCATAATAAGAAACACAGCCGCATCAGCTTCTGTCCTTTAGTCATTTTATCAGCGAGGTATAGACACAGCCAGTGAACCCTATGACTTTCTCGTAGTATTGTTCCTAGCACACCCGTCAGTTTTAACAGGACAGTTTTATTACGTGTCAGTGACAGTGCCATGTAGCTGCATGTTGCACTAAGGCTGGACTAAAGGAGCTACCACGTGTTCGTTTCTATATATATATATAAAAGTTTCTGTAATTGTTTAAAATGTAATAGTACTTGAATATATGTTTAATACAGAAAGAGCAAAATTTAAAAAATACCGTCGTGCAATTCACACTCGCTAAGGTAGTGTTTAGTCTTGACTTTTAATTAGTTTCCATGTTTTTTGATGATATATTTGCTTTTGGAATGTTATCGTTTCTTTTTCTTGTTGTTCTCTTTGTTGGTTTCTTTCCCTTTCTTAATCTTTTCTTTATAAAGCGCACGGAGCTCTCCGGAGGAACTGCGTTATAGAAATACGCTTAAAGAATCTGTTCTTCCGGTCATTACAGCGGCCTTTAGGTCCATTCAGTTCAGGAGTGAATTGTGTAAGTGCAATACAGCCTTTTCACTGTATAAAACCCCGTTTACCTGCGTATCTTATGTGCTGCTTATGGAAAGGAGGTACAAATGTTCATGCAACCCTGTCACGCACCGCTGCAGGGAACCTGTCACACTGTTCTGGGAAGAATGGATTGACTAGATGTGTACAAGAAAGGATGCAGTCTGTTGAAATCTTCGTAAATATGTGTTGCTCTATGGACATAGTTCGAATAATATTTAGTCAGTATATAAACCTGTTGCAACAGAATAGAATATTTTGTTTCCGCTTCAGAATAAATGTTACTTTGCCCTGGGCAACCTATGAAAGGACAAACGAACGAACGAACGAACGAACGAACGAACGAACGAACGAACGAACGAACGAACGAACGGACGGACGGACGGACGGACGGACGGACGGACGGACGGACGGACGGACGGACGGACGGACGAATTTGCCAGCCAGTTAAGATAGAGGGTGTCTGGTACAGCGTCAAGGGAACTTACTCGTCGCAGATTGCGTCCTGAACATCACAGTGTCCAAGCACAGGCTCAGGTCGGCCCACCAGGCACCAGGGTCGGAGGTCACGCAGGCAAGTGCGGTCGTCAGCCGGCTCGTCACAACTGATGCCGTAGGGGAGGAAGCAGCTGTTGCTAGGATCCAGCTCGGCCCCGCTGTGGTCACATTGGTGTCACATCGTGTACAGTCAGGTACGCACTGATATTGTGTGCATTCACGTTTACATGTAAAGTGCGTACAGTCATGAATGAATACCTATTGTCCCTGTGCACACAGTTACGTGAGGACGCCAAAGAGGTGACCATAACGTCATCAGTTCAGGGCATGTCTGTGCACGTGCGTATGTGCTTTCGCGTGATTACCATGTAATGTGCATGCGTGCTTGTGTATCTACTGATCCAGTACCGCCATGGACACCTGCATAGGTTCAGTGGATATATCAGAATAGTGGAGCCTGCCACTGAGCGACAAGGGCTGAAGATGCCACAACAGACTTCATTTAAATTAAAACAACAGCCTGTTCGTGTACAATGCAGAGCAAATATAGTGACATGTATATATGATAGGGGAATATGATTAAAGATGATTACAGAGAAAACAGCATAAGCAGTAGTTTTAAAAGTATTTCAAGGGACCTCCAAACTGATGCCTTAATTAAGATCGATTAACATAATTGGAGGTGTGATTGTACCCTTAAATGATGTATCAGTGAAACTGACTGCTCACACTTTAATTCCAAAATAAACAAAATGAAACAAATTAAAACTTTATCTTTAGAGTGGTTACGCATGAGATGTGGAAACCAAATTGAGACTTTGGGTCAAGGTCAAAGTTACCTGCAGATAGCATCCTGCACACCACAGTGTCCGTAGACCGGTCTTGACTGGCCCTTGATGCACCAGGGTTTAATGTCGGGATGACAGTACCTGGGTTGTTCGCAGTTTATCGGGAAAGGAAATGGCGGCGAATCTGCACACGGATATTATG
The DNA here is from genome assembly GCA_004794575.1 of Lanistes nyassanus. Taxonomy (NCBI): domain Eukaryota; kingdom Metazoa; phylum Mollusca; class Gastropoda; order Architaenioglossa; family Ampullariidae; genus Lanistes; species Lanistes nyassanus. The sequence continues at coordinate 146,240 of SMGT01000010.1, read as the reverse complement.
TGTCTAAAGCATTCTTGTACACGGATAAGATGTAGGTAATGTGTCGGCCGAAATGAGGATAGAATTCTTACCAGCCAACATACCCCCACAAGATGCTACCATTACGATCACTAAGTATCCTTGCTCGCTCTTTTCGTCTTCATCAGTCATATTTTCTATACAATAAAAGCACAACTTTTTTTCAGGACTTATTATTACAACATAAACCAGTTAAACAGAAATATACAACTTAGCTCGCACTTAGAGGTTGACATTGAAGAATATTAAAAATCCAGTAGAAATTCAATCGACTAGCAGTAGAGCTGAATTGGGTCATCTCGTACTGCCATTTTTGTGGTATTGGCATTGCTTGCACTGGCATAAGCTTATTGCAATGACAACGTGAACCGTAAGCTTTATACTAAATTCCTACTGGTGTCTCATTATGTCTATGGACCAAACGACTGCTCGTATGATTGCAAAATTTGTCCTCTGAGACAATGCAATACCGAGTGTATTTTTCTAGGCTGTCCGCTCAGTGTGATTTTTGGCGATAAGCTGGTTATGCCACAGATAGTCTATATATATAGACCATCTGTGGTTATAGGAACCCTTTGAGCCATGCCAGGACCAAAACAATAAAAAAATCATCTGGAAAATGATCACGGCCAAATCTGTCATTAAAATTCAAGGGAAAGTTTTAAAATTCCGCTATAGCTACTACGGATATTAAATACCAAATAATTTTTAAAGTTGCACAATTCAATAAATAGTTTTTGAAAGATGTTCAAAGACACAATAATCCCTGTCGAAGTGTGTGAATATAAACGTATAGGTCTAATAGAAATAGTCAAAGTCAAATAAATATTAAAAGTAAAAATAAAGTTCAAGTAGAAGTATCAGTTAACTGCAAGTATTAGAAGCTTATTATGAATAATAAAAATTGCCCAGGATAACGATAAGTTCAGACACGGAGAACAGATGATCAGGTAGAAAAGTATGAATCGGCTATTGTAACAACATCGTGGGGGGTGGGTGGGGACAGAAAGTTACACATAATAACCTGTTTTCGCTGGGTGTCCAACCGCCCAGTGAACTGTAGTGAGATGACGAAGGACGTGGTTTGACAGCCCGCTCCCTTAATGAGAGGAGGTCTGCCCTTGAGAGACGTGCTTGGGACAGAAGTAAAGAATTGCTAGCAATAGCAGATCAGATAGTGGATCTCCTATACAAAGGGAGCCTCCAATAAACACTTCAAATGAAGCGGCGCAATAGCGGTAACCCTGTCCTGACCCGTGGACACTCGCCCGCTGACCAAGCAGGTGACCACTACGTCAGTGATGGCATGGGAGGATGGCATAGCGCCATCTTCCCTCCGAGAGTACCCCTTTCGAGTGTTAGGGGAGAGAAAAAGAAGGGTGGAGGAAACACAGAGAGACGGAAAACACACCGATTTATAGATACACAGATTCTCGCTTGGGAGGCACAACAGAAGCGGAAGCCACAGGCCGAGGGCTCCCTCTCTAGTGCGTCCATCAACATGACCAGTCCTAAGGTTGGGCAGACTGCCCCGGGACCGGGTACGGCAGGGAACAAGTTTTGGGCCGTGGAGGACGACCCGCCCCCAGAACATTGCCACAAAACACCGTGAAGTAACGATCGAGATTCAAGAGACAGAGTAGTGGGGTTGCTGTATATATGGAAGAAGGAACTCTGGTACACACAATGCGAGACGAGTGTTATATGTGCAGGAGCCCCCCATGCAAATGGATGTCGGCCGACACAGTCTGAAATTGTCAGCTGACGTGGGGCTCCATTTCTTACCAGCCAGCGTGCTCCCGAAAGACGCTACCAGTACGACCAGCAGAAGCATGATGACACAGCGAGGTTTGCAGCCGTCTGACGCCGCTGTTGTGTAATACACGCTCTTTCCTCTTGGCCTGACTCAGTCATTTTGTGCTCACCCAGACTTAAAATATATACAAATTAGCCCTGGTTGCTCAAAGCCTCACTGGGGCAGGGGAAACAAATCAGCAACAAATCCCTATTATTTTGCAAATTTTGAGTTTAAGTGTATTCCCCCCGCTCCCTCCCCTCCATGATTATGGAGTTTTTAGTGTTATTTATCTGGGTGTGTAATGTCAGCATCTGTGGCTATTTAGAATCAGTTTAAATTCTACTCCCTCCTCCTCTGATTATGGAGCTATTAGTGTTATTTGTCTGGGTGTGTAATGTCAGCACATGTGGCTATTTAGAATCAGTTTAAATTCTACTCCCTCCTCCTCTGCTATCTCCGAAGACCTCTCCAGTTGTCTCTCCTTTCCCCTCCCTCCTCCTTTCTCCCCCACCTTCCCTTCCTCTCCCTTCCTTTCTTTCCTTCATTCCTTTCTCTTTCACATTCGCTCATTCTTTCATGCACTCTCTCTTCTTTCGTTCTTTCATTCCCTCTGTCTCTCGTTTATTCTTTTCATGATTCCTACCTTTTTTACTTTGTTTCTCACTGCCTTGCCTTCGTTTTCGTAAGTTCCCCAGTATGCCTACTGTCCTTCCGCGCGTGCATGCGTGAACTGCGCGATGTCCGTTGTAATATGACCGCGGTAAAAGTGGTTATAGCGTGGTACATTATTCGTAAAGTTGTCCGTAAATTGACCCTGTAGTCACGATTCCTTCACGTGCAACCTTTTGTACCAAACAAGTGTACGATTGTACCACATATTGCCATAGAACAGGCCGCAGTTTTCACTCTACGTTGTCCTATAAGAGCTATCACAGTTCTCGATCATTTCTGCACGCCATGAGATATTAGTCCCCTGTCTCCTCTACCCAACCTTCCAGCAACAGCAATTTATGTTTTGGTGCAGCCGGTATGAGGTCTTTGTCCTTTGGGTGATTGCTTGTTTTTTACGTTAGCGATTGTGACCTTCTATGCTTCAGTAGAAGGGAAAAGCATTGTTATGCATTTTGTCGTAGAATTACACATAGTTTTCTATTTCATCTTTCGTTTTCATCCTCCTTCTTTCTCTCTCCTTCTATACGCTCACTTGAAAAAGGTCATTCCCCAAATGGCTCCTAGACAAGAGTATTTACCCCAGTGACCGAGCTGTTGCCTAGTTCACTAACATAAGTAATTACTGTACCTTCAATAGGTATTTATCGTTTGAACATAAGGTCAGAACAGCGGTGTCTGTACCTAAGCACCGTGCGGCTAAAATCCGTGCTTAATTACAGAACAGTTCAGTTTACGGTTGGCGCCAGCAAGATTCGTTGACAACAACCCTGAAGAATTTCAATGAAAGATTTCACGATAAAGGTCTTAGCGATAATGTGTGTCCCTATAGAATAAACGATCCAACTTTATGTAAAATTAAATGACATTTTGTTGCAAATGGCTGGACTATCTTCTTCTAAATTGGTATCTTTTGGCTTATCCAAACCATGTGCGGCTACATCAGCTACATAGATCAGTGTAATGTGACCGAATCCCTCACCACACCGCAAACCCGTGCACCTTGTCACGGCGCGACAAAAAATACACGTAATGTAGCAACTCCGCGAGCACACCTCAGCACGTGTCGAAGGTGAGTGTCTGAACGTCCGAATATTTTATTCTACACTGCGACGCTCAGTGTAATGGCTTGACGGTTAGCATTCAGCTTGCAGTTCTTGCCTTTAACTACATGCTGTGAACAGCTCCCTCCTCCTTCTCTACTCTATTCAAAGCTATTCCTCCTGTCTGTCTATCCGTCTCTATACCCATCTTCATCTTCAGCTTCATCCCCGTCTGTCCCCCTCCCCCACGCTGGTCCTACTAGGGCTTATATAGCTTCCCTAGATGTCAATGGCAAAGTCTGCGCGTGTGGCTGTGATTGGCAACTGAGCCCTCATATACAGACTGACATGTATATTGTTATACCAGTCGAAAAGATCAAGTAGTAAATATATAGTTGACCACCCCCGACCTGGTAGAGAGTCAATGTGAATTTCCATCCAGTCCTTGAAGAACCCTCCACAAGAAGTCTCGTTGCATCTACGGCACGCGATCGAAGGCTAGACCTGTGTGAATAAACACATGGACACACATACCCAGGCACACACGCACAAACGATCCTGCACACACTTCCGCGTCCCTGCCCGCATCTAAAAGTGGTCATAAACTTGAGAAGGCAGATGGGATTCGAGGGAGGGACGGACAAGCCGATGCGTCTGACCCCGTCCTGTTGCAAGTGCCGTAGAATGACTGACTCATCTGGGTTGCTTAATGGATTTTTAATTCCCGCTTGACGCAGTTTTGAGTTCGAAGAGAAACACAGCCATCCACCATTCAACGGAAGTGAAGTAAAAAAATAAGTCCACAAAATATAGGGCAGACATGGAAAAGAGGAGAGAAAAAAGTAATCAACTGGGAAAATGGTCACAGATTACAAACAAATCACGACTACGACCTTTGTAATAATCCTTCTTTATTTCTGTTTGCATTGTACTGAGAGACAAAGTCGAATGCCTCTGAAGAAATGCATGGTAACTGCCAGAAAACAAGTGCGTGTGACCGGCCCAATGGCTGAGAGCGGGGTAGTGGTCAAGAGTTGATCGAGAAGACGTCGGTAGTCCAGGAACGTCACTCCTGCTTCAGACAACTTTCGGTGAAGTCCACCTGCCCACCACTGCCAACCATGTGAGAACAGAAATTCAGCGACGTTCAGTGCAAAATTTTAATTAAGCAAAATTCTTTGTACTTTCCTCTCTGAAGAAGGATTTTACGCACCCCAACAACCACCACCGCCAACAACAACCACCACCACCACCACAACACCACCACCACCACCACCACCACCACCATCATCATCATCATCATCATCATCATCATCATCATCATCATCATCGTCATCATCATCATCAAAAACTCCCTTAAAGCGTAACGAAAACATGAATTCTCATTATCAGAAAAGACCCCGGATAGGGAGAGATTATGTGGGGCTCTATAACCCGAAAGTCGGTGTTTGTCATCTTTGTGTCGGTGTTTGTCATCTTTGTCGTCTAAACCTCTTAGCAGTTGTGGTACGTGCTGACTGCTTTCTCTTCTCCTAAACCCACTTGGCGATTACTGCGCGATATGCTTGTTGTTTTCTCAATACTATAGACGACTTCGTTGCGGGATAGCTTTGCGCCAGCGTAACGTCATGGCAACGTTCCGAAACAGAGATTTCAGGATGTTGAATACGTCGTACTTAAGTTCTTCATCACTAACCCGCATACAGTGTCTTGCAGCTCACAGTGCCCATACACTGGTTCCGGCTTTCCAACAATGCACCAGGGGCGCAGATCCATGGCGCAAGGCGCATTCTCTGCGCAGTTGATTGCGTACGGCAGCTGATCGGCATCCTCTGTTTGAAAATTGAATCCTTACAATCGCATAGTACTAAAGCAAGTGCGGACAAAATTCCTATAGGTGATCAATCCCAAAATATCGGGAACCTGGAGGAAAGAAAGAGAGAAATAGAGGCAGACAGGTAGGCAGGCAGGCCTCAGGCCGCGGTTGAAGTGTTCAATTTTTTTGTAAAAACGTTGCTCCTCTTACACGCTGAAGATGAACACGGGTCATTCGAAGATAGTCTAGACTGTGCGAGCTCATTTCAAACTCTCTAAAGACAGGTGCAAAGTCTCCGGAGAACATTTATTTGTTACAGACAGACAGACAGACAGACAGACAGACAGACAGACAGACAGACAGACAGACAGAACAACATGTGAAAGTGTTCGACTAATCACAGATGACGAAATCTTCTGACCTGCCAGTACTGCTCCGAGAGTAGCAAGCACCAGTGTGATTAAGACCAACATGACTGGAAATTACGGATAACTCTAGGCTGCAGATGTCTCCCTGGCGCCGGACTAGCAAAAGTACTGTTACTTTAGAACACGACTGAGGAACAAAACTATGGCTGCTGCTAGCGGTTTATATACTGGCTACCACTGTGCACGTGTTTTATTGGTCGATTCGGATCTGACAACAGGCCCACCCTTACGCAGCAATAAAATCCCTGTTCACCAGGCCAGATAAATAGTCATATTTTCTGGCGGACGTAAATATCTTGCACCATCTAGGTGAGCTGACAGGATCAGCAATTCATCAGAAACTATTTGCAACAAACACTTGACAGACGAATGTTGACACAAAACCACTGAGCAGCAGTAAAAGTTTATTACGTTTATTGCTGGTCAGAGCGAATTTCAATAGCTGTTTCTCTTCCTCCTATTAGAACTTCAAATCCTTTTGTTTCTTCCTTTATTCCTTCTTCTTATATTTTCTTTATTCTATTATTCCTTCCCTTTCCCATTCTTCTTTCTTCGATCTCTATATGAGTTACCAATATCTTAACTTTGTGCAACTGTTATTTCCCGTGTGTATCTTTCCCCACAACCGCGGGTACAAACGAATTAAATGTTACTATACGTTCACGAGTGTATGCACATTTACTCGATACGGCACGCACGCAGATAGAGACACGCTCACCCACACCCAGATACATATACACACATTTCCTCAAGCACGTGGGGCATATGCAGGCCCACGCACGCACGCACGCACCCAGGAAACGTTTAAGATTCTCGTCGTACTGCCGTGTATGTGTGTACCCGTGTTTTCCACGGAAGTTCGCGATGTTTTGTCTCTCAACCAGTAGTGAACACCTTGGTCTATCGGTTAGACGTCCACTTCCGAGGCCAAAGGTCTGTGGTTCGCTTCCCGGCCGAGTCATACCTAAGACCCCAAAATTTTAAACCTAGTAGCTAGGGTAGCTAGCCAGACGCCTGGCACTATAGAGAACAGTACTAGGACTGGCTGGTCCGGTGTCAGTATAATGTGACTGTGGGACTGACGCTTGTGTTGCGACAGCAGTCCCACTGTCTCAAGCAACACCCTCCTGGTATGCACAATTACGACTGGACGTTAACTGCAACAACCAAACACAAAACAAAAAACCGCAACCTATCTCACCCAGCAGTCGTAAAATCATTTTTCTTGCAGCACCACAGATGGCACTATTTATGAAAGACTGTCGAAACAAATTTTGTAACAGATGTCTAGTATTCCAGACTATTGACACACAGATTTAATAACAGATGCCCAATACTAACAAGCACCCGCACCGGTACCTATACGCTTTGATCGACGCTCCAGCACAGAAACGCGATGGAATCAGTTTATGTAGAAGCTGCCCTCAGTGCAAGCAAACAGCTAGTGTCCGGTGATGCTATCACTTCTGCTGGTTTAGTCAGCTTCGATCAGAATAGGACATCCCTTGGATAGGTTTGGACGACCTCGCGCACAAGACAAAGTGCCTTCCACTACAAGTCTCCTTAGCGGTGGGCTAGGGGTAATGTTCAAGTTAGTATTAGAGTTTCTGTTTGCAAGTATACTTTGAAGCCACTTTCAGCAGGATGGTCGGTTTGTCACGGCCCGAAACGCACGCTATGATTGGTTGTTAGGATAAGCGGAAAAGTTAACGAAGTCAGCCGAGGCTGCCCGAGGTTCACTCCTTCTCTAAGGTACGTTGCAGGGGAAAAATCAGCCTCCGGGTCCAGCTTTCTTTGATCCCACCACCAAACCACACCCTACAAAACCACTGCAAACCCGTTCCCCTGCTTCCTCCTCTCTGCTCATGCAACTCAAGTGTCACATCTCTAAAGAAAAGATACAGTTATGAAGGTCCGGTCACAATTATAAGAACTTACTCTATCAACCGCACTTTTCTGGCAACGAAAAAACACCACACTACCGTTAAAACGCGTGTACAGATCGAGATTGGAAACGTTGTCTTTCAGTTTGACAAGCCTATAGCTCTTCGGACAGAAATGGGCAGAGTGATCGATGAGAAAGTGCCAGTGCTGACATCGAAAACTTTCATTTTAGTAAGAACAAAACAAATCAGTCATCGTGAAAGAGATAAAAAAAAAAGGTCATCAACTAAGTGAAGGGGTTCCTGCC
>SMGT01000010.1:105041-138243 GCA_004794575.1 Lanistes nyassanus | reverse complement strand
GTACCTTCTTCCGGTTCTAAACTTACGCCTTCAAAAATAGTTCACTTATTATGGGTCAAAATAAAGAAATTTTATTGGATATCACATCCTTATTTGTTATTGAATAAACTAAATATGACATAAATAATTGTTAAAATGAACTATATTTGTAGCAAGTAATGAAATTGCATTAAATTATTTTACTCTATATCACTGCGCCGAGACAACGTGACATGGTGCTAAAAATAGACTGCTTGGCACTGAGCCAGCCGGTATCGCTGGCTCAGAAACTGGCCTTCGCTAGCGACGTCTGAAAATTAGCTTTGCATGTCCTTGATTATAGTAGTCCTTGCCTCAGCCTAATATTTCACGCCGGTAATAACGGCCAGCACGGCACCGCGGCCGGCTCTAGATAAGGAGGCAAGGCACTCACACACACCGGCCTGTCTCTCAGCTTCGAGCTGGTCTCTACACACCCACACACCCACGCACCATGCAGGCAACGAGTGCCTAGGTGTCCCCCGTGAACACCTGACTGCCGTAACAGTGAAGTTCTGTTTGCAGATCGCAGTGTTCCCGAGAAGAACAGCTCGTGATGCGAAAAAAAAAAACCCCCATCAACGTGCTCCAACTTCCTCTCCAATTTCTTTTAACTTTATATTCCTTCTTCTCTGATCCGCTCTCGTGACTCATTGTTGGACAGGGGGAATCACTCACCAAGGTCATTATAGTCGATAGAGAAGCCAAGGAAGATAACCAAAGTTCGAAACAAAGCAAGGAAATGCACGAGTGCATTAAAAGTGTACTAGGGTCGGACCTTCACCTCACACGCCCTCTCGGCGTTCTTGGTCCTTGGTGTAGTTATGTCACAATACTGATCTGGCATTGTTCTTTGTTCCTTCTGGCTTTGTTCATTTTATTCGTGTGTGCGAGAACGAAAGATTCGGAACGAAGGATATAAATAGATATAGCGACCGTGTGCGCGTCGTGCGTACTAAAAATGTAATTCATTCGCAGTTATGTCGATTTATAGAAGCCAATCAAATTCTCAAACCTTTTTGAAACAGTCTCACGCTTCATGCTTATGGGGCTTGAGTTATTCGCTCATTAATGTGAGCTGTTGCTAAGCATATTGTATAGCTGAGCTTGTGGAAAAACCTAGCCGCAGTATTGCACAACCGGGAAGTACAGCATAAAGGGACTGAACTCGCGTTTATGAACGGGGTGAGCCGTGGTGGAGCGGGTTCGATCGTTTGAGACTGAAGCATGCGATTCACTTCCCGTCAAACGCACGGCGGGAGGAACCTCTTCACTAACTCGATACTCACCCTTTTTAACGTTTTTCATGTACCGCTTCCTATTTTCTCAGATCTTTTCCTCTCTCGTTGTTCGATGCCAGTTCCGAAACTTACATGGGGGCTTGCAGTCAAGCTGGATCCTTATACAACAACAGTGGTTCGTTTCCCGTGATGGCACTGACCTATTTTCTTATGTATACACTTTTTTGTTGTTAATTGACTGACGTCTGACAGATGTGCGATTTTCTCAGTGAAAGAACTGAAAATAAAATAAATTAAATAGGAGAGAAGAATGGAAGAATGGAATTCGCAGGAGAACGAAAGGAGAGTGGAATGAAAGAATGATCGATCGACAGTTTGCGTGTGTGCGTACTAAAAATATTCGCAGCTGTGTGTATACCGAATATGACGCCGATCATGTCCTGAAAACTGTTTTTAAAAAGTCACGAACTTCAGTTTTTTTTCATTAATTTGTTCGTCCTGACGCCACGATTTGTTACTAAATATAGCTAAGCTTGTTGTGGAAACACCTAGCAGAAATACACCATAAAGCTTATATATACGACAGTGGTTCGTTTCCCGTGATGGCACCGACCTGCTATTTCTTATGTATAAACTTTTCTGTCGTTAATTGACTGACGTCCGACAGGCGTGCAGTTTTTTGAGTGAGAGAACTAAAAATAAAGTAAATTAGATTTAGGGAGGGAGAGAGAGTGTGCGTGTGAATGTGTGTGTGCTTATGCATGTGTGTGTGTGTGGAGAGAGATAGAGATCCAAATTCAGTCTCCGTCAAGTAGCTTTTTTTAAAAAGGGAGGAAACGTTTTAAGAAACAAAAAAAGCCAAATTTAGCCAACTGGGGTAGAGTGTCGGATGTGTGTCTTTCTTCTGGAGGTTTGTCAATGTGATGGAGTGTGAAAGGCTGTTTGTGGAATTATTTCTGTCATATGTATAGAAATCTGCTGTGCCTTTCATGCAGTTTCTCGACTCCAGTACAATATGACAATGGAATATGCAGGATCTGCACACGAATTGCTTGAGTAGACTTTTTCACTCCTCCCCCGCCCCCGCCCCCGCCCCCCCCCCAGTCATTGTCATTGTGTCCTTAGGTCAGAGTGTCGGTCTAGCATTCTTCTTCGAGTTCAAATTTCGTGTGTTCGCGGGAGAACGAAAGGAGAGTGGAATGAAAGAATGATCGATCGACAGTTTGCGTGTGCATGCGTACTAAAAATATTCACACCTGTACGTGTATATCGAATATGACGCCGATCATGTCCTGAAAACTATTTTTAAAAAGTCACGAACTTCAGTTTTCTCTCATTAATTTGTTCGTCCTGATGCCCCGATCTGTTACTAAATATAGCTAAGCTTGTTATGGAAACACCTATAGCTGAGTATTGCACAACAAGCAGAAGTACAGCATAAAGGGACTGCGAAAGCGTTTACTATCGGGGTGAGCCGTGGTGGAGCGGGTTCGATCGTTTGAGACTGAAGCATCCGGTTCACTTCCCGTCAGACCCACGGCGGGAGGAACCTCTTCACTAACTCGATACTCACCCTTTTTAACGTTTTCCATGTACCGCTTCCTATTTTCTCAGATCTTTTCCTCTCTCGTTGTTCGATGCCAGTTCCGAAACTTCATGGGGGCTTGCAGTCAAGCTGGATCCTTATACAACAACAGTGGTTCGTTCCCTGTGATGGCACCGACCTATTTTTTAACGTCTAAATTTTTCTGTCGTCACATGGGATGTAACTGCTATCCGACTACTGTATCGCCATCTTCACCGACTGCACCAAATAATTATCATGTTATCGTCTTTATAGTGGTTTAATTAATTATGCGTAGTGTGGTCTAAAAATGAGGAGTTCGATCGCAGTCTCACAAAGATTCTATCCTGGTCAGAGATATTTTATTTGTAACATATGTTACGTTCCTGTACTTGGCTGGCTTGTTGTAAGTTCTCTCATCCTCCACCCCTCTTAATTGGCGCCCCATAAAGCTGAATTCTATAAGTAAAGAATTGATTCTATAACTATAGAATCATTCTATTTTATAGAATGAATGTTGTAACTATAGAATCAATTCTTTACTTATAGAATTAATTCTATAATTATAGAATGAATTCTTGAACTAATTCTAGTTAAAAAAATTAATTCTTTACTATAGAATCAAATTTTTGTTATAGAATGCAATTCTTTAAAAACCATGAGCATTATATCCATCCCCCTCTTGGCGCCCCATTGACTAGTCTTGCACTATGGGGCGCCAAGAGGGGAATGGATATAATGCTCATGGTTTATAAAGAATTGCAGCTATTACTAAAGAATTGATTCTAATAAAAGGTCGGCCAAATACTGAAATAGCATTTATTCGTAGCTCTGTATGTCGAATAAGACGCCGATCATGTCCTGAAAACTATTTTTAAACAGTCAAAGGCAAGCCTATGTGACTTCAGTTTTCTTTATTAATATACCTGTTCGTCTCTTTTGAGTCTAAAAACTGGCATTTTAAGGCTCAAAATGAAGCCATCGCTAACATTACAAGTCCGTAATATCGGAATTTAAAGGGAAATCACTCCACGAGTGCAGGGGCATGAAAAAGGAAATGAATCTTTACACTATAATCTGAAATCTCAGTCAGAGAACAGCTGTTTTAACAAACTGTGTTAGTTTTAGTTTCCTTATGTTATGAGCGCCAAAATGGAGACCACTTCCAAATTTTACTTAAAGTTGTAGGTCATAGCAGTGGTCAAGGCTGCCAGTATGAGTGTGACGTATGATGAGTATCGAGCAGTAGACTAGTTTAAGTTTAGTACCACAACGAACAGTAAACTTTCTGCAATTTCAGGTGAAGCTACTTCGTCAGTAGTCTTAATGTGACGTATTAGGATTTGACTAATGTCACAGACGGGAAAATACTTTGAAAAATGCTTCCTGACAGAATATTCCGAAATATTAGAGAATATATGTCATATATTGATATAAACTTTCCCCTCCCTCACATTCACATTGGATTGTCGTGATTGTCACATGATGATTGTATAACTATAAACCCAAAACAGCATGGACCATGTGAGTCGTGTGTCATAACTAACCACTCTGGTCACATTTCGAGTATCAGGCCAGTCCGCGTCAAGTAGTAACTTCGGTAAGATGACAGTAGAACTAGAAGCTATAGGATGATGAATATCTAATCAATCATGTATCATCCCTATATAGGTAGAAGTGTGTAACTAGTAAATGTAAGGGGAGTAGATCTGTGTGAAGGAAAGGATCTTTGATTGTTCTTCGATACGAAATCGAACTTCAGTAAACATGTCTGTGAGCTAGCTATCAGTGCAGATGAAACAAACTTAGCATTATCAAAAGATTATTGTTCTCAGTGTGTATTCCTGCAGTTGTACTAATCACAATACTGTAATTCTTTAAGAGGATTAAATTATTGAGATAAAAGTTTACATCTGCCTTCTCGTAAATTTCACCCACTACAAGGAGTAAACTTGTAAAATCTTAAGTTTATCAATATTGACTTTTTACGCTGTGACAAAACATTTAACAAACCACTTATTGCATGCAAGTGCTGGAAATTCTTTTTTAGTCGAGAGTTCCACCATTTTGGAATAAGTTACACATGAAAAATGTGTAGAAGATTAACAGATTCAAAAGCCCAGAATGAACCAGCATTTCAACCAAACACTTAGAAATTCGACTTTGATGGCATCTTCTTCAGACTACATTAAAACAAATTCATCACATGAAATCCATACACTGAAAACCTGCGCCTGCTAGAGTCTCGACAGCTCATGTGAGCGCCTGTGAATCTTTTTGCAAGTTGTGTCCTGCTAGGTCATCTAAGATGCATTTGTAGTATTTTTTAAAATGCTAGAGAGGCTGGCTTTTTGCTCTGTGAAGGTGGATGTGCACAGGTACATATAAAATCGTTGTGTATAGACTGGTGGAACACCAATGGCTAATGTCTCATTATTTTATTTCCACTGAGTAGGTATTCTAGGAATGGCTGAATCTAGCAGTAGTACACGAACAATCCAGTTTGGACCACGGCAGGTGTTATTTCCATCAGAGCAACTCCAGCCACTGGAAGACTGCAATTCTATTCTGCATGATGTGGAAGCACTGCACCGTCATATGGATGACAAAGGGTGAAAAAAGCATGTTATTGTTTCTTTCTTCTTCAGGTTCTAGTCGCAATATTTACATGTTATATTTGCATGTCATGTTTACATGTTATGTTTGCATATGCTTTGGAGTTGTTAACCTTAACATGACCTGTCCACTCCAGTTTGCCTGGCATGAACTCGGAACCTACACTTGAAGAGTCTAAAGCTTGTGAAAAAAGGCTGATGTAATAAGGGTAATAAAGTATTGTTTCTGGAAACCAGTCATGGGGACTTAGTTATTAGCATGCCCTTGTTGCAAAAAACAAAGTAAATGTCAATTAAGAAATGCTGTGGCACACCTTTAAATACACTGTACCTAATAAACTGACATAACTTCTTTTGTGATTTCAGTTACCTTTTCATTCGAGGCTTTCATGACAGAGAACAAGTCCTCCAAGCTAGACTAGCAGTCTTGAACTTCATCCGAGAGAGTGGAGCAAACCGGCTGAGCAGTGCTGCACCGTGGCAGGATGGGGTTCTTCACCCAGGATGTGGTGTGGGCTGTATTCCTTTTATGGAGGTAACAGAAGCAACAGGCACATATTTTCAGTACACCGCTTCTCACATAAATCTCATGTGTCCCCTACTTCCTTTTTTTTTTAGAGGATTTTTCTTTTCTTTTATGGCTACTTGTTTAGTGCTTGTTTTAAATTAAATTTAGCATGGCATGCACTGTCACTTCAGAATGTCTTTCAGCAAAGCAAGGGATATACTTTTTAAAAAAATTGCTTATGGCTTATGCAGACAAATAAGTCTGGTGACTTTTAGAAATGTATTATTTTCAATCGTGCACTTTTCACAGACACTACCACTACCAGGCAGCCAAAAATGGATACATATATGAGAATAAACATAGCGAAGCTAGACTTACGAAATGCACTTTGTAGGGTAAATTTTAGGTATTCTTAACCAGAGCAACAACACAGATGCAGTTCATTATTTTTGTATTCTTGAACTGAGAAAATAATTCAACCATGCAGCAACAGGAGATAAGATGACATACAGCTTAATAGGCTAGAGAAAGACTGGCTATAACTGCATGTTTTGTTTAATTATACATAATTGTTCTTGATAATTTGATTAGTATGTTATGACCATTTAGTTGATTAGGCGGTCAGTCTTTTGTCACTGAACAACCATTTCATATTACACAGGGCAACACTCATCTTGCTCACTCACTTCCAATTCAAGCTGTCATTGAAGGAAAACACGGTCAGTACTTGTGTTGGGAATGAGTAACATTTTTATTTCACGTAGAATAAAGAAAAATATCTTTGCGCAAAATCTTACAGTTTTAATGAATAAGATCTGAGATTGTTTGGTTATGGTAGCCGAACATAGCACATTCATAAGAAAAAAGACAAGTTTATTTGTGTCTAATTCAGCAGATGACCTGCCTTTTTCAACTACTTGCATATGAATGTGTAGTTAGCAATATATATCGTAATGCATAATACCCTTGCTGATCAGACTCATGAAGACTGGATGGCATCTACATTATGGAAAGAGCATAGTTTTATTGGGATTTTTTAAACTGTAGAAAGTGTCTGAAATTAGAACTTGAATGCACACATGAAGGTAGCTACTTGTGTGTGCGTGTATATCAGGGATCATGTTAACCAATTATTTGCATATCTGACGCATTCTAAAAGGCACTCACGCATATTTCATGTGACAATGTATAAGGCATATGCAAAAAGTGTTTTCTAGGTCGAGTTGGTTTGCCGGCCACGGTCTACTTAACACAGGTCACTGTACAACATAGTTCTTCTCAGCCAAAACGAAACTATTTCTCGAGCTTTAGCCTGTTTCACATAGTCATTTTCTTTTTAGAATAAGTCATGCAGAATTATTTTTTTTACCAATCTAGAAATGCAACGTAGTCTAGCCAAACAAAATGTTTAAAAGAGATGTAATAGTACTAGCATGCAAAATTCCGTCAAAACTTCTGGACAGGCAAGGCTGACAGATTAGGCAGTTGATGACTTAATGAAAATAACGATGGAAGTTTCGACCATTGTGGAATGCAGTGGTGTCATGATTGCGTGCAAAAAATCTGGGTCTTGTGGATTTTTTTGTGCAATCCAGTGCAATCCCTGTATATAAATGCTCTTATTCAGTAAATTTAAAATGAATTCTTGAATCTTGTAAAACTCATTTTCCTTGATCACTATAATAATACTTTTTTTCCTTTCTGCAGCTTTTAGCTTCTTTGAAAAATACTTTGGTGAAAATGTAATAACATTTGAATACAAATGGCTTAGGTAAGTTACATTTTGATAATTTTGTGTCAAACTAGAAGTTAAGTTTGGAGATATGTATTATATTTTATATTTTGCAGTTATTCCAAAGAATTTAACTATGAATTACACTTAACGGCACATTTTCTACTTTTAAGCTATATTTTACTTAATTTATTTGTTTGAATTGTGTGTTGTGTCTGAATGAAAGGGTAATACAGTAAAACCTCCCTAATAAGACTTGAAAATGCACCAGAATCAGGTCTTAACTGAGAGGGGTTTTAACTAATAGATTTAACGTAACATAGGAGAGGGGGAAAATTTCAGTCTTATCTTAGAGGGGATGGTAATAGGGAAGGTCTTAATAGAGAGGTTTTATTGTACTCCAAAATGTTGAGATTGTCTGTTTTAGTATTTAGTTTGGTTCAATTTTCACCACATTTTACTCCAAGCAACAGTTACTTGTTCTTATTTTTATGACTAAGAGTGGTTCATGAAGTTTTTAAATGCTGGTTTTATCAAAATAGCTTGCACATTTGACATCACTCACACATTATTATTTTTATAGTCACTTTTTCTCATAGGGCCATGCCAAAAGAGGGTTTTACTGGCGTGCATGTGGACAAGGTCTACATGGGCAAAGGGTCCGCCCATCTGCTGACCATGTGGACACCTATTGGTGATGTTCCTGTTGAGATGGGGGTGCTGGCCATATGTGAGGGCTCACATCGGTTACCAGGGTGACTTGACGTAATCTTATGTTCTTGTTAATGGCCTTGGTGTGCTAGATGTTTAGTAATATTTTAAGTAAAATCTAGGTTCGTTGGAGTGCCAGCAATACAAGATAACTTCCCGAAGTATAGGAAAGAACGTAAACAAAAGGAAACAGCCACATTGTTGTGATTCATGGCTTGTGAGGACATCAAGCACTACCTGAGTGGCTTCCTCACAGCTCGAGCGCAGGTAAACCCAAAAAGGTGCAAAGGAGGTGGCCAGGCAAGAGGTGGGGTAGCACACCCCACGGCTGAACAACTGCCCGTGCCGGTTACCCAAAACGGATGGGTTGCACGTTGACAGTTATCGGATAGGCCTGCTCCTAAGCTGTACAATGATCCTCCTGCCTATTTTTACTGATTGGCGAGTCTGTCCAGTTCCCTGAAGTGGTTACTGAAGCCGATTGTGTCAAGGTTCCTGAAGTGGTTACTGAAGCCGAGTACAACGAGTGTCCTGGAGTGGTCATTGGTGGCCACATATGAGGTGGACACAGAGGGCCAGTTACTGCCGCTGACTTAACGAACGAGTGACGGAGCAACATGGAAGGCCAGACTTTTGCCAGTCAAGGAGAGAGGAACTTGGACATCGTTGTTGCTAGGATGTGGAGCTGTGAGATGTGGCATCTACAACAGTCCTGTTCATTATAATGAATGAGAAAATGGAGTTGTTTAGAAAAACTGCATACAGAGTTAGCGGGCACACTCGTGAATCTATCATATTAGTGAGGAAATAGCTGTGAGGAGACTGTTGTAGAAACTTTGCCAGTATTATTCCTAAGTGCACACACAGCTGTCGGTCATTCTCATAGGGAGAGTTTTTTCTGTTGTCCAGACAGGACCAGTTAAAAGTGTAGAAGATATGGTCGAAGTATGTTAGTGTGATCAGTGGAAAGTCATTTGCTACAGTGAAGATGTATGTATGACGTCCTTCTTGAGAGACAGTTGCACATGCCACCGATGTGCTGAGGACAGACAATTCCTTCTGGAAATTGTGTGTGTTTCGCTCGTGAAGTCGGGTGATGCAAGTATCGCTGACGTGGACTGTTGGTATCATAATTTTCATCTGATTGCTATGTAAATAGTGTATGCATGTAGATACAAGTAGCTGGTCGCTATGATGAGTGCATGGGAGTGAGAATGCCTTTACAATTCATTTCTGATTCATGTGTTGTATTCTTATTGCTGCTTTTTTTTCCGGTTGTGGCAAGCAAGGGGATGGGGGCTTAAATCAGTGTTGGAAATTAACATGAGAATCAGGCCGCACTACTAGTTATTTTCCTCTTCTTGGCACAGTTTTATGTTGTCAGTGTTCTGTTAGAATGAGCATAATATCAAAACATACCCCCAGACATAAGACAGAGCATGCCACAGCACATGTGGCTTGAGGGATTTTTTTTTTTTTTGAAGAGTAGGAGTCTAGTTGGAAAAATCAGAGGCAGTGTTATAGTGTACTGTGCCCAACCTATAAAATGAAGCCTTGTTTGTTGTGACTTTTTATGTGTGTGCAGCTTTCAGAAATTTCAAGAGACGTATGGTAACGTGGATGTTGATTCCATTAACCTTGATGGTAAGTGACAGTGATGCACCATTGGGTTTGCTGCAGTAAACACCCCGTCCTCTGATTGGTCTTTTTCTGGATATATTTTCTCACAGAAAACTCACGGTTAGGTAGACATAAAGTTTATTTTCAAAGTTCATGTGTGTTTCACCCAGGATCTGTCTACAGGAACAGGATGGTTCTCCAAAGACCCATTTGAAATTACAGAAAAGTTTGGAGGGAGGTGGCTGACGACAGATTTTCAGGCTGGGGACGTTCTCATTTTCACTATGAGGTGAATAGTTTTGCATATAGTTTTGAAAATATGGAGCTATAGGCCTGCAGTTGCCATGTGTTAAATGGGCATGCACACCTGCATCAGAAATGGGAAATGAGAGCTGTTACAGAAACTTGATTAAATTACACAACTGAGCACCTCTTATGACCTGTATGAATGCAGACTGCACAGTTATAAAAACAAACTTTGCACAATTATAGAATAAGTATGGAACAGTTACAGAACACTTGTATGCAGTGATTGCAGGGATATAGGTGTTAAATGGTGGACTGTCACCAGAGACCGCATAATAAAACAATACAAAAATGAATTGCGCACTTGACATACCTTTTATTTCAGAACCGTTCACATGTCCACTACAAACACAACCCACTTTGCCCGGATCAGCTGTGACACAAGGTATGACTTGTAAGGTCCTTTGTTTAATTAGTGAGTCAAGGTAGTTGCAGGTAAATGGTAGAATGCTGTCATTTCTATTTCACTTTTGTTTATTTTTTCCAAATGAGTAATATATGTTAATATTATCACAGTCTGATATAGAGCATGCTGATTGAGCTTATGATGTCATGTACCCTATCTGCAAATGCAGTGAGCTAATTCATTTTTCAAAATACCAGTGCATGCCAGTTGTTTAACTGTTTTATGTTTTAAAATGGTGGTCTTGGTGATTTGGTATACACTAAATTATATAGCATTTGCGTTTGGAGAGAATCTTTGCAATCCAAGGTGAGACAATCCTCATTTTGTGATTCAGCAGCCCAGGATTGTCTTTTAACTTGTCTCTGTTATTTGTTAAGGAGAACACTTTCAGCAGTTGGCCTTTAAACAAAGCAGCTATTTGTGCTTAGATGGCAGCCAGCAAGCGAACAGGCAGATGCACGGTTTATGGGTGCAATGCGGCCGACAGATTCAAAGTATGGCCTTTACTCTGATGATCCCAGCCCAAAGACATCCCCTGCTTCCAGCGTCAGCAAGGGGCACACACAAAGGGTCACCATGGAAGAGCTGCGTAAACAGTGGGAACTGTAACCATGGTGGTTTCGGTGGAATGGGAGTGTTGCTTGATTGGTTTGAGGGTTGCCATTTTAAAAAACATTCGCAGCTGGGTCTTATTCAATAATGGTGATGGCCCAATCAAGATCATGTCTTTTTGACCAAAATTTGTTGGAAAATATTGGTAGCATCGCAGTGAATGATAAATGAATGGCTTTTGCATAGTGTGGGACAAATTTACCAGCTATGCTACTGTTATATGGTAAAATATACTTTTGCTAAAGAGTTGTTAAACTTTTTTTATGCTCTTAATTATATGGGAAATATGTTTTGCCTAAAGAATTGCCAAATTTTTGTTATGGTCTTTTCTGTGGATGAAGATGGTTTTCTAAAAATGTTTTTACACCTCCTTAGAGGAAAAATTTTCCCAGGATGGGCGGTTGCTGAGTCATGTACCTGGGAAGGATTCTTAGAACTAGCCTGTTATGTGGTCTTAGGATCCATATGATGATGCCGGAATGGAAAAGAATAATCAGGCAGGCGTGTAGCTTGCAGTTCTCTTGGTTGCATCCTTGGTCTATGGTGCTGACTTAAAAACAAGATTTTTTAGTTGTTGTTGAGTCCTGAGCTCTGTACATTTTCAGCACTCTGTTATGCATGAATAAGTGTATACTGTGATAACATGGCTTCTTGCCCTTGCAGCTGATAGTTATGTAATACTAGCTCATTGTTAATTGATTGTATTTCCACATGTGATAAAGTGATAAATGTATTGTTAGCTGCAAAGAAATGACGAGGCTGACATTCCTGATAAAGTCAGTAGCTGATGCAATAAATGATGACTTGATTATTAAGAAACTTTTATGCTAAATAAATTATTGTGATAAAATAACAGTAGTGGTTCCTATTTGACATGTCATTCACATTTTCATGTGCATTCTTTAATTTTTTGTGAAATTTCTATTGTTATGTATCTGATTTTTTTGTGTATATACACACAAAATAAAACAATAAATAGATGTATTGGGTTGAATACTGTGCTGGTTGTGCAGCTTAATTTATAGCAAAAACTACACATATGCTCCAATTTTAAGGGTTAGAGATAATTTGCTTACCACTGCACAAGGATTTGGACCTATAGACATTCTGCTTGCTTCATGAAGATTAGTGGGTCTGATTAGTGTGAATGACATGCTGTTCATTTCTGCATCACAGTGGTGCTGTGGTGGTGATAGATTTCTCCAGGACCAATCCCTAACACTGACATAGGGTTGTAGCATGGAATTAAAGCTTTCGTAGTGTGCCATTCAACTCGTTCCTCCAATGAGCTTTCAAATTATTTAATGAGTATGTTTATGTACAATACACTGTAATACAAGATGAAACATTCTGCATTTATTCAGATGAGTTTGTATAATCAAGTGAATAAAAAGAATCCCAGAAAATTCTATTTGTCAATTGTGTACAATGAAATGCAGTCCATGTGTGATTTCAGTTATGCAAGTTCAAGTAAGGGTCCTATTGCTGTTGGTGTATTATTTTGACCGCTTTGGATGCTCGACGTAGGATGGACAATCAACTCGGTAACTTTACCCAACCTTGAAACCAGATGGCTCTTGCAGAGTAGTTAATGTGAATTTTCACTGATGTAGGGCGTTCATTTTAGCCTCTAATTCTCACACAATTCTCTGCCATTGCATTAGCTTTTCCATTTACACATTCCTATTTCTGAAGACTCATCTGTCACTGAAGAAGTGATTATGTTTATCTCCTCTTCTTTTTTTTTTTTACCACACTTCAGAAGTTGAGAAAAATCATTATGATAATTGTAATAGCTTGACTATACTATGACCAAATGTATTGCACACAGATGTTTGAAGCTAGATTTGAATGGGGATGTATTTGCAGTAGTGAGGTCCACACATCAATCTTGTAATTTATATTCCTGATAAACAGCATTGTGAGGTTTCCATGTACATAATTTTAAAGTCTACATGTACATAAACCCTCATACAACTATAGTATTTATAGTGATTTATGTCTGTGGCTCCAAAAGTTGATAGTTCGCCCACTTGGCTAGATGATGGGAGGTTTCCAACAGACATGTCTCTCGCTGAGTTATCTGCTTTGAATAAGAACCAAGATTGTTACAAATTTGTTTTAAAATGACGAGGACATAAAGAAAGTGCACGGTATCAGCAGCTGAATGGAACGTATACATCGGACGAACGAAAGTTGATTTGAGCCCTAAAAACAAAAACGCGCCTACAGCACCCGGTGTTCCCAGGCGGTCACCCATCCAAGTACTAACCGGGCCCGACGTTGCTTAACTTCGGGGATCGGACGAGAACCGGTATATTCAACGTGGTATGGCCGTAGGCATAAGATGTGAACAATTAAAGTAATATAACTCTACCCACAGCCCCTTTATTTCACTGATTTTTCCATTTATTTCTGTCTGATGTTTTAAATTATAAAGCTACGAAAATCTTTGTCGTGCCGACTAAGTGGTTTGTGGTATGAATTATTCGCAAAATGAATGGATACTGTTTTAAATGTTTTTGCCGAGCTATTAGAACAAATAAATCTCGTTGTTAATGATATTTTTATTTTGAAGTTTGCAAATAATATCCTTGTCATGAATCGTTCATCTTTAGTTATTCCAAATTTGTTCATTGTCTTTAGCAGACGAACCGGAAGTATCCCAAGTTTCCTTTCGTCGGCGCATTCTTTGACAACAAGCATGGCGCAGGTCGCGCAACCTGACTACGACAAGCCGGACGATTCGGGGGAGATTCGTGTTAAAGTAATCTGTCTTGGCGACAGTGCTGTTGGAAAGTCTAAGTATGCTTGTGCTCAGCTAACCTCTTTGCCTTTTGTCTGCGATGTTTGGCGAAATTTGTGCATGTAATTAATCTGCTTTTGTCAGCTGAGCTTCGGCAAATCGTGATCAGTGCATGTTTGAACGTTGACCGCTCTAGATCAGTAGATGATTTATGTGTATTTTCCGTACTAAAGAAAACATTTTGTTTCAGATTGGTGGAAAGATTCTTGATGGATGGATAGTATCCTTTGTTAGGTCCTGGCTTAAGCTGTGCGACGATTGGCGTACCTTCTTTTAGACCTAGTTAAGGGGACAGGGTTGAAGGTATGAGGCGCCAAAAAGAGGGGAATGGGTATAATCATAATGCTCATGGTTTAAAAAGAATTACATTCTATAATTATAGAATTCATTCTATAGTAAAGAATTAATTCCTTAACTATAGAATGCGTTCTATAATTATAGAAGCAGTTCTTCAACTAAACCATTATAATTCTATACAGTTTATTCTATCTATACTATTAGCAGAAAATGCTAGAGAATTCATTCTTTATATAAAATTGATGGCTAAAGTTGTAGAATGAATTCTATGTATATCATGCCAATTCTTTACGAAAACGAGGCCAGGTCAACGATTTGTTTCAGTGGCAAACGGCCCTCAGCAGCGCTTACCTACACCGATACTGCTGATCAAAATTTGTTTAAAGTACAATATGTAGAAGTTGATCACACGAATAGAAGCTACACATTGATGGATTAGCGATAATCCCTCAAATTGTCCCTTTGTATATGTCTAGTTATTGTTGTTATTGATTGGATATGAAGGTGTTTGATGCCCATCATCTTCTAACGCGCTAGTCGACCATTTAAGGAAACATCCAGTCGGTGCCAATCGCACTGTGTCGACATGTGCCAATCACCTAAGTACAATTTTTTTTTTAAAAACTACCCATTTACTAAAGCTCATTTAGAGTGATTATTATGAATCTGTTGATATGTAGCTGCTATTTATGTGTTTAACTTTGATAGGCAGCATTTGCGTAGTATCTGTGTAGGAGAATAGACTGTTAGGGGCCACTGAGGGTCGCTTGGTACCAAAATAAATCGCTGGCCTCGTTTGATAAACGTCATTAAACATAACTTCACCTGCACCAACAGCAACATCGTCTACGCCATCACATGCACCCTCTGTCCCACTTTATTCTACATCGGGGAGACAGAACGCACACTCAACACCCGCTTCACAGAACATCTAGCTGACACTAAACACTGCAGAAACACACCAGTTGCACGTCACTTCAGTACACCTCCACACACAGATGACAACATGAGGGTCTGTGGTATCTGGAAAATGAAGGGCGACTCCATTGACCGCATAAATATGGAGTCCTACTTCATTACCCATTTCGGTACCATGGCACCTACTGGACTCAGCCTAAAACACTGACCCTCCCCCTCCTTTCCCTTAACCCCCTCACCCCTCCGTCTCTAACTTTTTCTCTCACCTCCTTCCCACTCTCTCTCTCTCTCTCTAACCGACGCCCCTTTACCGCGCTGCTTTTTCTGTCCCTTTCTCTCTCCCCCACCCACTCTCCACCCCCACCCTTCTCTACCCTTTCCTACCCACCTTGCGATGGGCTGCCCCTCTTTTTAACCTTTCTCACTCACTGTCCCCTGGTCATTCTCCTGCTATGCAGCCTACGCGCCACTTCTACTGCAGATAAGTCTTTTTCCTTTTCATTTAATCGTCGTTTTTGTGTCGTCCTGATGAAGGGGCAGTGCCCCGAAACATGTAGATTGTCTTCGTCTTTGTCCCCTTCTAGCTTGGTACAGTTCCCTTGTTTTACATAGAATTGATTGTTTACTATAGAATGCAATTTTATAGTTGTAGGATTGCTCTGTAGTTCTAGAATGCAATTCTTTATAAACCATGAGCATTATACCCATTCATCTCTTGGCGCCCTTTATGAAGGCACACAAACACCTACATTATTGCTTATATTAATAGTATGATTATGCTATAGTCTTTCTACCAATCAAGTAGTTTACAGCATTAGGTACAAAAACCTTTTCTTTTACAAGAAAAGTCTGTTTCAGAGTGCATGTGTTGATGGTTGCTTTATGCTCATAAATGACCCATAATAACCCTCTATTCTTATGCAAGGCGAGGGGGTGGTGCTGAGCAGTGCTTGAAGGCCTACATTTATTTTTTTTTTGACTAGCATTGTCATCAACAGCCATTCCTTTCTGGTTAACATAGGAATTTTTAGCATAACATGCGAAGTTCTGCTTTCATTTCACTTCTCTGTGTAACATGCCTTGACAAACTTAAGTAAACCTCAGCAGTTGTCAACATATGCACTAACTCTCTTCAACCATAAAACGGACATTAGTGGTCAGAAAGTGTCTGTTGGTGAGTGAAAGTAAAGAAGTAATAATAAATATTTTGTTTAAAGATCAGCACAAGTGAATTTTTTAAGTGACTATGTGACATAATTTATACGCATGGTGCAGACTGATTCATAGTAAGCAGACCCCTGAAAGTGTGACACACATCACAGCTTTGACCTGTTTCTGTGCCTTTCTAAAAATGCTGTCTCAAAAACGTATCTCTTGAATAGAAGGTGCTTACTCTTTCATATTTTATGAATTAGGATTGAGTACTTAATGATACCTGGTCAACCGAAAATCATGCTTGCACTGGCCAGTGATTCAAGAAATTCTTTCCCCTCCTAATGTGTCATCTCATGTGCTTACTTGATATTTGATACACAATATGAAATATGATTATTAGCTAACATATTACAGTGAAGTCTGTAATAAAAATTATTTGTCCTACTTAAAACGTGACAAGACCGTGAAACTTTTTTTTTTAAAGAGAAGGTAATTTCTTTCTCATAAATGTTCTTTCTAAGTTCACATGACAATACTGTGTACATGTATTTTGATCCTTGCTTTTGTTCTATTTTAAAGTGAAATAAAAGAATTATGTGTGCATTACAATTCATGCATGCCTCCTTCAAATGACAGTTTAAGTGTTTTATTGAAATCATCAAATTCTTCAGCTTGAACTCAGCAAAATATAGACAGCATAATAAGTCATTGGTTAGTACCATTTTAATACATTTGATAAGATTTTGTCTTGCATTTTCCCTTCAGATTTTTGGGACACGGCTGGACAGGAGCGCTTTAACAACATGCATCCTTCATACTACCACCAGGCCCATGCCTGTATATTGGTAAGTAAACTCATAGTGCAGGTGTGTACCATACAAGTACAAGATGCTTTACCACAGGAAAGGTGCAACCAGGACTGGAGAAGTGGGGGAAATCCGGTATTAAGTTCTGGGGCCCCAATGGCTTCAGCCCTCCCCACATCATGACATATTGTTCTGGGGCCCCCAAGAGCATCAAGGTGACCTGGGGTACAAGTTCCTTAAATTCCCCAAGGTGGCTTTTCTGCATAATGATGGTATTGTTTCCTAAGCATACAAGTTGGTCCCGCTGACATGCACCTGTCTCTCACTTATCACATCAGGCTCAACAATGTATTCCTGCAACTTCTAAGAGTAGTTTTCACTGAATGGAAAATAATTATACTAAACTAACTTTTGCAGGTCTTTGATACCACCCGGAAAGTGACGTACAAAAACCTGCCTCAGTGGCTTAAAGAGCTTAGAGAATACAGGCCAGAAATCCCTTGCCTGTGTGCTGCTAATAAAATTGATGGTAACATGCCATTTCTCAGTTCTGATAAATATTAATGGATTATTGAAATTATTTTTATTGTTTAAGTCTGTGTTCTGTGGCATATACAATTTTTTCCAACATAAATGCCTTGAAAATTATACAGATCACACAGATAACATTTTATTGTGTTAGAATGTTCAGATTTACCTTCTTCATGATAGAACTTAACTAAAAGTAACAGAAATGCTTATATTTTTTATTTCAAACAGTGGATACCTCAGTGACCAAAAAAAGCTTCAACTTTGCAAAGAAACACAATATGCCATTCTACTTTGTATCGGCATCCGACGGAACCAACGTGGTGAGGGTAAGTGCATGCAGTTGTCTCCCTTGAGTAAAGGTAGTATATACATGCGACTTTGAATGTTTTTCCATGTGATATTAGACTTGTTCTGCATTTGAAATGCCATATTTCAGTTATATCACTGTATATAACACTGGATGTGGGGTTATGTGAATTCCCTGTTTCACATGTTCACTGAGATCTGTAAGCCAGTTTTGTCCCATGCTTATTATTTGTTGCAAGGATTTTTAAGTTCATCTTTTTCATCTGTGCCCGTGTGTCTCATTTTGTGCTCTAACCAAAAGATTTTAAGTAAAATTTGTATTATGTTTGACCCGCCTAAACTTGTAACCAGGGAACTGATTTCTGCTGACATCTATTTTTCCTTAGTTTGTAGATGTTTCTTGTTACTTAAGATTCTTTCTGCAGTAGGCATGGGTGTAATTCCCAGAACTGAAGAACAAAGGAAACTGGTTGGGTGGGCTTGGTTATCAAAGATGCAGGAATACCTTGTACTTTGCTGCCAGATGCATAATCTCCCAACTAACAAAAAGTAAATAAATAATAGGTTTCCTGATCTTCGCCAAAATGTGCAGAATCTTTCATGGGATTTCTTCAGTGTTCTATTTTTCAACTCTTCCCACCCTCTCCACCCTCCAGAAAAAAACACCAAGGTCCCCATTTATGGTAAAAGTTGCAGAAGTTTTCTGAGTTTTTTGTTTTAAATGGTGCTTATCAATTTCTCCCCCCAACTCCACCACCCCACCCAGCAACTCCTTGGCAACCACACCCAGATACCTGAAATTTTTTTTTTTTGGGGGGGGGGGGTATGTTATTTTTAAATTACCAGCCAGAGAAACACCAAACAAAAAAACAAAACAAAAGATGGAAGTTTCTTCTGGCAAGATTTTCAAAAGAGTTCTGTCCTTCAGATGGAAGATGGATTTGTCATCTAGACAGAAGACCTGCACCCATGAATATGTTGTAGGTCATGTATTTTCTTTTTTCACTACTCTCTTTCACAGTTCACTGATTTGTTAACTGTATTGTATTTTTCTCCCTGTAACTGATTTGCATCTTTTTTTTTTTCCTTTGTCAGTTGTTCCGAGATGCAATTAAAGCAGCCATGAAATACAAAAGCAATCCCACTGATATCATGGATGAAATTATGCAGGAATTAGAGGTGAGCATTCTCACTGGAAATACCACAGTTCTAACTGAAGTTATTACACATTTCTGACTAAAGCTCTGAAGGTACCTCACAGTTCTAACTGAAGGTCTGAAGGTGCCACACAGTTTTGACTAAAGCTCTGAATGTGCCACACAGTTTTGACTAAAGCTCTGAATGTGCCACACAGTTCTAACTGAAGGCACCACAGTTTCTTATCCCCATTCTAGTCGGATAATATTGTTCATATGTTACTTCATGTTCTTTTTTCGTCTGTTTCTCTCTCTCTCTCTCTCTCTCACACACACACACACACACGGATGAGTGTGCATGCACGAAACAGCTGAGTACTGAGTACAGAATGAGGAAATCAAAATAATTTAAAGGGCCATCTTAATCTACCACAGGGGCACAGTGCCACAGAGGCACTATGTTGTCATACCTTCCTATGCGATAGGTTTGCAAAGTCTTTCAAAAGTGTTTCATATCTGCTCTTCCATAATTATCTGGGTCAGCCAATCAGATTGAAGCAATGACCTAGCGGCCTGGGACTTGGGTGAGAGTGTTGACCCCAGAACCACAGGGTCCAGTGTGTGCCCGAAGAGTTATGTTACTGTGACCTACATTTCAGCTACAGCCAGGCAGGCTGTGACTGTTATAACATCGAAGGGTCATTGTGGCAAATACTTTCACAGATTAAGACAGGCCTTTACAATAAACAGCCTCATAGCAGGAGTTTCATTTATAAAAAAAGACCATTAGAGACTTTCCTTCTGTTGGGACAAGCAAATAGTTTCAGCAAGTTTAATCAGTTTTCCTCCTTGTGGAGGACAGGGCCTCGACATTTTTTTGCTCCTTCCCGAGACAGGTTGACAGTTTTGAGTTCTTCTGTTACCATTTCACAAAAACAGTTTGTGGGGAACAGTTCACCATTTTCTTATTTAATGCACCAGTAGCGCATAGGGTGGGAAAAAAAAGGAAAAATGCTATGTTGTTGTGTAGTGTAAGAGAATATTTAAGCCTTGATTGAAAAGGGTGCTTTGTAATCGATGTCTGTCTATTCTGTATGTGATGTATGTATAATTTTTTCCCCCTGTAGAATTTTGAGGTGGATTCAGGAGGCAGCTGTGCTGGTGGCGACACAAGTTCGGACAAAAAGTCCAAAGCAGATACAGGCAGCACAGTCAAAGAGGATGGAGTCGTCTTCTCCTGAGCTGTGTTCTGCTCTGATTCTCTCTTGTTTTACAAAGTTATTCAGCCTCCTGCCTCATCTCAACAGGGCTTTCATGAGCCACAAATCTTTAAAGTACGAGTGGCTGTTAATGTTTGGAGCTACCTTTCAGTTTCAGCTATTTACATACTATCTCGGCATTTTCAACTGAACTGTAGACAGAAAAGAAACAGGTGACTGCGGCTTTGGATAATAAAGTTACAACAAAGGAAGCTGGCCAAGCGAGACTTAGACAGGAAGTCGACGTTTCAGG
Organism: Lanistes nyassanus; assembly: GCA_004794575.1. Classification (NCBI taxonomy): domain Eukaryota; kingdom Metazoa; phylum Mollusca; class Gastropoda; order Architaenioglossa; family Ampullariidae; genus Lanistes; species Lanistes nyassanus. Next base: position 117,443 of record SMGT01000010.1, on the reverse strand, counting down.
GCTAAGCTACTTCTTCAGGACGGCACAAACAGATAACAAAAAATCACCTAGCTGACAAGGATGTTGGTCACGCAATGTCAGCTAAGTGATTTTCATCTTTTGTCTGTCTGTACCATCCTGAAGATGTGGCTATGTCTTGAAACGTCGACTTTCCGTCTAAATCTTGCTTAGCCAAGTTCTCTTTGTTGCACTATAAACAGCATGCAACGTTACTACAGCGAAGCAAAAACCTGAGATTTTAGTTGCATCAATTGTTATTAATAGTGATGTGTGCAAATACTTCTGTACTTGGCCATCATTTAAAAAAGTTCTATACTTTAATTACTTTGGTATAATTCAGTTCTGATGCTAGGTTGTTTTTTTGGGGGGTTTTTTTTTTTTGCTGTTGATTATCACATTGCTGTAACAGGGTAACAAGTGCTTACAATGGCTATTTTCACTTGCATTGGAATGATTGTCAGCGATTTCAACTAGTTTGAAATTCTTTGAGATTTTTTTTTAAAAAAAAGGAGTTCAGCAATAAGCTCATTGAACAAACTTCTCTATGTAAGCATTAAGCTTTTATTTCTTAGCTTGACAAGCAGACACGGTACACCAACCCTCTAGTTCTGGTGTCTGGATGATGGCACAAAACTATTGTACTAGGAGCTGATTGGTTGTTGCCAATAGACACTAAAAATCATGGAAAAGATCTATGACTGATGAAAACATGAATTAGCCACTTGCTTTCAGATTTAATCTGCTCAGATTCTATGTGCCAAGAAACTCTGGGAATATTTTGTGCATGTAGTACCTCAGCAGAATATAAAATAACACAGGCAAATTGGAGCCATGTGTGCAGATACAGACCCTCCTTGCAGCTTACCGGGATTTTTGCCTCTTCGCTGTAGGTCCCCACTCCCCTAGCCCCCATTTAGTAGTGCTCATTTGTTTGTGGTAAACGTACCTTCTCCCAAAAGCAGCAGATGTAGAGATAAAAACATATCGGGCAGTTCTGTGTTTTATTTATTTTATGCAATTATTCTTTTTGAACGTTAAATTAAAAAACGTTTGTGCAAAAGGGCGGTGGATCACAGGAGGAAAGGTGCTACTGTGAGTGCATTGTCGTAGCTGTGTGTACAAGTCTTACATAGTAGAGTTTTCCTCGAGTCGTAGCATCATGGGTTCCAACTTACATGTACTGTTTTCTTTCCATAATGTAACTAGCTTGCTTTTGCCAAGCTAAGAAATATTTTTTTACAGAAATAAAAATGTAGACACATTTTAAAAGTTTCTGTTTGCACACATTTTTTATGAGTTGACACCACTGTTGTCAGCAGCAGGTGTCCATTGATAATATGATAGTATGCTTTATACATAAGCTTATTTGATTGTGTATGTACGTATATATTTATTTACAAATGTCTGTCACTTTGCAGTTGCCAAGCTGCACTCAGGGGTGTAACTGCTTGCTTGAAAGTAATTGCAGAAGTTCTGAAACCCTGGAGAGTACCACAATTTTAAAACTGTGCTGATTTTGTGTTATATAGGCAGCTGGAATTCTGGAGAGCAGGATGTGTTATGTGGCCTGATTATTTTATGCATATTTAGCACCTTGAATAAAACTGCATAAATGGGGTGTGGGTGCTTGTGTGAATTTGCGGACAAAGATTTGGCATTTACATGCCACACAGACATTTTTGTCTCTGTATCATTTTTGTTTCATGTTAGGGGTTTATTTTCAGATAAAAATTCACTGTGATATCTGGCTTTACTTTAGATTTTAAAGTATTACTGCCTCAGGCATAGTGTTCTCAATGGCTTTTGTTGGTATCAGCTATGCGAATTCAATTTTCTTAAGAAACCAGTACTTTTCTCCTAGGGCAGAATCAATCTTATGAAGATGTATATGGATTATTTAATAAATTTATCAGCATTATATATTGAAAAGTTGGCATTAATGAGGAACGCTCCCTGTGAAAGACTGCTTCAAGTGAGTCGTAGAATGTTTCTCCCAGTCAAACCTGAGACTTTTTTATCCCCTCCCACATTTCTCATTTTTATACAACATAAATTTAAGGCTGTGACACAATTCATTTAACATACAGCCTGTTGAATTCCAGACAGATGATGGCCTTCATCCAGCCAGTGATCAGAAATATTTAACAATTTGTGGGTTTGTGAAATTGTGTCTGAACCCAAGTGTTTGCATGTGAGTAGGGGTGTGTGTGTGTGTGAGCAAGCGAGCAAGAGAGGGAAAGAAATCAAAGACAAGGCAGACTGTCAATGGGTGTTGCATCCAGAGAAAATAAATATCAGATGACAATCTTAACCTGTAGCTCAGTATTCTCAGTATCCTGTGAGATTGTGCAGAAAGGCATATGATATTTACTCCTCAGCTGCCATCTGGTTTTGTACGATCTAACACAAACACTCAGGTCATTTCAATTTATTTAATATCGAAATAAAATCTTGTACATTTTTAATAAGGTTGTACATTTCCAGGATATTGATATGCCAAAGTTTAAGCTGTCCAGGAATGAACCATTTAACAACCAGAAAATAACCACTGCATATACATTGTATGTCTGCATGTTCAAGTAAATGCCAAAATACAATTTCACTCATGGATAGCATCAAAGTTATTGATATTTTGTAAGGCAGAAACAATCATCTGGACCTCAGATCTTTAAAAAAAATACAAAACTGCGGGGCTGCCAAAGCATACTGCTCCTGAATGATGTCAGCCCTATGGTGATCCATTTCCTCTACCCCAGGTGTTTAAACTATTGGGATTGGTAATGTTTCTGTACCATCTATTCTAAGTGAGCTTCAGTCACCTAAGGCATTCAGTGATGAGTACCGAAGATCATACAAGACTTGGTATTCAGGTATCGAAAGTTTGCCCCTCTAAAAAAATTTGAAAATATTGCTTGCCTAGTTACATGGACAAACAGTAATGCCATATTCTTACATTCTGAAGCACAGGCTGAAAAAGTGAATTTACAATTTCTTTTTAAAACTTTGAAACACCAGTTTATCTAATCATAAATGCAATTTTAAAAGGTCTGCCATATGTACTGCACAAGTGTTATTGTTAAATGTACATGCCTGCTCACCTTTTATCCCCCACCAAAAAAAAACCCATCCACATAGGCTTTCAAAAAATAGTCACATTATTCTTGCTCATTCTTTTGAAAAATCTGTTTCACGTGTGATTTGTAACTTTAATAAACGTTTACATCTACCTATTTATTTCCGATGGCATTCCATCATGCTGAAGCAAATCTGTGCTATAGCTAAAACCTTCAAGTTGATATATTTAATTGCATAAACAACAGTAGGCTGAATGGACTGCAATCAGCAATCTTGCTCAGAATTGACAGCCCCAACACTAGTTCCCTTGCTACATCTGCATAAATTTGTAATTTCGTGCCGAAATGGCTTTACAAACTGCATCTGTGGGACCCAAGACTTGAATCTTGTGACTACAGCTATGCCAGATTTTACCGACTTCTTATGCACCTAGTAAAAGCAAGATGTGACATCCCTAACTTAAGCTTTTACTGTTGAGGAACAGGCAACATTATTGAAACAAATATAAAAAGTAGATTTTGTCCTTCTGAACTACTGGTCATCAACACAACAGCATCTCTGATACAACATTTTCAAGTTCTATTGTTTTGCCAGGCTATGTGGGCTGTTTTGAAAAGTAAAAGCTTCTTTGTACAAATACAAACTGTACAAGACATGAAGCAAAATATATTAATCATAGATCACATAAAAATTTGAGAGAATGTTTTTAATGTTCGTGACAGAAACTTATGCTAGCAGCTTTGTGCATGCAGCCCATAACCTTGAACAAGATGTTGGGCACTTTCAAATGGAATCAGTGATGAGAATGACGTAGATTCAACAAAGCAGCTGGGAAGCTAGACATTACAGTCTTTTCCTTGTAAATGTACATGGATTTGCAGCAATTCCTGGTGCGATATGGCAGTTAATGAACTGCTGAACTGCACTACATGTATTCATCAAAATGCTGAATGTGTCTAGTAGCCCATTTAAATATGAAAGACTAAACAAAGGCAAATGTTTTTTCAAGACAAAATGGTTTATAAGATTTGCAGTTGTTTATGCTTTAGCAGCATAAATACAGCCATATAATTTGTTTCTTAACTGCATGAACTGGTGATATGCCTCAATGTATTCTTTTTGGCAAATTCAAGAAAACATACTTGCATTAGTATCACAAAATGATTGTTACTACATGGAATGTTTGTATTTATTTTGCATAATCTCAAAAATATCTAGTAATTCACAAAACGTGTATGCTCAATGAGACATACACTGATGATAGCTATTTACAGTTCTGATTTAACTGCAGTTTTTAAACATAAATATTTAATTTGTACACATTTATAAAGTACCATCTTCTCTTAGGAATATTCTCATAGTGTAGGCATCAAAGGTAAACCTTTGACCTTAGTAGGACAGTATGACCCAATTAATTTACATGTCTTGCAGTTGAACAAGAACAAATGAGGACAGAGCGCTATAAAATCGTCAAACGACAACCCCAACAAAGTACTGGCAGCGCTAGACACAACCGTATGCTGACGTAAGCAATCAAGGGAGCCTATCGTACCCATACACGTAGCAAAGAGAGAGTCGAAAGTAAGGAACGTGGCAGATCTTCAAAAAAAGATCTGCCCTCCCTGATCTGCCACGTTCCTTACTTTCGACTCTCTCTTTGCTACGTGTATGGGTACGATAGGCTCCCTTGATTGCTTACGTCAGCATACGGTTGTGTCTAGCGCTGCCAGTACTTTGTTGGGGTTGCAGTTGAACATTTTTTTTTCTAGGCAAGTGTATTTGGCAAGTGACATTGATGGCTTTACATGGTCAGGCGCATAGTTAATGTCTGTAAAGACATTAGCTATACAAGCATATAGATTTGTCCCATATTTACATAACAGGCAAGTACATTTAAGGCCACAATCTAGACCAGTTACTGTACAGTGCACTCTGGACAACTTGCTAGTGCCTCTTTACTGATTTCTGAAAAATGTAATCTTGTTAGCGGGCTTTTAAGATAGATGTGCCAACAAAAAATGAAATGACACGTCAGCAATCTGACGCTAAAAACAAAAGAATTAAATACAGACACGCAGTGTTTGAAGATTCTCACTGTAAATAAATTAGTGGGCAATGTTGCCATGTTTGTAATCATTGTTTTTGTGGAATTGGATTCCTTTAATGGCACAATCTGGAGATGTGCCTGGATCATGTGAGGTGCAATGTCTTATCACTTAACTGCACATACTTCAGTACTGAGTTCAAGAACACCAAAACAAACATGACAAATCATTTATGGCTTGCCAGTACAAAAGCTCTGGTACATAATCATGCATGTTACTGTCAAGTCCCCAATATCGCCCTAAATTTCCGTGATTTGCATGGTGTTCTCTACCCAACAATCAATGGTTTAAAAAGTTGTCAGACATGCCAGAAACAGAACGTCCTCATAATTTTCAAAAGCACATAACAGAGATCTGTATTGGGCTCCCACTTAACCAAAATAATTTGAAACCCTGTTCATGGCTGTTCATCTATGGCTTGCTACAAGATAATTACTCTTTCTTCATCTGCGCAAAGAAAATCACAGCATATGCAAAAGCTCAAATACATAACTGGAAAAGGGTGATGGAATATAACTATTCCAAAAGAGTCCTGAGCACAATGCCAAGCCACCACATTACCAAGCCTAGCCTTCAAAAGGACACAATCAGCATGAAGTTCAAGAGAAGCTCGTTAAGATGGTATCCACTGCAGTGTGTGCCTCAGATTCAAGGAGGCCAATGCTCTCTCCCAGTAACAGAGCAATCCCTGTTGGAGACAGCACAGCCTACTCTGGATGCATCCTGCCACGTCATAAAATTTAACTTGTCCACACAGAATTACATCAGTGGCTTCAGGAAACAAACCACAAGCGTTCATCTGATTTGCCAATCGAGATCTTCGACACTGATGTCACGGCAGAAAAATTTCCCCGTGTCACCATCAACAGTTCACTTCCTGCAGATTTGCTTCTGTTGACCCATGCAACACATTAACTTCTTGTACCCACAGAGACTGACTGACGTACCCAATAGAAATGATGTCTGCATCAGCACATGGTGATAGTCCACCACTGCACACTTGTTTATTTCAGTGGTAGTACACATATGACATGAACGTACACACCGTGGTAAGTGTGGTCATGAACATGCACCCTGAATCCTGTCACTGTCATGAGTAAATCACCAAGCAGAATTGAGTGCCATGTTACATGTACCATTTGACCAACTCTTTCAGTATTCACTGTACATCGCTAGGCCGTTTTTTTTTTTACAGCTTTTGTATCTCTGGAATAGCACTCCAGCTTCTCTACTGCTGAATTAGCATTTCTTGTCTGGATCACTGGATTAGCATATCCAATGACACCACGACTGGATTTGCATGCCCAGTGCAGGGATCACTGGACCACATTTCCGGTCTTTCAACCATTTGTAATACCATGCCATTGGTATTCAAGCCGTCATACTCTTTCACCATAAGGATTACCCTTCCATCCTCCATACTGCCCCGTGACCTGTCCTCACAACACTTTTCTCTTTCACAACCGATTAATAAGGTTCAAACTCATCAGTTTCTACAGATTTCCTACCCTTCTTGCAGAACACAATGAATCACACAACGTAAATAAATTATATCCTCAGCAACATCTTGGTACTGACAGTCACAGGTGAAATGTGTTAACACTTCCGAAAGCAATGCACACTCATTCGATCGTGTGAAAAGCATTCTTTTATCTAAGCCAAGCCGGCTGGTGACCATTCCATTTCCCTGGAAGTGGGTGCAAAAGCTCTCAGCTGCTGGGGTTGTTCTGCAGAAGGAGGCGTGTGATGGCACGCTGCAAGGCCATGCGGTGACCCACCAGAGCGACACCAAGGTCAGGGTAGTCATTACGCTGCAGTGCCTGCAAGCGGTGGCCATCCACCTTGTTCTGGGCGAAACTGGGTTTATACTGGCCCATGTCCACACTGTCCAGCCAGGCCAACACATCATCGCATGACCATTGCTCTACAGCCTTGGCCTGGTACCCTTGACCTTGTCCTGAGAACTGTACTGGTGGGGGGATGAAGGTGCCAGCGATATCTTCGCCTGCTGGATTGGTGGAGGCCATCGCTTCGTCACCAAACTCGGGTGGTGGGGGAGGAGCAACAATGTCCTCATACTGGTGATAACTCTTGCTGTCCCCATGCTCGCTGGACAGGGTGCTTAGGGACGACACGGAGGACACAAAGCTGGCCGCATCGTCACCAAAAGCAGATGAGCTCTGATCGCCAGCATAAGAATCTATACTCTCTAATCCGAATGATGGAGGGGGAGGGATAATTTCCAGCTGCGTGACATGGTGCTTGTCGCTGTCACCAAACGCTGAAGGGGGTGCGACCACACCCTGATCCTCGTGGTTCTTACCATTGGCTACTTTGCGTTTGATCGTACCATTGCTGAGTGATGCCTCGGTATGGGAGTGGTCATCAGTTACTCCAACCACCTCCACCACCTTCACCTTGCTGCCATCTTGAAAGTTTGCTATCTTGTCCTTAATAGAAATCTTAGCTGGCTGGTCGCCTCCCTTTACTGACTGAGTGTTGACAGCAACAGCATGGTGGGACTTGCTGCCAGCAGAGCTTGCAGATATCAGCTTGGGCATGTTTGAGCTCCCACTACCGTCTGTCGATGGCTTCGTTTCAGCTTTTGAGGCACCAACTTTCTGCAAGTATTCTTGTCTAGCTCTCTCTGCCAGAGCCAGAAAATCACTTGAATTGATGGTACCAGTTTTAGAAACAGGAGTGGTGTTAGATCCTTTGCTTGTGGCGGGTGCTGTTGTAATTTTTGTTGTAGATGTTGCCAGTTTCGTTGCATGTGTTGCAGGAGGTGTTGCAGGTTTTGTTGTAGGTGCCACTTCAGGCACAGCTACTTTCACACTTGATACAAGTGCTTCATTTTGGGCGGCAGAAGTAGTAAAAGTCTTTGACTTAACACTTATTTCAGGAGAACGCTTAGCTGCCACTGTAACAGTGGCGTCCTTGGCTGCTGGCAAAGTGCTCACGGGAACTGTTGAAGCGATCTGCTTTCCTGGAGCAGGCTTATGCATAATCTCCTTCGGCTTGACGAAGCTTTCTGTAGCAGCTTTTGGCTTGACATTTGCGGCAACATCCATCACCTGAGGCTTGACTTCAAGCTTACCCTCGGAAATACCAGACTTGCTAGCATTTGCCTGGATGGCCTTACTGCTGGCATCCTCTGCTGGGTTTTCCCCATCATCACTTTTCTTCCCTTTGCGTAGTGGGTCAGTGCTAACAAAGTGTTTAGCTGACTGAAGCTTCCGGTTTTTCTGCAGCTTTGCCTCAATGCCCTCCACCACAGTTGAGTCACTGGAACTTTCCAGGATTGTCTTTCTTTTGGCGATGGCTGCTTTTAACGCTTCCTGATAGCGATCTGCTGCACTCTGAGTAGGGTTGACGACGGCTGAGGCTGGTCTATCCATCAGGCGAGGGCCTTCAGTCTCCAAGCGAACTTTGCGTAAAGCCACAGCTGCCATAATATCTGAGGCAGGAACTGGATGTGGCGGTAAGGAGGAGCCATCTGAAGACTTGCTTGGGTGGGCTCGTTTCTCAGGTGAAGCATTACCTGGCAGCAGAAGAGGAGGGTTAGCTAATGGGGGTGGGGGAGGGGGTGGAGGGGGAGGAGGGGTGTCAGGATGGTGCGAGGATGGAAGCTGTGGCGCCTGAGACGAAGGCAGTGGTGGGGGGGACTGGGATGGCAGCGAGGGAGGGGGCTGGGATGGAAGAGGTGGAGGCTGGGCCGCGTGGGCAAAACGTTGTGCAGTTTCATCGCTTTGGTGATGCACGTACACCACGCTGCTACCAGCTTCGTTCTGATGCGCCTCCTTGCTTCTGTCTCGGCCCAGCACAGGACTGGGTTGCACAGAACTGGGCCTCGAGCTGCTGGCACTGCCAGCAACTGCAGCATCCATCTGTGAAACAGCACTCCTGGGTGCTGCTGGTATGTCGGACTTCACCGTGTATTGCTTCTCTGTTCCCCCTGTCTGTCTAACAGCATCCTTGCCAACTGCTATGACGGTGATGGGCGTGCTGCTGTTTTGTGATGCTGCAGTGGAAGTGTGACTGGTGGCAGAAGACACTGGTATTGCCCCACTGGTTCGAGTCGACAGTGAACCTATTGTGTAGGATGAAGAGCCTGTTTTGTCCTCATCACTATCATCATAATCTGGTTCTGGCTCATAAAATGCTTTATCTGTTGGATGATGACCAGCATTACGTGCAAACCCTCCACCATGAACATCAGCAGTTACCAGCAGCCTGGCATTGGGATGTTTTTTTATGAAGGTCTGCGCCGTTTCATAAACTCGGTCTTCAGCAAACGACACACCTCCTCTGCTGCTGTGTGTGGAACTGTCACTGCTGAGGATGCTGGGGTCAATGTTGCCCATGCTGGCACTCTTGCGGTGCTGGAGCTTCGCCTGCTCCAGAGACTGCGTCATGACACTTGGATTGTCTGTCAGCTGTGCGTTGGTACCTGGTCTGAAACTGGACTCGTATGGAGACTTCTGACGGGCAGCAATTTCCTCTGCAATGTTGGCATACATTATAGACTGTGCGCCACCACTGTTTGTGCTGATAAGTATCATCTCTCCTTTTGGTGGTGCCTGTGGAGCTTTCCGCTTGGGCACTGGTGCACGGGAAGGTAATTCAGGGGAGGCAAGTCCACTGCTGGATTTGTCTCCACCAGCAACACCAACCCTTGACTGGTCTCCCTTGGGCTCAAATGCAGCCATTCCAGGAACAACTGGCACGTAGACAGAGTGGCTTTTGCTCCATGTGGCAGACATTCTGTCCTGGGGGTTCCGTCCACTGCCGGGACCCTCTGGCATTCCGTAGCCCCTCTCTTGGACCACAATGTCTGGGGTACCAAGCTCAGTATCTGCCAAGTCAGGGGTGCTCTTTGATCGCTCCATGGTGTTGCTACCGTTCTTCTTGTGGTATTTCTTGATGCGTAGTTCTGATGGACTCATCTTGGACACGGCCCCAGTTCGGGGATCACTAGCAGCAGGTTTCAGTGGTACAGTGGGGGATGCTGAGCCGTCTGCTGGCTCCATGTCAACCACTGACATGCGCTTCATGGCGTGGGTGGCCTTCACCGACGCTATCTTCTGGTCTGCAGCTGATGGCACCACGGAGTCCACTGCGTGCACTGAGTGTCGCCGTGCTGTGCCTTGCTGATCAAATTCGGCGATGGTCTGATCCAGTTTTTCTTAATTAAAAAAAGCCAAAAAAGATAGTAATGAAACAGATGAACACACTCAAAGCACTAAGTTGAAATACCATGAACAGCATCCAATTTAAAAGGTGTCAAAACTGGATTGGCCATTTAATCACCAAATATATTTCAAATGTTACTTGGAAAGGCCTTGGTAAAAAAAAAAACAGTTATTGGTGAGGCCAGATTTTGAAAATACTTGCATGCAGTAGCATTGAGTTTGTAACATTCAGGTATTTTTGTAATCACAACTCTATTTTCTTTTTAAATCACTCAGTCCCACAACCTATCCACTAACACATAACCTTCTAAAGAAATCATGCCATTAGGAAAAACTGACATGCTCACAAAATATGAGAAAAACAAATCCTGTTCACATAAGGAAGGGGTAAAAAAAACTCCACCAGCATTATTAAAATTACCAGAAATTAATTTTTACTTTGAACCACAAGACCAAAAACCATAGCACAACCAAACTCATCACCCCTCATCCTCAGAAACTCACCTATTTCAGCCAGGCCCTCTGACATGGATTTTGATGTTGCCTTGCTGTAAGATAGTGACGTCTGAGGGTCACGTCTAGGTGGCAGGGGTGCTGAATGACACACCAAGCAGAATTTAAGTGAGGTGTCTGACAAGCAATTTCAGCCAACAGAATTTTTTAAATCTGAAGATCAGTGCTTTTTAAAAAATCTAAGTCTGCTCCCATCAGAATCATGATACAAAAGACTCAATTAAGAGTTTATTAACCTAAAATAAATTAAAGCAAATTATTTAAACTATTTTTGTAGGACATTTTAAATGCACTGATTAAAAAATCCAACAAATCCAATATATATATATATAAGTGTTGTATGATCTTGCTGCTGGAAACAAAGGTGGTCTTATTTCAGTTAATTTTTGTTTCTGACCAGACAATTGACCTTCCTCCTCCACTATCTTCATTCTTAGACATGCTAGGTTTACCAAAATGTAAAATCTTGTATTTGTGAATCTGTCTCTGCAGACCAAGCCTGGTCATGTGAGCATCTCAATAATTTTACGAACCCATGGAACTATTTCCCCTTGTTATTGTGGCTTAAAACCTTCAAATTTATGTGCAATAATGCAGTACAGATGTGCGCATTTATGTAAACAGGAAACTTGCATGTCTTACATAAATGCCAATTTTCAGCAATTATGAATGCTTCCTCTTTAGGCACTGTTGCATATTAAGGCCTGTGAAGAGGGTGATTTTTAGCTTCAGAACCTCTATCTCTAGTGTGAAAAAAAGCTTAAGCTCTTGTTAAGTTGTTTTATCAAAACCATCGTCTAATTCCTGGTTTAAAAATGGCTTTTACAAACCTTGCTTCTTGCGCGGAGGGAGAGTCATAGAACCATCCTGGTGCCTGAACCAGTCTGCAGATGATGCATACTGCTCCATTGCCGGCCGCACAGTGACCACCTTCAGCACCAGGTCATTACCAGAAGCCCGGATCAGCTGCACCACACGTTCGTGCGATGCTCGCACAACATTCTCTCCATTGATCTGGCAAGCAGACAAACACATCCATTTACTTGAAATAAAGACCTGATGTGTTTATGCCAAGACAGACTGCACAGTTCACTAAGGCTGCTTTGCCAAGAAAACGCTGCACAAAGTTTTAAGAGCCACTCTACAAACACCAATGCAACTGGCCTGGGCGGTTGCAACAAAACCAATGCAAGGTTGACACCAAAACAAGTTTTCTGGGTTTTTTAGTGTAATACATCCAGAGGCCAGCATCTGGTAGTTCAGCAACCCAGGTTTCCTTCTAAAGCGCTTGAAATAAGAACTGTCCTAATGCAAAGGAACAGCGATTTGCTTCTGTTCACTGCCTTGCTGCGTGTCTGTCTCTAAATGAAATTCTAGGAAAGTTTGAACAAGAAACCTCTCGGTGTTCTGTAAACCAGTTAATTGGGAGGAAGGGCATCGAAATATCAAGCTGGCATTCAGAATCGGAGGGTTTGGGAGGGCTGGTAGGTGCACCCCTTTTTTTTCGGGGGGGGGGG
>SMGT01000010.1:61898-105033 GCA_004794575.1 Lanistes nyassanus | reverse complement strand
GGGGGGGGGGGGGGATTACATGTGCCTGTTTCCACAATTAAACTGGACTGCTCAGCTGGTGTACAATTTACTTAAAATTAAGCAATTTGGTTCTCACATATTGATGCACAATCACTCTTTAAAAGAAATCTATACTATAGACTTGTCTTTGCTTGAAATTTTAAATTGCTGACTTTTAAAAACTTTGGTTATAAACACGTGCACGACTCGGGCAGAACGCAAATGACAGTTTCAAGACGAAATGTTCCCGATCCTCTACATTCTCAGCTGGCAGCACTATATCTCTGCTACCACCCACTCCAAACCACCCCCACCTATCCCTCATCCTGCATGTACATTACCACAGCCCACCAGTCTCACCCTGTACAACTGCTGTCAACTCATTTTTCCCCCCTATACCTCCACACATAAATAGCAATCACCTGTCGGCTATTCTGACTTAATAAGGAACAAATGAGGACAGAGCGCTATAAATCATCAAATGACAACCCCAACAGAGTACTGGCAGCGCTAGACACGTTCCTTACTTTCGACTCTTTGCTACGTGTTTGGGTACGGTAGGCTCCCTTGGTTGCATACGTCAGCATACGGTTGTGTCTAGCGCTGCCAGTACTTTGTTGGGTTGTCATTTGTATTCTGACTTAGCTTAAAGCTTAGGGAGGTAGGATATCATGCAGACCTAGGGTTGGGTTACAAGAGTGTTCATATCCACACTTCTGGTCATATGTCCCATCTGGCCTGTACATTTTACATGCAACTTTATGTATAAACAGAAGATCTGAATGCCCGTGCAACCCAGCTCGGGGCCCTTAAGCAGCTATGGCCTCATTAGGCTCAAGTTCCAGGATTGACGAGGCTCAGGTTACAGTTCTCTTCTCACTCCAACTGTTCTCAAAAAACAAAGGCCAAGACATCCTTGAGCATTTTCTTTTCTACCGCCAGCCTTCCCACCCACCCAGTCCACCAGGTGTTTATTCTGCAGCCATTTAACTCCAATCAAGTGTGTGCTGCCTGGCCGTCCCTGTTTGTTCCACAACAATTCAGAGTTGTTCAAGCCCTTTCACCTCAGCCCCATGCTGTTTGACCAGACAGCCTGAGCATGTCATCAGCTTCTTGGTAAAATCTTCAATGAGTTTCCTTTTCTTGGTATTCAGAACAGTAAGAAGGAAAACTAAGGAAGGTACATGTGTGTCAACACTGCACGACCTCTTGAACCTCAGCCACACTGATTTACACCCCCCCCCCCCCCCCGACTTTTCTCTCTCTCTCTCAAGCACTTTGTGACTGTATACATGCCATGTACAAACACAGGCATATGGATAGTTTGCACATGTGCATACATACACACTCTTGCTTCAATCAAAAATGATGATTGGTCTGAATCACCCAACAGAGTACAGTTAACCACAACCTGTACTTGCATACAAATGGAGAATAACTGATGTCTGTGCTATCTAGATTTGTACCAAATACCTGCCAGCTACTATTTTTCATTGACGTGTTGGGAGGGACAGGGAGGTTTATGGGTGCTCATTAAATCAGTGGGCTCTCGAACAAAGTGCCTTGTAAACTTATGCAGGAATGTGTCGAGGCTCATGTCTAGAAATACAAGCAAGTGAAAAGTAAAAGTAAATGACACAAAACAAAACTGCAATCTGCCAGGAAAAAGCTGGCTCATGCTGAGGTTTTAACAATGGTAAATGTAGACGGATGAATGTTTCCTTCATGCACAGATGACAGTGCTGATGACATGGTCATATGTTTGTACAGGAAACATAAATCTACACTGCAGCTACACATCTCTTCAACATCTTCAACAGAACATCATGCATCACAAAAGTTTTTAAAAAAAACAATTGCACTGCCACAGACCAAATCTGATAAGCCTTTCGCAACCAGCAGAACATGCATCATATTTTGGTGAACATCATCATGATCACTGCATACAGTGAAGCAGTGTGTACACTTGTCTGGGTAAGAAAGGCCTTTGGATACGAGATTCAAAGCTACTGTATAGTTCAATTATTCAGGCTTAGAATGCCCTAAGGCAAGACTATGACCTCCTTTAAATTAAGAAACAATCTTCTCCAATATCAACAGATGCCATCCCTCTCCTCGTGTAGAATGCTTAACTAAATCTTCAAGGTTTTCACCAGTCATTGTTAAAACAAAATAAAATCTAGAAAAATTTTCAAAAAACATAAATTATAAATTTTACACATACAAGTTTAAACAAACTCAGATTTTACATGCATGAACGGGGATGCTCAAGTGTTTGTGTATATATATGCACCCTTTTACATTAAAACCTCCAATATACCAATTTGAAAAAGCAGCCAAACTCAGTTCTTATAATGGAGGGGTCTTATAAGGGAGGAAAAGTTGCACTGAACCATTAGTACATGCCGGTACATGTCCGGTGATGGATGGGGTGAAAAATATACACATCTTCATGTATTTTATGGCAGTTAACTGCAGCATGTGTTTTGAAATTTTTTATTTATCACTGAACTACAAATTAAAACTTTTTCACATCTCAATTACTGAGATCACAGTAGAGTGATGCAGTGTGTCAGTGTGACACAACTCTCTAACTGCTACCTGCCCCCTCACAACTCGCACAGTTTACATTGGATTAAACATTTCAGGCACTGACTGTCTGGCAAATCAGCCGAATGCTTAAACATAAAATATGACATAAGACTTTCGGGAATGAATTACAACAAAATCTGTGAAACAATCTATTTGTCCTTCTGTGAAATGTCGAAATGACATGCAAGTCGCATGTTGTACAAAACCGTCACTTCCTTCAGTCCATTTGGGGTAAAGTCGTAAATGGATGCAAAATTCATTGCCGACTTCTCTTTGTTGCTTTTTTGTTAGGAGCACTTTCAATCTCTTTTCTAGATTTAAAACAGCTCCTTTGTGCTTCTCAGGGGATTTGGGGTCGACATTTAGGGTTTCTCGGTGAACATCTTTGCAAAAGGAAGTCTGCTAACCTTTTTCAGCTCAACCAGGGAAAGTTGCATACTGTGCCAAACTGGTTACTTTCGTTTGTCCTTGGTCAGGTTAAAGAGGGAGTCGTAAATGGGAGGTCGTTTATATAGTAAATGGTCTCCATTAAAAAGTATTGGGTGGTATGCTGGAGGAGGTCGTATATGGGAAGGTCTTATATGGGAGGTTTTACTGACCCTTTCCATTTCAAAAAGAGACACCAACTGAAAACTTTGGATGTTAAAAAACCTGACTGGCTTATTTTCAAGTAGGTATAACAACACAGATAATATCTACCTCCAGGATATAATCTCCTGACAGCAAGCCTGCCCTTTCAGCCTGGCTCTCTTCATCAACACTATCCAGATATTGAAGGGCAGGGAACTCCGGAGTGGGCTGGAAGTTGAGATTGCCCACATGGGTGTGTGCTGAAACATCACAAAGTTATGCCGCAGTGAAGTTAACAGTTTCTATGCATGGCCCAACCCTTTCTAGTTCTTAAAATTTTGTTTTAATCTTCAAAATTTATAATACTTTACAGCTATATAGTAACACAATGTGTACTGCATATCCTGCTCACTGTGTTCAGACAGTACTATACTGCAGAATGTACATTGATTTTTCAACTTACAATGGACCCATCGCAATATAACTCCATCATTAGCGGAGGCCTACAATGAACCCAATTCAATCAATGAGAAACCTCCAGCACAGATGCTGGGGGTGTTGGTGTAATGGAAGCTGGTATGCATCAAGCTGTCATACACTCACACATCGAGTTACGTGCAGTCACACACATTTACAGTCACACACTCACATTTACAGTCTCACAGTCCACACCCACTCAGAAGAACCGGCACAAGGAAGTGAGGTGGCCTACAAAGGAGGGGAGGAGGGGGTTTAAAACAAATGATGGCCGCCTGCAAAATCTAGAAATGTCTCCACAAGGTGTCAACTATGACATGACCATGATCACATCTGGGGGGGGGGGGGGGGGGGGGGGCAAAAAGAATGTGTCTGTAGGACAACGCCATTCATCTACCTGGGGTTCAGCCTGCCTGTGGACAGCATGATATGTGGAGTGAACCACTCCCACACAGAAACAGTGTTCACATTCACTGACAAGGTTTAACTGTAATTTGTGCCAGCCCCTCCCAACACTTATCATCAGAAAGATTCACCCAGCCACAGAAGTGTGATTGACACACGGTCTGGTGAGAAGTGAAACCGCCTTTCCATCCCAACCCACACTGTGGCCCAGGCAAAGTGCGAAGGTCTACAGCAGTCACATACTCCCCGCCTCCGTGCCAGTCTGTGTTACCCACATGTATACCTCTAAAAGAAGTGAAAGACTGATGCAAATACCACACACCACACGATTCCAAAACACAAGCCAGCAGTCACAATGAAGCTCCTCTTGTCTTCCCTCTGTGTACCTACATTCTTCAGTATCCAACTCATCTACAGTTTTTCGGGCTTAACAAGTATCTCTTCTGTTCCCTAATGTCCAGCCAACAAACTAACCCATCTGTGATGGTGACAGTAACATGTCATGCACCCTCCGTTTCTTGTGCCACCTGACTTGTGGGAGTTAAATGAAAAAAATCTCAATGTATATCCACAAGACTTGAGGACAAATTAAGTCTCTCTACATCTGTACACGTGTGTGTGTGTGTGTGTGTGTCTTTACACGCATGCCATCTTTACATAAGCAACAACAGTTCAGAATATCCATGCTTACATTTGGCACCACGCAGAACGAAGCCATATCCCTCTGGACTTTTGTGCAGAACAACTGTGCGTGGAGCGTAGGCCCTGCACACACAAGAAAAAGTGTTAGTGAGACCCTGCAAGCAATTACATGTGTGGAGGCTCTGCAAAACAACTGCTGAAACAACGCAATAAACAAAACAAAGACAGGACACATCTACTGGGGCTTTGTGGAAAGAATGGAGGTCAGAACGGGTGGTTTTGGAAGTATTTATACAGTGTTCCAGAAAAGCCTGTCCCCAAGAAATTATGTTGAACTGCTCTAGTCAGCTTACAAGAAAAACCTTTATGAAAATGGTTTTTGTTCTATAACTAAATACCAAGAAGAAATTTTTAATGTATAAATATGCTCAGTTCTTTCCGATCCCATGAAATCCCAATCCTACCCTTTCAACAGCTGTGCCTACAGGAGAGACATTGAGCGCGATTCGCTGAAAACTAATCACTCTTTTAGAACCCTGAAGTATTTAGCATCAAGTAAAATCAACTTGTATTCGAAACTGTTGGGTACCTATCGCCGGCTTGTGCGTTAGCACGCGCTCGCAGAACACCCTCTTCCCCAAAGCTGGACGGTGCACCCACATGTCCACGAAGGATCGCGAAAAAGAAAGGGCCGGAGAGGATAACCGATCTCGTGAGAACGCAGTCGAAACGCCCTCATTCAAAGGGCACCACAAATTTCAAATAAATAAGGGATTACGCACGTGCAATACACCCAGTCTCTTCGCCCGTGCACGATTGACAGCATCACGACTGGGCAACCACAACCATCCAGTCGCACGTACGTGCCCCGACTATCGGCTACAAGCACACCAGTAAAGCTACAGCAACTGACAGAAGTAGTCCCATACTGTCCCTGTCCGTGTCCACGCAAAACTCAAAACAGTCACGTGAAGAAAGATGGAGGGACACCGCCCGGTGAAGTTAAAATCGGCATCCTTGCCAAAAATTTACTGCTCGCTGCACGAATATTGCCGGCGGGTGAGGGGCGATACCTTGTGACAGACACTGACAGTGTCACCAAGGTTACTCGACCAAACCCTCGCATCGGCTTATCCCACATCGGCATGTCCCTCACCCAAGGGGAACCACTCAAATATCTCAGTGCTGACGTTCCTTAGCGCCTGAAAATCTCTCACGCTAATGGAAGTTGTGTTGGCACGGTCCACGTACCCCAAGATCAGGACCAAAAATTGACGGTCGGCAGGCGATACGCATTGCAAGAAACAAGGTAACATTCTAATGTATAGGCAGGTTTTCAAAAACCTTATCACCTCCCTGGGAAGGTTGATTTTGTTTGGACAGTACTTCTGTCTTGTGCACGTACCTGTAACCAGCATGCAGTGTGATTGGGCCGATGGCCTAAACTGTCGGCCGATGTCGGCTGGTAGCAGGCAGACCACCGGCCCACATCGCCCTGCATATATGCTTATCCTGTATCCTGTATGTTTATACAGGGATGTAGGCATGTACAATGTACACTGGCTAGATAGAAACCAAACTTTCCTTTACAGCCTTGCGGGACCCTTAGCGCCCCGACGCAGGAAAGCAAGGTAATCCATCACTTTCCTGTCGAAGTCAGCAGCGGGTGATTTATGGCATTCCTTAATTTTCTTCTCTCTTTTTTCCTACTCACCCCAACACCGTCCGACACCCCAGCCTCACTCAATTTTTCAGCGTCAGAGAAAAAAGGCAGGGGGGGGGGGGGAAGAGACAGCAGAGAGACAAGGAGGCAGCTGAGATGGACAGAGAAAAGCGAAGAGGAGGGACGGGGTGAAAGAGAGAAGCCCTCCCACTCTCCCTGTAATAATACGGAACGCTCCCTCCACGCCGTCACTCTCTTGGGCCTTGTGAGAAACATTCATCACCCACTTTCACACTAAGGCTGTAATCTACCAAAGTAGCCTTACAGCACGAAACTGACGGACCTGCTGCCTTCGAATACTCCTTGGAAGAGATCGCGACGATGTAAACACTTTCCTGCTGCTAGTTCTGTAGGAAAGAGCTACCAAACTCCAGCCAAACTGTTTAGACACTTCACGATCCCTTACAAACGTTTTCCCTGCGCGATGACCACACTTCGGCGAAGTTTCCCGACGTTTTGGTAGAGTATAACACGGCTTAAGTTCTAGCTATGCCAGCAAATGTACGTGAGGAGGGCTTTTTGTCCCGGCATCCTCCTACTGTAACTTCTCTTCACAATGACTTATCAATCCTTCCCAATTTTCTGTTAACAAAATTCGCAAAGTAATAATTTACAAGTAACGTTGTGGACAGTGCCTGGCAGGTAACAGCGCCCTGCCGGTTGCGCACCACACGCAGCTAGAGGAGTATGCTATAGGTTCATCATGTCGACATCACAGAGTTATCTTGCATGGGCATTCTTATCGCCTGTTTACACGCAAAGGTACACATAAAATTCAACGAACCTTACGACCGGTCTTATTATTAGAAAGGCAAATCTAAATGTTCACGCAACCCAACCCTGTTTCACTATAGACATCGAACGCTCCTGGTTCAGTAGATATCGACGTCACTGGATCATACCTGGATCAGAACATGCATGCGTCGTCATTTGTGATGTCTTCGGTGCAGAATACAACGCAAGCTCTGCTGCATGCAGCATCGTGACGTCACGAGGACTGTGTGTGCCACCACATCGGGGAACAATTCAGCCCCCGGCAGTAAAAACAATGGCCTTGACTAATCATGCAGACATGTAATCAACTCTGCTTCTGCTATCTTCAAGGCCTTTCATTTTCTGGTCACAAAGGTCAGATCTTCAAAACAACAAAAAGGGGGAAACAAAAGCAGACATCGGGAAGAAGATTACGATCGAGACCGAGGAAGCCCAGACAGAAATATAAGATCTCCTTTCTTAGACTGTCGTCCGTCGCCGTAATTTATGGCGGTGAAATGGGGCCCCTTTCTTTCATCATAGGTGGGGGTAAGGGCCAAAGCTATTTGTTAGACGGGTATGCTATTTCCTTCCCAGGGAGAAGCCTCATCGTGGGCCTGGTTATACGAGCACCACGGCCAGTCAGATCAACTGTAGTCGGAGGCGGCGCGAGGGATGTTATGCAGATATGAAGCGGCGCGTAATAGAATCGCGAGTCCTTTGCTCCGTGTGCCATCCCTTTTAGGGTCTCCAACCACAGTCGTCCTGACTGACCTTA
Source organism: Lanistes nyassanus (assembly GCA_004794575.1). Classification (NCBI taxonomy): domain Eukaryota; kingdom Metazoa; phylum Mollusca; class Gastropoda; order Architaenioglossa; family Ampullariidae; genus Lanistes; species Lanistes nyassanus. Next base: position 97,093 of record SMGT01000010.1, on the reverse strand, counting down.
GTTTTCCTACAGCCGGCCCTTGGGGCCACGCTGGAGACAGATCCTGCACAAGCGTCAGACCCNNNCCCCCCCCCCCCCCCCCCCCCCCCGATATATAACTGCAGCTATTTTTCCGGAGGTTAACTGGTTATATAGGCAATTTTATGCCAGAATGACGTGAGGTTACTCGCACGCAACTAGTCGTTCCGCTGTCTTTATTACTTTTCGGTTTGTCAGACAAGTCTGTTTCTGTTGCCACCACCAGAAACTTTTTTGTGAAGCCTGCTGCAAGCATCTCCCTCCCCGCTCCCAGCCGATCACCCGATGGCGTGGTTCAACGTACAACAAACTAACATGCCCTAAATCGCAATGCTCGGCTGAATTCCCGTAGACCACAACGGAGGCTGTAGACAAAGGCACACGCCGAGCAGCAGCACGGTCAAAAACATCCGCATCATGAAATGTAGCAACCTGCGGAGAAGCACTAGGGAGGTCGTTGCGCTGTCACAGCTGGAGGGGTTGCAAACGGTGGGGGCAGAAATGCGTATGGTTAAGCACAGGCCAGGGTTCACGAACGCACTGGACCCCTAGAACAAAGACTTGACGCGATATGACCCTTCGAGTCAGCTGCTGCATGGGGCGGCGGTGTAAACTGTAGGTTTTCCGTATTTCTCCCCTCCCTTTCTTCGGCCTCTTCCCCCCCCTCTCTCTCTCTCTCTCTCTTGCTTGTGGTTAGATTCGCTTTTCTTTGCTGCACCCGCGTTCGAGAAAATCCTCTTGCCTATGGATTTTAAGTTAAATTAATCGGCCTGACGAACATGAAATCACAAAATACTGACAAGCAGCTAGAACAAAAATAAAACCAAAGCCCCCCACTTTCCCTCCCCTTTTGTCTCAGAATGTTACCGATGGTGTAACCAAGGATTTAACTCTGAGGTCTTTGATGTGGCTGCCATCTCAAATCTTTAATAGCCCGTAGCACACCCTCCCTATCCCTTTCACCTTCTCATCCCCTCGGTTATTGCTGAGGGCAGGGCAAGGGACTATCTACCGGCGGCGTTTGTACAGGTGTGGCCTGACTGCCTTACCTGTAACGCACCCCAGTCTCCATACGTCGCTGTTCTTTTAACGACCATCGTAAAGTCGAACTTCAGCCCACGGAAAGAACTGACATACGAGGAGGCGGAGGGTGGGTGGACTTTCTTCACTACCGAGACAATGTCAAGCCCCCCCCCCCCCCACACACACACACATAACTCAGGCGAGTTTCACTGACGCGAGGAAGGCGAGCGACGCAAGGTAGCAACGTCAGAGCTCATGCGACCCAGGTCAACACCAATCCTTGCACACCTTCCTCGTGTCTGTGAAACTCACCTTTGTACTCGATCTTCTTCCTGATCTATTGTTATTGTATGTACGGAGCTGTCTGGCTACAACACCTGGTCGAGTTGGGGCGGAGGTACACTAATGCTACATGCAGTGATAACGAATCTTTATAGGCAGCTGGCAGAACAAGCAACAGGTATTTTAAAAATGCGCTTTTCTTATGCAAACTGCATTTACAGGACGAATATGGTTGAATATTCCCACTAGACAACACACAAAACATGTTGCTGCACGCTGCGGGCACCCTCCCACCCACGTACAGACCACTCCGATAACCTCCAGACGCGTCCTGTGACGGAGGACAGAAAGCGCTGTACGTCACGCGTGGTGTGGGCGCCGCCGCGAGGTGACGTGCGGGACCCTTTGACGGGCCTTCATTGTCTGCAGCTCGGCCCGAAAATGTACCCGGGTGCACGCACTCGATGCCGCAGGTGGTAAAAGCATGACACATCAAGCCCAATACCAACGGTACGTATCGACCGTATTATAAAAACGCAGACATTTCAATATAAAACACTGCAAAAATAGACATAAAAAAGACCCAGTGTATAATACAACATCGACATTTCCTCATTCCATCTTTATAAGACGTAACATTATGCGGACGACACCCCAGGTGTGTTGTGCGAAAAGTGTCTTCCTAGCACGCACGAAATGCTGAATTCGCGAATACATTGGCTGGCAATGTCGTTCTATACAGCGCAAACACAACACATGCAACATGGTGCATTCGTTATGGAAGAAGGTTGGTTAACAGGACACTGATTTTATCACGGCACGCACCAGCAGCACACATCTCGTGCTATTCCCGTGCCATAAATACCGCAGATCTCTTGATTAGCATCCGTGTTACGCTTCAAGGAAAGCAATGCAGGCTCTGGGGACATCGGCTCAGTCCACGCGACAACGGTGCCTTGCTTGGGTACAGGCCACGGGAGAACACGCACGTTTTTGAAATTATTCAAAATGGTCTGACTTTTGTATATGAGGGTTGTGTACTTCATGGCAGGCAATCTTGCTGTTGCAATGAAAATACCCCATTGAATCTGTTTTAGTTCTGTTTGTGTCTGCCGGTTTGTATTTTGTCATTGATAGTGCGTGCAGTTTTCACTCATCTTTTAATTCTTTTGAGAAGTATATATTACTTTATGCATCTGAACTGCAAGGTTTATCGGCATCAACCACCAAACTGCAGAAGTAGGTATTTTCCATAAAGAACAGAAAGTTCGTAAAATTACGTATAGCTAAATCAAGGTGTGCAATCTTTCTGGAAGTTTGTAACAAAATTCAGTCTTCGTTGCTCAGCTGACGTTAAACAACCACGTTAAACAACAACCAATCAACAAATCAATAATCCACACCGTCCCCACCCCCACCACCCCCCAAATACGTACTCACACTCCACCCACTTGGATTGGCTGGAGGCCTGAACAATATATTAAATTTTCATTCATTCTCTCGCTCCCCCTGTCGCACACATGCACTACTGGAATGCTATTACTGCAATGCACTAGGCTGGCCAAGACTGAGGAATAGTGCGATTACTGCAATCAAGGGCTGCCAGGAAATGATAAGACAAGGGACCTCACATCCTGAAGTACTGATTACGAAAGACTTTGGGCGTGTCTATACACTGTGCCGGTTTAAACTGGATGAATGGGGTGCAGGGAGCACTGGATGGCTTGTGGGATACCTCCAGACGTGAGGTTCTGCCCGATAACCCTTAGAAACATTACACCTGTTCAGTTATTGACCTCCCACCCCAACCCCTCTCCGACAAAAACGCAGGTCCACAATCACCACCGACACACAAAAGCACCACACCACCCCATTTCACCCTGGTGCGCTGTCGACATTACAACCGGCATATGATTTTTTGCCCCTCTACCTGGGTCGTGAAAACGCGCCCACCCCTATCCACCAGATGCTGCTAGTCACTCACTGTGCACTCACATCACAACCTGCTTCAGCTTTCATTGAAATAATGCATTTTCAATATCATCTCCCTTCATCAATCTTTCATGAATCACTGACATCACAATTATGCCGCCTCGCGCGCTCGTTCTACAATAAACTCAAGGAAGTAACAAACATCTGTCGACAGGGCCCAAACCTTAAAAATAGTGAATCAAATAGCAAATAACCGGTATTAGCTTGTTATTACTAGTTTATAATATGTTTTACTATAGCCTTTATTAGGTGGGGAAGGTAGATGGTTCTGATACTCTGAGGCCGATGACGTCACGCAGGCAGTTGCAAAAAGATCGGCTACAGTCTCTCTCAAGGACAGCAAGACCGCCCTAGAGATTTATGATAATCCCGACACATAAATATTCTGCTCGGCGGCTGTATTTGATTACGCAAGAGGTTTTTCATTCAGTTTTCCCTACACAAACACTGAGGATATAGGTGGAGCGGAGGGAGATTTTCTAAATTAAATTTTAAAAGAGATTCTGAGGCACATGAATATCGTGCGGCAAAAAAAAAAGCCTTCTGAAACGTGATCACAACTTCTTGTTGTCAGCAGTGTGAGTACACAGAAAAGCATGCGACTTGCTACGTAAATCAAGCACTCCCTCTCTCTCGTTTGCCGTGCGCGTGAACGTGTCTTTCAACTGAGCTAGAAGGTTCTGATAGAAGGGAAAAAGAAGGGTATGAGGTTGGGCGGACGGGGAAAGATGTACTGAGGCACGACCAAATTTTGCTGATCGACGAAGAGCAGTAACTCCAAGTTTTCTTCTTTTTCGTTTCGGTTAAGCGACACTCTTCGTTTAGGCTACCTACAAAAAACCCCACATGACTAGTGCAGTTTTCCCGTTGTTGGGGCAGATGTACCTTTTCGTTTCGATTAAGCGACACTTTTCATTTAGGCTACCTACCAAAAAACCACGAGACTAATGGAGTTTTCCCATTGTTGGAGCAGACGTACTTTACAGATATATTGTAGCATTCAATCTCCACGACATGCAGCAGTTTTTCAACTTCGATGCAAACAATAAGCATGATTTAAGCTATCTGTTTACAAAAAAGCACTCAAACGGAGATAAATCCAATTCTTAAGCCTTTCCTTCTATGCAAACTATACATAAAAAGGATTGTGCTTTTTAATCCATCAACAACAGAACCCATTAGTTAAATTAGATAAGAGAAATGACAATGTGTCACATGAACCCAGTGTTCTAAACCACAGACAGCATTTTCTGGAAGTATGCTTTACACAATTTTTTTTAAATTGCTAATATATAAACGCATAGTGATTGAACAGAGATTCATTTTCATCAAACTGTTGTCTTTTTCCTTAGATATAACTGTCCCAAATAATGTAGCCTTTGGTGCCTCTCTTTCCTAAATATTGGTAGATAATTGACAAAGGGGAGGGGGAAAGAGGTAAGGACATCATTAAAGCTTCAAATTAACAATCATCTTCTTTCTCCTCTACAATCGTTACCTTCTTTAGTTGTGGTGATTCCGTTCTTCAAAAACTCTTAGAAACATAAAGGCAATCTTGCGAGTAATGTTGTTTGTATGCCTTTACATTTGTATTGCTCTCTTTCCATTTCCTGCTCTCTCCTAATCTACATTTCTGATCTACTAATAGTCCTGCTAAATATATTCACAGTTTGCAAAAATGTACGCTTGTGCGTGTGGGACTGTGTAAGTAGGAATTATTTTATGCCAGTCTGATCTGGGCTCGTGTCCTTTTCACTTGCCAAAGGCTCGCGAACTTCTACATCTTGCTTGCACTATTTGCAGTAAACCTTTAGGTACGTCAGTTAGTAGTTCGTGTAAAATTCCTCCAAAAGACGCTAAAGACTCGGCCTGTTGTTCGTCTTCAACCCCCCCCCCCTCCGTTTTCCGCCATCTTCGAACGCGCAACTATCATCTATAGGTTCTCTTTACCAAAGGGGATGTCACTCTTTTGCACCCCAGTCGTTAAAATGCCTAAATACCGCGTCCTTTGTCTTTATACTCAGGGAGCGCTCCCTCTATATAGTCTCTCTAGTCTTGCCATACACGGGGGGACCACAGGCAAGGGATAAGGAAGTTAAACGAAGAAGGGGGCAGCGGAATGAACTGGTTTCCCCAACTCTTTCCCCTTCCCGACTATTTGAAAAGTATGTCGTGGGGCTCTGTTGTTTGCTGGTGATTAAACGCAGTTGAAAGCGTCTCTTGTCTGCAGGTGAAACTCTGAAGTAGGACAAGCTACCTGGCTGAGGCCCTTGGGGTTGTTTTTGTAAAGTTAGGACGGACAGACAGACGAAGAAAAAAAGATGGTGTTGGTTACAAAAGGCGTGGTTAACAATAGGAATTAAGTGATTCAAACACTTTAAACTGGGTAGACTACTGGGGGATTTCTCTCTCGCGCGCGCACGCACGCACGCGCGCACACACAAAAGTTAGAAAGAGGGGGATGGGACAAGTACAAGACTTGAGCAAGACGACCAAGGGATTTTGTTACGTGACGTTCAACACCCGGAATTTTAAATTAGACCACCTGAATGAAAACGGAGATCTCTCCTGAAACTGCGAGAATAATTTCATTCTCCACTTCCTCCTCCTTCACCTCCGCTGGTCCCACCTTCCCTTCGTTGTTTTCGTGCTGCCGCGCAAAAAGTCCTACATATTCCAAGTCAAAAGTTCTGGGCTGGGTTGTATGAATGTTTTTCCACAGGTGAAATCAAAACTGCACGTAAAACATAACGTGCAAATCCGCCTGCGCTACCGACGACCATGCGACCCGGCCCACAGGCACAGGTGAGCACAGACTGATGCGCAATCTGATCGCGGCGTCATGATCCAGTCAACGATGACGACATAGAAGTAAGCCCCGATAATAAGAAAAAGTCATGCGTATGTCACCGTGTGCGTGCGCGATGTAACCTCTTCCTAATTCTCTTTGTGGATCTAGTCACAGCAATGGAGAACTAACATAGTCAAATTCCAGAAGCTAAAATGGCACACTGCTGAGCTAAATTCCAGCTGGTCAAGTTACTAAGGTGTCGTTCTCGGACATCTGTAGTCGCTATAACGCAGAGTGAGGTTCTGTCCGCCGTTCTCTCCTAACACACTGCCGAAAGCTCGTGTTACGCTGTAATGACCGACACTATACGTGTGACGTCAGCAAAGCGTGAGGAAGACTTGACACAGTCTTGTCGCGGCCAGCACCTACCAGCATATTACCGTACATGACTTAATCATCCACAAAGCTACATGCCACAGACCGTAACATCCTATCTGCATGTGTGCGCGCGCGCACATACGCGGACAGTCAGAACTTGGTAAACTATCTGCGGGTGAAAAGCGACATTCTCCATTTTTTTCTCTCTAGCTTTCCAGTCTCTTTATTCCCCACCCCCACCTCCAATCTCTCCCTTTTTGTGTGTGCGCGTGCAAGCATTATATGTGCGCACACGATCGTCTGTGCGTGAGAGAAACTCTATGACTCTAAATGTGCAAAGGAAATTATCACTGTTCATGAACCGTGCATAATTTATTTCCCCGTGTACCTGTCATTTGTTGTTTTATCTGACTTTCCGTGTTCCTTCTTGAAGAAAGGCACAGCCGGTGTCACGGTTTTCCAGGACCCCCCCCCCCCTTCAATCTTCCTCCCTTTCCCTTCGCGCGCTAATGCGTATCATTCAACACGTACACTAACAGCCTCCTAAGACAATCCCATCTGTTACTTATACTCCATACTTCAGTTCGCTCATTCAAGCACTCTCTCCTGGCACTGTTTTACTGTACAATACTTCTAGAGCCATCCAGTTAGTACTGCTTGAAAATATAAACAGAAATATTCCAGCGACGTGTTCGCATTCCTTACCCCGGACAAGCATGTTCGCGAACAATACCAATCAAGCCGGAAGAGGCCCGACAGGAGGGTGCAGACGGTTGATCAGCATTCAGTCCTCGGTGCGCCCTGCGCTAATTTCATCGGTTAAACAACGCAAAAACCCGCCTCGCCCGCTTTTTAGTCAAGCCGTCTAGCTATAATTGTCTACCGCGTTGTTAATTTACTTCTGATCACGCCAGCCTCCATGTTGCCACTCCCTCCACCCCTCCTAAAGCTGCCGCGACGCTGATGCCGACAGCACCATAGCCTACTAGGACAAATACGTGCTTTGCATGCCCTGCATGTAAAGATAAGGTACCCGCCATGACCAGTCCCACCACCTTCTCTCCTTCCCTCGGCCCCCATCGCGACCCGTTTTGTCTCCAGGCCCTGCCCGCTGTACTTACTGAGAACGCGAGACCACCCTGGAGTTTACACTTCTTGTACCAGGAAACTAAAATTAACGGCGCGCACCTTTTTTTTACACTCTTGATAGGGTGCCTCTCACACACACACATACGCCAGTCGATTGGAAACAACCTCATCTCTTGCGATTTGAGAAGCAACGCTGTATTTATTAACCAAAATCGTCAAACACAGATTTACCTTTAGGACTGTTCGCGTTGGTTCCACCACCCCACCCCCGGATAGGCACAAAACGTTCGTGCAACTAGGTGCTCGCGAAGCTCTTGTCGAGTCGACATCTCGGCGTGTTTGCTCTTCTGTTTTCATTGCTATAAGCAGATGAAGGGGCTCGGAGAAGGAGAGGGGAGAGAGGAGACACGATGCTACGACAAGGAGGAGGGATACCTTAACGCTATCTAGTAGTCTCTCGCTCTCTAACATGCAGCCTCGCACGCACCCACGTACCCACGCTCGCACGCACCCATCTCTTAGCCTCTCCTCTGCCCTCGATTCATTCTGATGTTTGCTCACTCCTCGACAGCGCGATTGCTGAAATACCTACCTACGTTGGTGTAGGTCATATTTCATCCCGCTGTGTCTAACCTACCATCTATTATCTTGACCGAGATGAGCATAGCAAGAGACACACTCCGACCCCAAATCTACACTACATGCACTTTAGGACAGAAGAGTACGAACACTCTTTCAGTACTAAATCTGCATGCCTTCATGGCGGTCTTAGTGATCTTCCAACACAATTAATAAAACTTTTCTGATGCTATATTTTTGTCCTAATCACTTTCACCTAGTTTATGGTGGCTATGCACGTCGTGTGACTTAATTTCTCTGCCTATTTGCTTATCAACACCTGCACTGACCATTCTGGTGACTCTCTCAGTATTTACTACTATCGCTCTCTCGTATTTTCTGATTTTAGTTCTCATAATTCTAAAGCACTACTATTTTCTTTGTTTATCGACATTCTCATCGACAAGATTAAAAACTCTTCGATAACTGTGCGACGGAATCTGTCACGATGTCGGCAGCTAAAAAACTACGCCGCATTCCGTTCTGCACATCACTACAACAACAAACGGTCCAAAGGTTTTATCTCGGTTGATACCGACGTAAACAGGACACAAACAGAACAGTAGGCCGGCAAACTGACCTGCGAGAGGGTACCTCCGGGGAGGGTGGCTGGCTGCTACCCCTGTGGCCCTGCTCTAACCGCTGGAAGTCTGGGGCGCTGGAGTGGGGTCGGGCCTGCAGGATGAAGTTCGACTGCCCTGGGGGTACGGCCGACGACCCGGGGGTATCCTCGAACTCGATTGGCACCGCGTACAGGCGGGGGGTTGCGTACACTTGCTCGATGGGGCGAGGCACGACGTTGAAGTTCCTGGGCAGCGTCTGGTGGGCTCGCACCTTTTTCTCCTCTTTCTTCCTCTTCTTCTCCTCCTTCTCTCTTCTCTTCTCCTCCTCCTTCTGTCGCTGCTTCTCCTCTTTCTCTCTCTTTTTCTCTTCCTTCTCCCTCTTTTTGTCTTCCTTCGAGCTCGCCTTGCCACCAGTGAAGGCCAGGAGGGACGGCAAGGAAGTTGAGAAACTTCTGCTCCGCAGCAGACTCGAGTCTTGTTGGTGGTGATGTTGTGGCACTACCTCCGTTCTGCCGGGAGGGTATTGGTACTGTTGTCCTGTTCTGTACGGCTTGGCCGGCTCGATGTAGAAGGTCCCGTTAGACACGGGGGCGGCCACGGAATAGGGCCGTCCACCCGTCCCCTGCACCAGCATGGCACCGGCAGGTGGGGGCTGACCCCTGTGGGCCCACGTAGAGGTCGCCGAGTGCCGCATGAGGGGGGATTCGGGGGTGATACTGTCCCCTGGATCGGTGGCGACCCACAGTGTAGAATACCGTGAACCCGAGGCGGTGGCGGATAAAGACTGCGGTGCGTCCGCTGTTGCTACCTGCGACTGACTGATGCCGCGAGTCGTGTGCAGCGCCACGGAGGGGTGACCCGCCGTTTCGCCTGTCGACGACACCCAGCCTCGACCGCCGCGTGTTGTACCAGCGTCAACCACGAAGTGTGTTGTCTGCGGCGGGGTTGGACCCACACCCCTGTCACGCGCCAGGGCCCTTGACTCGTCCGCGGCGTAGTCAGCGCGAGGAACGACAGTGACCTGCCCCTGATCGCCGCTGGGCGTGAAGCTACCTGTCCTTCCTGGTACCGGCTCAGATCGGAAAGGATGGGGAGGTGTTGCCTTTGCTCGGCGGGTGGCCGGCGAGTCCCCCCGTTTGATGTACAGCCGGCGCTTCTGTCCATCCGAACAGGTGCTGTCAGTCGCCACGGAGCTGGCGCTGGAGATCGACATCGACTCGGCCGGAGAATCATTGTCTTCCGCCGACGAGAGAGAATTCGCTTGCAGTGCCTGGCTGTGCGGCCCGCTTACGACAGCCGACAAATCCCCGCGGGTCTCCTCCTGCGGGCCCAGGTAGGAAAAATGCCGACCTCGCGTGTCGAAGTCGTCGTAAACGGAGGGATGGGGGCCGGTAACGGCGGTGGTGCCGGGTGGCAGGGCAAGAAACTGCACCAGGGGGAACTGGGAGCTCTTCCGGTTTGTCGCCGTTGCCTTGGTGACAGGCGAGCCCTGTGCGCGATAAACCATGTAGTTGTTGTTCGTGATGTGTTTGTGGTTGTCGTAGATCTGCACATCGTTGATCTCGTTTAAGTTGGAAGTGCTGAACCATTTCCACTTCATCATTTGGCTGGCTCCAATATTCAGACTCTACGTGCAGGAGTAATGTCAACGCGATAGGTGTCCTGCTTAATTTCGCTGTTTAAAACTTCGCTCGATCAGCTCCAAGAACTAACCCAAACCGGAGCTGCAAGCCCGATGCACTTCATTATTATTAACATCCGGTTAAGAATTTTTCTTAGCAATCAGGCAAAACCCAAACATGGAAAAAGCAGCGGCAACAAACACAGAGGAGAAGTGGCAAGAATAGTTTCGTAAAATGATCCCTGCTATCTCATTAATACTTGAAATACAGTACAGTAGTTCCCGTTGTCAGAGACTTTTAAAAACTGCAATTATTAAAATGCAAAGACTCACTCTGCCACGACAAGCACCTAGGCATGCGTTAAACTCAATATTTTTCCTCTTCCTGTTTCGACGTCCCACTGAAGCGCAGGTAGCTGCGCGTGTGAACTGTTCGATCACCTGAAGCCATGCAATCGCAACTGGAAATTTCCAGAGAATCTATGCCGTTGGGGCGCAGAGGTATGAACACAGATGCCCGGCCACAAGTTCTCAACAGTCACTTCGATCACGGTCAGTAATTTCTCTGTCGAGGACACAGAAGGGCTGGTAGTTAATCCAAGCTCACTAATCAATTCCGTCGCATCAATAATGGATTCTCTTTTTCCCCAGCCGCATCTGGCTCAATGCCCGGCTCCTGTGGCTTCCGCTGGTCAGCAAGGTACGTTTCTGCCCAAGCGTATGTGTCCACTGTTCGACAATATCTTATCGTGTGAACGACAGCAAGTCGCGTACCACCTGCCCTGTAATCTCTGAGGCAGTCAGGTGGGGAACATGAATCATCAGTCGTCGATGACGAAATGGAAGGGCGCTTTTCTCAGCCTACCTGCGTCCAGTCCGGGTTTTGAATTTTGGCTTTATCAACAAAGCGCCACGCCGCAAACGTTTCTACCTTTAGTCTCGAAACGACTACGTCACAGCGATCGATAATCTGCCGTGCGAGGCAGTGGAGTGCGCTTGCGTGAACGAGGTGGGAAACACCGACAGCTGGCGTGACTCATGCGCGCGGCACGACCAGCATGACACGGCACAGCGTGGGCGCGCACCACGGGCGACACCTGTGTCGTCACAACCACCGTGTAAACAATAACAGACGACCTCGCTATGAGGCGAACAGCGAGGACACACATGCACACCCTCATAATATGCAAGCACGCGCACAACTTTTTAGCGGTGTGCGCAACTTACGAAAAGTACCATGCAAGAAAACGTACAGGTAAGAGGGCTTTTTCAAAGCACACAGGTAAGAGGACTTTTTCAAAGCACACAGGTAAGAGGACTTTTTCAAAGCAGACAGTTAAGCCGTAGAGCGCTGGACGTGGAATAAGAAAAGATCTGTTAAACGAAACTGCAAGGTGTGACCGGGAAATTAAATTCACACCTTTTATAGATTAATCTCTGAAAAATTGCCCAAACGCACTTAACTCATCCTATAGGCGGGGAGATGGGGGAAGCATTTTGTCGCAGCAACCACAGATGCTACTGTCGAGATGCGGGACGATAATCAATGAAATGCATTTTCTGCATGGTCGTCTGGTTGAGAATAGCTATAAAAATACTAAGGTGCTCGTGAAGAGAAGTCTGTTACTGAAAGAATGCTACAGGTGTGCATGGCAGTCCCTGGCGCTGGTGCAAGCAGTGATACCGCGCGAACTTTGACCCACATGTCCTTCAACACGCAACACGCGAGGTCACCAACCTTTCCGTGCCAACAGGACAGGGAAGGGAACCCTGGTGGCTACATTGGTACGTGGAGTGTTCAAACCTAGAACTGCATTCCGACCAGCGATGGGGAAGTTCCAAACTTTTGAAATTCACTAAATATAACCATTGAATTGGCCACTAGCCCAGGTCTTTTTGTGTTTGTTTTCTGTTTTGATCTGTCACAGCAATCCATTAAATAAAATACTACTGTGTCAATAGGGGCGCTTACGCACGCAAGCACACACACACACACCAATTGCCCATCAGACTAGTGATTGTTTTTAATGGTCTGACAAGTATTCTAGTGGCCATCAGCCACTGTACATATATTTCCCCATCCCTGCATTCGCTTTGCAAGGCAGTGGAAGGCAAGAAACTCTAGATATTTTGTATAATCTGACAACAAGAACATGGAAAAAATCAGAACAAACGAAGAAGCGAGATAATGAAAGAATGAGAGAGAGAGAGTGAAAATCAGGAAGCGTGCGTGTGAAAGAGGGTGAGAGAAGAGAGGGGGTTAGGGGAAGGAGTGGAGCTGCTAAGATATCCTGTTAAAACAGATAAAGCACTGATTTTATCCGAGTAAATCTTTATCTAAATCAACAGGAGAGACCTAACTACTGTCCGCAAGCGTACACTGAATGAGCAGCGTTCATTCAGCGCTTGCTAAGTATGGGAAAATTTACCACCAGCCTTTACCGTCAGTCAGCGAAAGACCAGGAACACCTGTTACTCGGATCGATACAAAAAATCTTCGAATCTCTGTGCAATCGATTATATCATATCAATATACATTGTATGGGGGAGGGGGGAATGAGAGGAGGGAGAGAAAACAAGAAATGGACAGACGGACAGGGAGCAGAGATGGAGAACCGATGTAAGGACGGGCAAAACTCGACTAAGTGCAGTTGCGCTAATGCATTTATGAAGGTTTTATAGACCGTATAGTTGCCAGGGTCACGAAGCAGCGCATTACACTAAGATATTTGTGGAAGATTGACAGACCATTTTGTTCCCATGGACACGAAGCAGCGCATTACACCAAGATATTTGTGGAGGGCTGACAGACCATATTGTTCCCATGGACACGAAGCAGCACAATGCACTAACACATTTATGGAAGATTTAATGACCGTATTAGTTGTTCCCATGGTCACGATCGAAACAGCGCTTTACACTAACCCACGTATGGACCCTCTGCAGATTTTCATTCATTCATTTTGCTCCATGGCTTGTCTAAACGCTGTCTTGATCCCTATTTACAATCTCGTTACATTTAGTGCTATTTGTGTATTTACCACTATACGTTCTGTTACTACTACTGTAGTCAGATCCCAGCATGTAAGGCCACGTCTGCCGACAGTTCGAAACCGTCGGGCTGGGACGATCGGGCGAGGACATTTTGCACGCTGAGCTCTTGCCAGCTGTCATAAGCTAGGCTCCCTCCTGCCTCTCTTCGACCGCAAGCAAATAACTCGGGGATGAGTGGACCCCCTCAAGGATGCAGTAGCAATGAAATATGTCAACCCATCATTCTCGCGCCCTAGCCGGGAGGAGTGGGACACTTGCTGTGGCGTCAGATCCGTCACCTGGAAACAGCGGCCTTCACGACTGTAAACTGAGACACGTACACCTCCTCTCCCCAGCCGCCCCATTCCACAACTCCTCCATCACCATGGTCACTGCCACCAGCAGCGTCTTTCATGCCATCGCCGTCAGGCGAGCTTTGGGGACCGAGACGCCGAGACGAGCATCGCAAGCGAAGCTAAGGTGACGACGTTCGGGGGTCTTAACGTGGAAACAGCGGAACACTGGGTTCCTGACTGCCCCATTAATAATTCTCGCGTGTACAAACCTTGCTCGTGAATAAAAGCGACAGCCCGCCAGTACAGTGATGCTACACCCACTGGCCAGCGGCGCCCTTGGTACCACTCTGCTTCAGTCGGCTGGGCCGCGTAGGTCACTAGGGTAGGGGGGTTGTCTTCGCGTCTGACCCCCTCCCGCTCCCAGCTTGTCCTCAGCTTGGGCCAGAACAACCTAAACCGATTACCTGGCGAGAAGGGCAGGTAACTGCGAAAACAAGGCCAGGCTTGCCAGCCAGAGGCATCTCTGACAGGTGTGGGGGGAGAGGGGGCAGACGAGTGTACGGAGTGAGGATGGCAAGGATGGTGCCTGGTCAGCACCGGGGAGTTTCTGAGGTGCAGAGACTCTTCCATGCAGGGGGTTTATTGTAAGAGATTTTAAAGCTTTGCGCGATACCTGATAGCGATTTGCTGGTCTAAAAGTCTCATTGCCCCCAGATAATGTATGTGGTGGGGGTCGTGCGGCGAGCCACAGTTAAATAATCAATTAGAATCAGAGTTCCAGCACATCCCCCAGCACATCCCCCGTTACATCAGAAGCAAAGATTTTATAAACAGTAGTCCCAAAATGGACCTGAACATCTGCATGAAAAGCCTACACAGACCGATACGAAAAGCTTATAGCACCGCACCAACTCATAAAAGTGACACCTCTGAAATAATTTAAAACGGGCAAACTTAGTGAAGGCAAACAATAACGCGTTGTGTCTGTGTACTCTAGATGAACAGGTCATTTGCCTGTGCGTCATCAGGGTCATGCCATTAGCACCTGTGCAGTTGGCAAGTAATCATAGAGAAGGGAGAGACATTTACTTGTGCACCTGATTGTAGCGACACGTCCTTGTTCATAAAATGCCCCTCAGTCAAATATAAACAACTTTTTTATTATTATTTATTGCATCCGATACTGGGACCACCTATTCCTCATACGGATTCATGATCATCAGTAACTACAAGACGAACATATGGAAGATGATGAAATATTTAAAATCATGCAGGAAGGTCGCTGTACATATATATATATATGCAACGTTCTTTTAAACACACAAGTCCTGAAAGCGGCTGTGGAGTTTACCCATTTTCTCACAGACTGGCTGTGGTACCAACAAGACTGTACACGTTCGACTCGACGAGCTCTGACGAGGTAACGTCAGTCCCAGTCCTGTGGTCTGTAAACCTTCCTTCAATTCAGGCCCCTTCTCCCCCTTCGTCCTCTCGGTGATCAGACGGACTGGCAGCAGTGCTTGATGCGGATCACTTCTGGGGTTGTTGGTTTTTTTTTAAAACCAGGGTTCGTGTCTCGATTCTTTCCACGTGTAAAAATGCCTGTACGGGAATTTCTTAACCGACGAGGGTTGAGTTGCCGAACCCTGACCGCGTAAGATTTGTCGAGAAAGGCCCTTACGCCTGTTCATTACGCACAGTTTCAAGTACGAAAAAGAGGTGTACACACGCTCCCAAGACCCGATCCCACGCGACGGTCCGTGAATAGTGTGCAGACCATTCCGGACACATATCGGCAGTAAAGGCTGTGTTTGCTTACATGTTTGCATTTCTCCCCACCCACCTTCCTCATCGCATCGTAAACTAGTACCTGTCTAGCTCAAGCCATTTAACCTGCTACCTGAGAATGTAGGAGTTCGGCGCTTTCAGAAACCCTGGTTTGACTTCCGATCCTTGAACTTTCGGGTCAGACGAAGAGTAGGGGACACCCAGGCTGGGGAGCCATAAGTTAGGACACGCAGATGACACTGCGGTCGGCCAGCTATAAATAAGGACAAGTGTCGGTCTGTGTGACGTATACATGAGGTCAAGATGGTTTTGTACCAGCTTCACCGGTCATCAATGACGTGACTGAATGTTGGGAAAGGCTATGTTTGCCAAGTCAGGCCAGGAAATTAAAAGAAAAAAAAAGATTCCATGACCAGAGTGATCAAAGACTGCAAGCCAGTAGGCAACCATATGCAGTGATATATCCACAAAAGCTGTGTGATGGAGCAGCAGATATATACATATATGTGACGTTTCCATGTCAAGCGTGATCGAAGTTTACAACCCAGTAAGGCAACCATATGCAGTGTGACGTATCCACGAAACTGTGTGATAGATCAGGAGATGTGACGCTTCCATGAGAACAGCGTGAACGGTAGGTGGTTTTGCATATAACTAGCGTAAAAGACCTGTGATCAATAGGCAGTTACCATGCAATGATGCAGTCTGACACGCGCACAAAAACTGTTATCGAATATGTTCTCTCTGTAATTAGTGTGATTTCGCCAAGGGTGGCTGACTTGTAACCAGCGTGACGTAGTCAGAATTGCAATAATCACACTTTAACAGTACAGTGTGACGAGCCCACGAAAACTGGAACCACTACAAGGGCCCATAACGCTGTAATCACTGTGCTGCATCATAAGCCTACAGAACTATGCAGCCAAAAGGTAATTATCATGTAACCAGTGTGTTGTAGATCTGAAACTTGCAGTCGCTGGGACTATACAGATAGCTAGTCAAATGTTAATGACATTTCTTTTCAAACACCCTACCCATTTTAATGTACAACACCTGCAACCATCTGCGTAGCCAAACGCAATACAAAACAATACAAACGCTTTAGTCTCTGCGTCAGGGTTGGCTCGCATGAGGGATCTTATCTCCTGTTCATACCTAAGGGTGCACGCAAGATGCATGGGGCGAACGGTCCGTACGACCACTTACGATCGGAAGAGCAGCTAGGAAAGCTCGTGCAGCCCACCCCAGGGCTGTCCCCAGCTGGTGAACGTCTCGCACAGATAACCTCCCTGTCTTAGAGATCAGCACAAAAATCTTCTGCAGTGCCACCTCCCTGGGTCTGCTGCAGGGTGTCTGTAACTTCGGGTGTTTACCTGCATCCGTGTTTTCGGTGTGAGTATAGCTTTCAGGCAATTTAATTTAGAGGACATTAAAGGTCTCAGGAACACTTTATCTCACCTGCCACATCACAAACCTGCGCAATCTTTGCATTTGGACAAATTACAGACTTTCTCCAACAGCTCCTATCTCGCCACCCCTCACCTCTGGTTTCGGCATTCGATATACACGCACGTACGTTTCCTCTTCGCGCAAACGCAATTTCTTTTTTAGCCTTTGCAACTCTTACAGTATCAAGACGTGAAATCCGTTTTAGCACATCACACACACCCAACCCTCTCGTTTTTCACCACAGTCCGACATAAAATCGAGTATACTTTCTGTCAAAACAGCCCTATAGGCCGGGTAACACGAGCGTTTCGGGTCAAAAGGCCCGTCGTGGTGGTCGTTCCCACTTCGTATAGTTTACGTCCATCTTTACATATGAAGCGAACATACCAACGCCGATCACCACAGCCAGTATCGGAAGACATCACTTACTAGGCTAGCACAACAATCGATACTAACAAGCGCCTTTTCTTGTTGTCATAACGACAGCCACCATAGGCTTGTAGCCTGCGTAGACACCCCGCCCCACCTAAAAAAAGACGTACAATTACCACAATTACTAATGTATGAACTGTGAACCCTGGTAACAGCCAAAATGCAGGGAAATACAAGAAACCTTCACTTGTGATAGGACTCCTTACCCGCACTATTCGAACGACACGTAACGGGGTTAAGCTGGCTGGCGTTCTTCTCACTCTTATACATGGTCCTACACAAATGTTCTGATTTCTTCCCCACCAGAGCTAGAGCGTTTGTATCAATGTGTCCTTCTTTTCATATGTCCCATTCACCTGCGCGCTTGTACAGGTAAAAAAGGATGGGAAAGCCCGTGCTACTACCCCCTTCCCCACTTCAAGACCAACCAGGGTGTTAGTGTATACTTGTACATATATGTACACACACGTACGCGTGCGAGCACCTAACGATAACTATCAGTTCGGTTCTTCAGCTTTCCCGAGAAAAGCACGCAGTAGGAGAAGGGAGATAACTTTTATCCCAATACAAAGCGTATGAAAGAATAGCATCCCTTGAATCATAGTTGCCGTGCATGCAAGACAGTAACAATGTTCAGGGAGAAATGGCTTACCTTTCTGTTTGAATCAAAGCTGCTAACGTGTTGCGATGCACAGTCAAAACATCACCGTCCATTAAATCGCCGACGGATCCTGCTGAAATGTCAGATAATGTACAGTTGGTACTGAACTGCTTGTGCACACCTCAGATCAAGGTTACCAAGGTATATGCAAATTGTATTTGTATATACACATACATAATACAGAAGTTCATACACACTCGCGCGCACACACACAGACGGTTTTGCATGCATAAAATTTGTTCACAGTATAACTTAAACTTGTATAATATGCACCCCTGCACAACATTGTGCACACCCCATTTGGCCATTTCACCCTCCCTGAATATTACTCCCCATCCCCACACTATCTGCAGCTGTGTGTTTGGTGATGTTACAGTGCATAGTTTAGTAAAAGCACCCTGTTCACGCACACTCACCCCACCATGATATAGCTTATGATGCTGGCACTGTTTTGCCTCCAACCCCCACCCACCCCCAGACAAAATCCAACCAATCACTCCACCAGCCCAAATGCCAACACAGGAATCTGCTGGTCCTTCCCTAAAATCCTGGAGGACCTAGACTTTTCAGATGACGTCAGCTTCCTGTCGCACAGACATCAAGATGCACAGCAGAAACTCACCAAGGTTTCACTCACGTCTATCAGAGGACGCAGCAAAAACTGGCCTCAAGATCAACACTAACAAAACAGAAACCATGAGAATTAACAATCAGCAGCAAGACCAAATCCAGCTGCAAGGAGTTGACATCAAGGACGTGGACAAGTTTGTCTACCTGGGCAGCGTAGTAAGCAAGGATGGAGGAGCAGATGAGGACATCAGGAGCCGCATCAACAAAGCCAGGCATGCATTCAACACCTTACGTCCCATCTGGAACTCCACTGCCCTTTCACAACAAACCAAAATTCGTATTTTTAACACCAACGTGAAAACAGTCTTGCTTTATGGTTCGGAAACCTGGAGACTGACCATGACAACCACAAGCAAGGTCCAAACCTTCATCAACCGCTGCCTCCGAAACATCCTGCACATCAGATGGCCAGAGAAAACTTCCAACATCAGCCTATGGAAGAGATCAAAACAGATCCCCATCGACCGAGAAATCAGAAGAAGAAAGTGGGGCTGGATAGGCTCAGAAAGAGCTCTGACAACATCACAAGGCAAGCCCTTGACTGGAACCCACAAGGGAAAAGAAAAGTTGGCCGGCCAAGACAGACATGGAGGAGGTGCATGGAGGTTGAAATGAAGGCAGCCGGATGGACATGGGCTCAGCTGGAGAAGACCGCCGCGAACCGAGTCCGCTGGAGGAGTGTCGTTGAGGCCCTATGTTCCCCGGTGGAGCAAACGGACTAAAGAGACTCCACCAGCCCACCTAATACACACCTTTGTGCAGTCGAACCTCTCCAACATGACCCGGTGGAAAGCAGCCCTCCCGGCCATCCATAGTGCGACCTTCCAGCAGTCCCTGGTCAGTCATGCCTAGCACTGTAGGACAGAAGAATTGTGACATGGCACATTTATAGTCAGTACCCCAACATGTCTGTATACGGCAGTAAGCGATGTCACATTCATACAGTTTTGTAGTGCTTTTGGCTTTAGAAGAAAAATACAACTAGCAGCTCACTGGAAACAATTTCAGCAGAAACATGCTCTCAAGCATTATATGTAGGTGACATTAATATTTTGTATGTTATATTGTACATTATTCTGTGTGGTCAACTATATAGGACATTGTACTGGTGTAAGCATAAACTGACATGTATCTTGTTAAACATTATCTGTATGGAATAGCTTCCACCCAGTTCATTTCACTGTTCTCTGTGAAGTCAACAGATTTAGCAGGAAAAAATTAAGCACAGCATGCTTATTCTACAATACTTCTAAAACATGCTTTAATAAACTGAGGTTGGAAAAAACTGCCAAATGGCATGATATATAGTTTAATATGGTCAACATTCTGCATGCAATAAAAGACAAAATGACTGAAGTTAATTGTACTTCTGACCAATAGAGTGAAAGCTCATAGTATAAAAAGTGAAAGTAAAAACTAAGTTAACCTGAAGACCTTTTAGTACAAACTATGGATTTCCTTCCTTTTCTGAATTTCTACCACTAATATGGGGAACATTTGATCATCTTTTCATTTTCATGCTAGCATAGCATCACTAGCATACTTGAACTTGTCTTCTGGGTATATAATTATAGCAAACAGTGTTGTTATTGTAGGGTTTGCTGTTTTTTCTTCTTATTTTCTATACTTTTTGAATTATCCTGTTCCTTCATAGTCATTAAACTGGGAATATTTTTTTTTAGAAAGTCACAATCAAGATTTTTCTCTTCTCTGGGCCTTCAGGAGATCAAACTTAACTTGTATTCATGCAGTGAAAAAGGGTAGATAAATATACATGCAAATGCAAACACTGGATCACTTTTGTCAAAACACATTCTGTTTTGCTTCCATAATTTGAACAGTCCCTGAACAGAGGGTGGGGGTCCATTTTAAATACCTGGGTTGCATTTTACATGCAATTGTTCTTCCTTGCCAAATGCACAGGTGTTTATAAACATCGACATATGCACATCTGTGATAATAGATGTGTCAGTTGAGTGTTCATAGAAACCTATTCCATGTATTAGAAATGGTCTTTCTCCGGATTACTGGCAACATAACCAGGAAGCAACATTCAAACTTGATAGCTTTGACTGAACTCTTCAAATCCATCAAACTGATTTTCCTGAACTGATAGGAGCCTGGATAGCACTGCCAGTAGAGCTGCGGACTACTGGACTGGCATGTGAATGCTGCTTGGTTGAATCCAGGAGTGGGCAACGATTATTTCTTGGAGCTAAACATTGTGCAGATGCCATTTAGCCTCCCCATTCCCCCACCCCCCAAATATTAAGCTGCCTCTCTGCACTGGGCATCTTACTGCAGCTATCAGTCTAGTAGTTCTTTCAGTGCATAACTTAGGACCCTATCTCACCATAACTGCAAATCATGAGGTGAACGCACTTTTCCCCTAAAATTACCTACCTACCTATCCCCTGAACTAATCTTAAAGCTGGCAATTACAGATTATGTATAGCTACTTTCTGGTGTTAGCGGAGTTTATAATAAAAGCCCCTAAAAATACTAACCCCAAATGCGAAGGCATACATGACAATACCAAGACAAAAACTACAGATACCATTATTTGTACTAGTTATAGGAGACCTATATTACTTCAATAAGCAGTGTTTTCCTCAAACTCTGTTAACTGTGCTTCTTGTAATATACTTATATTAAATGTGGTATAGACACCATGCATTTTCAACATGCTGTAAGATAACAAGAAACAACAAGAACACACACTGTTTGAGCTGCTGATATGAATATAATACAATGATTTTTTTCAGCTTAAGTTACAAAAAATTTCTGTGGTTTCCAAACTTTAAATAGCAGGATACTGCAAAGGTCAAAGGTCAGGCAATCTTGTAGTGTATATATATGCATTAAATGTTATGTCAGAAACAGTTATTCTTTCAATCCTATTCTTGAGAACCATGCGGTGAATAAGTACATACGGCAGCTGGGATTCTCTTCAACAAATAATGTTGGGCAGTGAGGGAGAGGGGTGTCATTACCACTTATAAATTTTTGTCTTAAAGGTGATCCATTTCTACATGAATATGTTTTATAAAAATTGCATCCCTGAGTAGTGTGTTCTTTTGTTTAGCTGTGTGAAAAACTAACATTTCATGCATGAAAAATGAAAATCAAGATTATATAGCAAAAAAAGTGAATAAAAATCTGGATTATGCAATCAGAAACTGTCTCAATAAACCTGTCAGAAGTTCTCCTTTCCTGAGCGCAAGTTCTGATGGATCTCGAGGCACAAAGGGTTTGATACATACAAAGCTTCTGTCTCTCAACAGAGGGCGCCTCTGTTTTGTCTGTACACATGCCCTTTCCTTCCCCTGTAACCTTTCGTTCCCTTGCATTCCTGTTGCTCTAAATCCTGCGTAACGATTGTGCCAGCAAAGTCACACCCCATTTTTTAAATAAAATGATAGATCAGATGTCAAGATAAAACATCCCTTAAACCACAAAAAATAAATGTGAAGAAATTTTGGAAACGGTAGGACATTCCAGCAACCATACTCTTCTTTAAAAGAAAACAAAAGCAACAGTAAGACTGATCCCCCTTTCTCTGCCTGCACACCCCTCCCCCCAAAAAAAAAGCAAAAAAAAAACCCTAAAGCCCTGTATGAAATACATGAACATTCTTAAACTTGCAAAACACATTTAATCTATTTTAAAACTTTCTCAAATTCATTTTTGTGTCTAAAGGCAAAACTGCAATAGAACTGTATGACTAAATTCTTGATAACGAAGATAGCAGCATTCCAGACCTTTTTCTTGAAATTTTATTCTGAAGCAGCTAAACAGAAATATTTGTGGTAGCACAGTAAGTGCTAAGCAGCTGTTACAAGATTCAAACACCATAGCAGTTTAACATATGGAGTAAGAACTTTTACAAAGGAAAAACATGGACAAATGAAACAAGTATAACTACCAATCCTCCCCCTGACTGCCCCCTCCCCACAAGATAAAGCCACTCTCACACGTGTTACATTTACATGCATGTGCAGTTTCAAAGACATACACAAGGCCCACACACTAGGTATCAAAGACTGGTGCTAAAGCAAACTGGAAAACTTACTGGGCGCAGAGCTGGCACTAGAGATGCTGAGAGAGCAGGGCGAATCCGAACTGTAACCATGAGACGAGATGTTGGAGGCATAGGAAGGGTAGGAGGGGTAGGAGGCTGTATCGTAAAAGTCGCCCAGAGTGGTCAGGTTGTGGTGAGACGTGGCGGCCAGCAGCATCTGCTCCTCCAGCACACTGGCATGCAGACGGGGATCACTGCGACTCCTCATCAACGAACGCATGCTGGGAGTCAGAGAGCCAGTCTTCCTTCTGTTGCTGTACTTTGGCATCTCTCTTATGGGCACTATGAGTGACAATAGCAAAGCATACGTAGACCATCTAAGCCAGCAACTTTTTACCACACAGCCCCATAACTACAGTTGTTGTATATTGTTCTCTTTGAGAAGATAGCTACACTTTCCACATTTAACACTGTATTGTTCCTGTTGCAAGTGGCTTCAAAAATTGTAAAAGGTAAATTGTACTTTATTGAGATCATAACTTATGCACATCGTGTGCAATTAAAGGATGACATTTATGATTCCTCATTCCCCCAAAAAATACAGAATTTTTTTTATTTATTCACACACCAACATCCTCATCTTTGTGGTTCTTGATTAGGTCAGCTAGGTCCATGTTGCTACTGATGACAGCCACTTGGTATGCAGTCTGGTTGCTGTAGTTCAGGATGCTGCGGTCGGCCCCACGAAACAGCAACACACGTGCACAGCCCTCCTGAATTCATGCAACCAACAGCAAAATCCAGTCTTTACAAAGGTGTAGCAAGGGTACACACCTGTGTGGTAAGTAGGAGGTAAACAGCAGTCTGACATTCTCCCTCTACACGACGATTATTAAAGCTCTTACAGAGAGCAATGCTTCCCATGGATGGAGACAGGCATTGCCTAGCTACAAATGGTTATACCTTGCAGTCTGACATTCTCCCTCTACACGACGATTATTAAAGCTCTTACAGAGAGCAATGCTTCCCATGGATGGAGACAGGCATTGCCTAGCTACAAATGGTTATACCTTCAGGTCTCTGAGCAAAAGTTTGTCGAGCTTTAGTGCTAAGAAGAGTGAAGCACAGGTGCAGCAGTACCCACCTGGTTATATGCAGCACAGATGTGTAGCGGGGTGTTGCCAGTGGCATTCTGTACATCAAGCTCAGCTCCATAAAACAGCAGATGTTCTAGATGCTGAACACGACCATACCGACATGCCTGCAAAGATGATCCAATCAGTATTGGAAGCAAAATCATCTCCCTCCTTACCTTTAATTGGTATGGGATCACTATGACACACACACACACACAATCGCCTCTATACCTCTGATATGGGCATGTTACTAGATGTACTTTGTAGTTCTTTTTGCAGATTCCTTTTGCATGTCATTGACAAGTTCACTCATTAACCCTAACAATTTTCAAGCATGTTGCAACATTGTTTTTCATGCATCCCAGGCATGGCATTTACCATACAGACAACCTCATATGCAATATCATTGCAGTGTGAGCACAGTCTTTATAAAAAAAATCTGGTGGACACACATATATTCCTTCTTCAGCTAATGCCAGATTGTTGATGCTACCTACCTGGTGAATTTCACACCAGCCCTGATCGTCGTGGGTGCCAACTAATGCCCTCTCATGTAGCAGCATCTCGGTGCACAGCTGGCTGGTGTCGTTGGAGACGCTGTAGTACAGGGGGGTCAAACCCCGTGGGTCCTTGTAGTCAGGTGATGCTCCCAAATCCAGCAATGTCTGACGCAAAAATCAACTTGGAATTAAGCTTTTCTGACATCGCTTTTTAACAACTTACAACTATGAACAAATCTACGTTTGTTTCCATGGACCAGGGTTGACTTCCATATTGGTAATTATATCTTCTCTACATGGCACTATCCATACGCACTATTGAGCCTATAAAAGGGCTACCTGAGCAGTTGTTTTTCCAAATGTTTGGATTTAGTTCATAACAACATGCCTATGCAGAGTCTTGAATTTTTTTTTTTAAAAACTCCCTCCTAATGACAAGGCTTTCAAACAGAATTCTCACCTTGCCTCAAAATGAGATCGCAACCCTGACATCATATTGATGTATTATTACCATATACTCCATCCTCTCCCATTGGCTAAAGCCTTAATGATGTAAAGATATCTGTCATCTAATGCGACATCATGATTTTGACCCCTTTTCTTTAAGTTTAAAGGTTTAGATTTCATGAATGGAAAGAAAATAGTTGTGGAAGTTTGGTAATCAACTTCTTGTAATAAGCTAAAGATATTCATCTAAAAATAAGATACCAAATAGACATTAAAATGGCCCATGACCTACTCCACCTATGCATGCATGCACACACACACACACACACACAGAACTTGAAATTTCATACTTTAATGGCCTCAGCATTTCCAACAATAGCTGCCCGATGCATGGCTGTCAAACCAGAGCGGTTTCGGAAGTCAACGTGGGCTCCTCCACTGATAAGACTGAGAATGACCTCACGACATTTATCTCGAACCAAGGTCACTGCCACAGTGAGTGGTGTTTCTACAACAACAAAAAACAGTACTGTGATAAACAATCGTGATATATGCATTGTGGACTCAATTATGACTAAGTAATTATTCTACTAAAGTTCACAAAATATTTACAGCGCTAATATTTTAAGACTGATGTTTAAAACATAAAACCTGTATTGCATTTCTATCACTTTTGTCCCCACTCAACCCCCACCTTTCCCTCACTCACATATACATAGCACCAAATGTACAGAAAAATGATGCAAACTTCCTAGCACATGCATCTTACAAAAAGTACATATCTACAGGAATACCTGGGGTTATGTCTTTTGTCTTTTGTCTACCTGTAATGATTACAGTCCATCCTCACCTCCATTATCCTGGTCATGAAAGTTTGGATCAAGACCTTTGTTGGTGATCTTATTAATCTTTTCCACATTCCCAGCTCGCACGTATTCTAGGAAATGCTTGAGATTTGACTGTAAACCAAGAAAAAAAATCATCTCATTCGAACACCTGCTTCTATTGTTCAGTGTTTTAGCACATATGAATTTTCAGCACATCTGAATTTGGTGTCACAAGACTTGCAACAGAAGAGAAAACACTGTGACTGATGATTCATTGTGATAGAGAAGTAATAAAAGGTGGGATGAAATGCAGTTCTCTGCAAACAGAGCACCAGCATTATCAGTTCTAAACAACTAGTGTTCTGTTCTGGAAAAAAAATACAAGAAGATTCAAGAACTAATAGTCTTGAGCTTCAACTCTATTTACAAATCCTTTTTAGTGTTATCTGCATTCTACAGAAGATCTTACCACACCGGCAGGGTATCTAAACCAAGGAATAATTTGAGGCACAACTGAGCACATTAGCAGTTTCCATGCTCAGTTTCAACCTTTCAGAAGATGCTTATTCAGATTAGGTAGAGTGCAAACTAATTAACTTTCCCCAGTTTGTGTCGAAAGGTCAGCTTAATACCTTCTGCAAGAGTTAAAGAATAGCTAAGCTAGATGACCTTCTGAGCCAAGGCCATGAACTTTTTGAGTGTTTTGTAAGGCTTTCAGACAATCTGCTGCATTTAAATTTCAGGCTGGTTAACTGTCTTCTGATAGAAATATTCCAATCTAAAGTTTTCCACACAAAGAGGGATGACTGAACAGAATAAATGTATAAAAGTAGACAGGTCAACCTACATGTAATTCCTGAACAAATTTTGTACAGACAAGAACCAATAAAATACCTTCTTTTATGAACATTTAATGTACTACAGTAGCCACATGTTTTTTTTCTGGCTTGTTTTATTTTATTGCTCGACTGTTTAGTGCTTATAACACCAGCAGGTTGCATAACACACAAACATATATAACACATATCCTGGGAAATTCAAGCATGCCAAACAGGCATAATGTGAATGTGTATTTCAAGCAAACGTTATCAAGACAAATTCTTTCACTGACCTTGGAGTGCAGCTGTTTTAGCTTGCGCGGATTCAACTGCATCATTTTATAGACACGCTTCTTGTACTTGAACTGAAAATGAAATTGCCTTTGTTACATCAACATCAAATCTAAAATGTAAAATTTAAGTCATTTTGAATATTATATCTATCATCTTGTAAATGTGTTTCTTATACTTGAACTGAAAATGAAATTGTTGCCTTTGTTAAATCAACATCAAATTTGACATGTAAAATTTAAGTCATGCTGAATGTTACATCTAGCAAACACATTTTGACATGCATGAGGAGACTGGGACACATGGTTCAAATACAAACCAGGTCAGGTATCATCTTCATGCTAACTTTCCCTATAATAAGCTGTATGGTCAGTAATCTTGTTATGCCACAAGGCCAAAAGACAACAGGACAAAGCACAGTCATAAATGAGATGAAGGCTATCAGCATGAGTTTTAAAACCCCAGAGAGACAGGTCAAAGACAGGTATTGGTGGAAGATCTTAGCTATTGGTTTTATTGTCAGAAAAATGCTCAGAACTCTGAGGGAAGCATGCAACATGCTTCCCTCAGACTCTAATTCGATGATAAAGAAATGCGAGGACCAGCAGTCTAATGATAATGACTTGTTGACCTATTTAAGCCAAATGCATTTTCTCTGCATCAAACTAGGGGTCTCGTGGCATGTCAAGTGCCTCCCTTCGGAACTTTGTGACCATATTTTATGGATTAACTTCGCTCATGTAAATTGCTCCTATCCTAAGAAGTAACACACTTCCTGCTAATCTCCTGTGCAAGAATAAGAACTCTGAACAACTTCCCTATACACAAGATCTAGTGCATTAATGTCTACCCTTCTGGTCACAAAAGTGGTTGCAAGGGCCATTCGTCTTGCTTATTTTACGAGAAACACTGGGCCATGAAATGCTGTCCTGGGAAATTTATAACTGTAGTGAGTACAATGGGAAAGTAATTCTTCAGTCCACTTTTGAACCTGCAGCGGCATTTATATTATTCCATGTAGTTCCACCTTTGGTTCTAAACTGAGCTCACCTCCAAGAAACCAATTGGTCCCTGCAGTGGATATTCTTTAAGTAGGCGCTCCTCCTCCAGGAATTTCCCTGCCCTTCCATTCATGGGAGGCATGTACAGACCATAGTTCAGTGCATCTCTCAGGTCCTGGCAACAGTACAAATTAAGACAATAAACTCCCTGGCATCAGTTACAGGACTTATATGTCATTTCAGATCCAAATGAAGTGCAATAAGACAGCAAGAATAATGTACCAAAAAGGTTAGCTTGGAATGTTTTCATAGCCAGTCTGGAACTACAGACTGTATCGTGGCAAGAAACCAGCCCTGCAAACAAGCTGCCACGCACAGAAGTAACGTGTGTCAAATATCGGATCCGAGTCCACAACCCTTGGATCACTGTTTTGGTGACAACTTCAATGCAATATGCTCTCCTCACCTTTCCAAACTGCACACACTTTTCAAGGTGAAGGACAAGCAAGCATTATTTAAAAAATCTAAACCACACAAAAGCATAATGATTAGTTACTCATTGTAGCTGCTCACCTTGGCAAAGGCAGCGAGCACTCTCTGTTTGGCTTGCCATACCGTATCCTCCAGCTGGAACTGCAGGCATTTCTGTCAACAACACACAATTATGACTCAAATGGCACACTCTAATCATACATGTATGTCTTCAAGACCAATATTTAATGTATTTTTTATATCGGCAGCACAGTGAAAAATAATGTACCAAAGTGAATACACATAGGCCGTGATGCATGCCTGTAAATAAATCATGCTTGCTACCACTGTGCATGTCAATGCAATCTCCCATAAAATCTCCCATAAAAGTACAATTCCTTCAAAGTAATCTTCAAAGCCACGTAAGAAACAATAAACTTCACACTGCTACTAGTGTCTCACCTGTTAAACATGCAGAAAAACTATAGGCTCTTCAATGATTATCTAAAAAAAAAGCACAAAACACTACGTCTCTCTCAAATTTGAACAGTGAACACTACACACTGGGGATGACAACTGCAACAAGTGCCACACAGGGTGACAACAATAAGTTGTCGAATGATGCCACCGATGGTGAAGATGCACATGTGATAAAGCACAAACACTACCATACCTGGTTCTTTAATTCCGGAACTGCTATGCGGATGAAAACGGTGCCAGTATTGTTGTCTGGCAAGGAAGTGTTGTCTTCCTGATGAATGTCTCTCATTGTCAGTATCACCTGTGTCCTCTGCAGTGAAGTGTGATGTGGATGCTAATCATATTTGTTGGCTGCCCTGCTTCTTTCCACAGACTCCTCTAGTCAGCAACATCAGCCTGCACCAACACACACAACCCAACTAATTATTAGATTTTATGGGATTTTTCAGCAAGCTGCCCAAAAGTCTACATTTTCAGCCCATCATAATGGTTGAATTTTGAAAAACATCCTTACATTTTGTGTAAACTGCTGTGATGTAAATCTGTTTTGGTTGTTACATTGTTTAATGCCAAGTCAGCAACAAAGGCAGTTCCAAGATGGTGTAGTAGGTGAGAGGGTGGTGAAGAGTGTTGGGGGAAAAAGAATGGCGAAACCCAACTGCCCAAAGAAAACAACCAATGGCAGCTCTGTAAGCAGGTGAGAGAAACTATATGCGCTGTACAACAGATCCGAACTCATGACCCTTTGTATAAGAGGATAGCTAAGTGGGTAATCAAAATAAAAAATAAATCTTTTCCCTGAAGTAATAGTTGGTCATGTGACAAAGAATGGTACAAACCACAACCAAATGGAAAATATATTCATTACACTGCTCATTACCACACAACTGCAAGCTAAAGACCAAAGAAAAATAATCATGCCTTTTGAAAATGTATAAGATCCTTCCAAATACAAAACATTTATGCCAGTTTCTTAATTGAAATACACTGCATGACCATATCTTGTATAACTGTGTTATCCAGAAGTACACTGCATTTTGTGGATTCTTGTATATGCATGTACTGCATATCTTGGGGGAAAAACCTTGTACATAAGGTCACGAAACAGTGGGCCTTGTTCTGACAGGAGTAAACAAACCCTATCCTGTTATGCTGTCCAGCCACTCCTGGTGCACATCAGCTGACCTAAGTGCAAGCAACTTACTGCTTCACGCCTGTATTCTGCCTGATGGTTCTGAATACATCCGCCTCGAGCATTGTATTACTCCTCAAAGCTCATGCTTTTGCACCTCACAGAATGAACTTTAAAGAGGAAGCTCATTTGTAAAGGTGTCGGGCGAAGGCCAGCACAATCCCCAGTGTACAACTGATCTTCTGTACATGGGATTAAAAGGGTAAGGGACTAAGCTTTTGCACTGCGCGCAACGGGACCTTCATTCTGTGCAGCTGGCTTACGGTTGTATGGAGCCTTCCAACCCCCATCTTCTGTCAGAGTGTGTCACGTGTTGGTAGGGTAAGACTGGCGTTTCGGCCTGATCGACACCTGAAAGTCGTGAATGCCACAACCACCCCCAATCCCAAAGTGTGTGTGTGTGTGTGCGCGCGCGCGCGCGTGAACGTGCACGTGCAGGTTCACATTTTGAAATCGTCTTCCCCTACATGTGAAGGGCGTTAATGATAAAATACAAAGTTTTGCGCCGATTACACAAGCGTCCATCCAATACAGCAAAAAGCGGGCCACTTTATTTGCGCTGTATAGTACGCGGGCACGCAACAAAGCGACCGCTTCATGGCTGCATAATACACTTTATGTGTTACTCACTAGCTATAGGATTTCTATTGTCAATCAAGAGGTAGGATTGCTCGGTGACCAGCTGATTTTCTGTTAATCACTGCGCGCCATCTTCGTTCATCTCACTTTGCCTCGGACACTGACGATCGAATCCAGCATGGCTTCTCCACACTCTGAGGTAAGAACAAGGGTCAAAGGGTAGACTTTCGCAGCAGTACTTGGATTCGTTCAGCGCGGTGCTCTGAACAGCAACCAGCCACGTACTGCACAGAGACTTTCCTAGCGTGTGGCATTGCCTTTAGATACGCTAGTACACACAGAAGATCGAATACTGTGCAGCGCAGGGCTGATCATACGAACAGAGAAGCAGACACAAAGGCTCATATGCGAATCGGCCCACGTTTACAGGCACACATAAATATGATCAGCCGCTGGAATTACCGGAATATAATGGTTGACCTCCATCATCCTGGCAAGCTGTTGGCACTTGCCGCTCTGCTGGTCACGAACGCCCCCCCCCCCCCCCCCCATCTGTAAAGTTCCAAGTGGTGTCGTATATATATATATATCCCAGAACACGCCGTTCCCATATATGGCCAAAACACTGATCGAATTCGTCGAAATAAGTATTGACTGTGATCCGCGATTTAAATTACAAGGCATAGGTATATGCCTCATTGATCTCCTTCCGTTGCTATCTCCCCTCCCGAACACAGAAGAAACTGCAGCTAGACAGATCTATAACATATGTCCTAACTACCACATATAGAAAGCATTTAATTCTTCCTTCTCAGCACAATGTGGTATACTTAGATCAAATGCATTATGCAACCAGAATACTTCGGTCAAACCACTGCACGTTAGGAACACCACCAGAATACATAGAGCAAAAAATACCCTTCTCAGTATGGTGTGGTATCATAGATCAAATGCATTCAATTGACAAAACAGATCCATAACACGCTTTAGAACCAGGAGTAATAAATGCTGATAAGGCCAGAACAAATAGGCAGGCAGTACAAAGATAGGATCGGAGAACTGTGATATAACAGAGCTGATAAATTAGCAGTACTTGAGTAAGCACTGGCCGGGGTCATGCAATGTGCATGCCACGTGCACACGCACTCGAGATTATGCTACCGGCAGTTCTTACAGCCATACTATTACGTACTGTATATGTTCCCAGATATAAGCCTGCCAGATTAAAAACACACACAGACACTATCGATATCAGTGTCCCTTCCCTTAAAAACAAACTTTACAGCTACAAAAGATCACATGTAGCCGAGATACAGGGTCCACCTAATCGTAGCCTCTCAGACTATGTAATGTGTTCTAGAACAGGTGCGTTCTACGTTGTGGGTGAAGTCAAACCAGAGACCAGTCGCACAAGCCCTAAATGCTATAATAGTGATGGACGCATAGAAAACAAAGATCAAAGGCACGGGAACGTTTCCATAAATGCTACTGAATCAACATAAATGGGGCAGTTTAAGTTCATGGTGTACAGGGGTCCGGACTATTCTGGACTTGGGGACGGAAGGAAGGGAGGGGGAGACCTTTACGATCCATCGTGTTGGTGTGCATGTAGTGTCAGGTTTTTCGGCATCCATACGTCTGAATTATCGTCTCATCTCCCTGGCAGTATACAGACGAGGAAAACCACATGCTCCAACGTCCGAAGCTTAGGGCGCTCACCGACTTCAGCAGCCTAGCTCTGACTGCACATCTGAAGCCCAAAAGCCTTTCAGAAGGTTGCAGTGTGAACACGTCTCACGCACGCCGCCCTTTCATTGACTTCAGCAACCTTTTTGACGCAGCGTATACGCAAGCTGAAGTTCAGGTATATCTCGTGGCCACCCCATTCCCGGACGTACGATAATGAAAGTAGGCGAGTCTCGCAAACTTTGTGCTGAAAGGAAAAAGATTATAATGCACATACATTTAGGAACTGCGTTAACTATGTATGACCACCCACATGAGTAAAAGAACGCTGCAGACACTATTCATAGGCGTGACCACCCCTACACGATTTCACAGAATGCTGAATGTACTTCTAGAAGACTGTTGGCAGAAGTTTGGCTTTCCATGACCTTTCGTAGGCCGCTAAAATTAGCGGATTAGATTGTGACACCCATCTTATGACTCAGTACAGGTGTAGCACAGTGTAGGTGCAACACCCCATACATGACTTACTGAGAACTGATTGTAGCAGAATACGCAGATATATGCATGTGGATAACAGCAGAAGACTGTACGCAGAACTACCCACAAAAGATTCAATCACAGAAAATCAAGCCAAGCAGTTATAATAAATTGTAGATGTGTAAATTTGAACATACCACGCTGTAGATTACAAACATCAGGTCGCCCAACAGCAGCGCGGAAGCGTCAGATTAACTGGGGTTTTTTTGTTTTGTTTTGTTTTGTTTTGTTTTGTTTTTTGGTGGGGTTGGGGGATAAGGTTGGGTCGGGGGACGCTCATCCATTTAAATTTCTCACGCTTGCATACCCCCATCTCCTGACTACCTAGACTCCACGAAGCGTCCACCGATTGCTCGAGTTTTCTTTGTCGGATGCAGACATCGTCTGGCCGGGGGAAAACCAAGGCCAAGTTTTATAAGCGGTACGAGGAGTCCCGCTGCCCGTCGCTGGGGATGCTCAGGGCCATCTCACTCGGGAACAAAGCAAGGGGCGATCACAGCCACGAGGCTGTTAGTGTTCAGAACACATTAACCAGCTCTCCCAGAGAGACTGTAAGAACACCAATCTGACAATAGGAGTTTAATAAAATATCCATTTTTTAAATGTAAAATGGATTCATTTCGTCTGTTACAACAATTCTGCAAGTTTGTAATATAAAAAGTTATATAAAGTTATATAAAAATTTATATAACTGGAAAGATGGCGTTTATGGATGGTATTTAACAACACTTCCAGGCGATGTTTAAGTGATGAAATCGGAAATTGAAAGGAAAAAAACCCGAAGCACTGCAAACATTTCAGGCAGAGTGTCATTCTCATCTCCTCCAGCGCTCTAAAGACAGTCCCCCGGTTGGCTGGTTGCAGAGCTTTTAAAGCTTACCTGAATGTACAGAAGTGTTTTGCTGGTCACGGCTGACATGGAGGTACTGACCAGGTATGAATTGCCAAGGAAGCAGGCAGGTTGTAGCAAGAGATGCAGGAATGAACTGAAGTCGGAATGGCACGTGTCTGCCCTATTATAATTAACCAACATCTGTCATAAGCCTACATGAGGGATCGAGTTCTGAGAAAAGCCGATCAGCAGGCTCTGTGACGTCACGGGCTAGCTTTAGTCGCTATAAAGACTATTGCGACTGGCGAGACACACGACAGTAGTCTAAGCTGGTGACGTAATTTCATGCAACACTTGGCGGTAACAGGTATACTACGACCAGCCTCCCGTGCAATCCATGCGACAGGCACGAACCTGCTGCTGCAAGAAATGCCATGGGGTCACCTTTAGCTGCGCTGAACTGGGAACAACTGGCAAGAAGATATGCGCGTGGTTCAATCAACAACACAGACACGAAAAAGCGTCCTGCACGTGTAACGGCATCTTTGCACTTGCAGCGATGTGCATGTATATCTCTGTGTCTGACATCCATATGATGGTGAGTGGTATCGCGCTGGCTACAGACAGGCTGCATGTATGCTCGCAATTGTTTATGTCTGCAGTGAAAAAAAATGCTCTCGATCTATTGTAATACTGCGCACGGACGGACGGACAAACGGAAGAAAGAAAGAAACAAGGGCGACCTCAAAGTACAAATTATACCTATTTTATCAAAGCCATCTGTTCACAAGGCTCTTTTCCCAGCACAACAGCTCGGACATCTGATTGCGTGTAGAAATGTTAACTGTATCCCTTGCCACCAAAGAAGGATCTACTCATATTAGGGGAAGTTGTGACAATCATTGCTATAGATACAACCAGTGGGGTTAGATCTGTCATCCACGAAAGGTCCTGCTGTTAGCGAAAAGAGAGCGGCCACGAATTTACATTTCTTTTCACACCCGCATGCCGTGAAATCACGGAAGTCGGTGCTCAGTGTTTTTTAAACCTCTCGAAAGAATAAGTGGAATAATGGCCATTCTTGCTAGACTCACGGCCAACAGAGACGTTATTCTGGCCTGTCTGACTGCAGTCCTACCCGGCTGTGAAATACACAAGATGACTCAAGTAAGTCACACGCAAAGCAATTCTTGGATCTTCGACTACCTCAAATGGAAAAAAAGAGTCCCGTCCTCCTCGACAAAGCTTTCAGCCAATTCCGGGCGACAAGTTTTCCCTTTTCAACGACTATACACGGTATATTTTGCATAGAAAATATTGCCCACATTATAAAAAGTAGACTGCATTCATGTCACATGTCACCCTAGGCTATTACCTGTCACTCCTAGGTAAGCCTTTTAGCTCCTCCCTTTGTAAGCTAGTAGGGGGAAGATATGTCATCACCAGGCTATCGCTCCGCCCTTTCTGGACACTGAGTGGCTAGCTGGAAGCTCGCCATTGGTCAGCGCCGTTGGCCGGCTCCACCGAGTTTCACCAGAACCGGTTTAGCCCAGTTTTAAGGCGTCAGGGGGTTAGAATTTAAGGAGGAAAAAAACGCGAGATAGAGACAGGGACACACAGAAGGATACACAGAGAGGGAGGAGAGAGGGGAGAACAGAGGGTCACATACAGAGAGGGATGTGCACCTAGGAAGAGACCCAGTGAAGCGAC
>SMGT01000010.1:29974-50448 GCA_004794575.1 Lanistes nyassanus | reverse complement strand
GTGAGGATCATGAGCCTCGAAGTGGCTTGAGACATGGCCCCGGCCACAGTATCCTCAAATGGCGTGCGCGAACTTGTGGATTCTCACAACGCCAGCTGTTCTCTGAACAATCCTGCGCTGCAGAATTTTGTGGACCAAGTACGTACACCAGCACCGCGTGCAGCTACGCTTGCCCAGGCCGGTTGGTGGGAGTACAGGATGTCTCCAGATTTCTATCCATACAACCTAGCGTTTTACGCTACTGGTGTTTGGTGTCAGTGAACTGAAGTCAGCAGCTCTAAAGTTATAATCACGATGAAGCCTCATCGTCCCGCTTGAATGAGATCTGGGCCCGTAAGCAAGTCGAGTTTAGATCTATACCAGAATAGTGGCTCAGCACGAAGTAGAAGTTATTTTTATCCATAAAATATATACAATTATAACAGTGAATGGCGTTTTGAATGGCACTGTTTTGTTTCCAGTGTTGCTCTGCGATTAAGGATGTATCAACCCACACTACTAGAGTAATTTAGCGTCTAACTTTAGCTCGAAGACAGGCAGCAACGACTTCTACTTACGGGCCCTAACCCCATGGCTCACAACCACCAGTGTATTAATATGACTGCTGCCAATGCGCTAGCTGTGGGTCTGGAGTGATCGAGTACTGACTTAACCAGGCTTTAAATTCCTAATGACTCTCAAGAGACACACACCCGTGTTTCGACGGAATGTTTGGTTTGGGCTGAAATCAGTCATGCACCCTATCTCAGGTAACACGAGGAAGCTCCGCTGCTATTACATTGGATTTGACAGCTTGGAGAAGCAATGTAAACATTTTTTTATAATCCCCCTTCCTTCACGACCTTGGAGTTGGGCTATGAAATGTTTTTGTCGTCTGATCGGGGAATTCTTTCTGCTGACGCGTCGTCTCATGTGCTCGGTCTCACGTGACCTACTTTAAGAGGACGAAATAAAACACTGTATTGTGGTTCAGCAAAACATTCATACCACTCGAGCCCCTATCCATCTACAAACTACCCAAAGAATTGCACAACTCAGTAATACTGTGAAAGATGAGTATTATTTACATATGAATGAGTGACATGGACAGTTTGACGAGGGGTACCTCTAGCTTTCTTTACATGTCAATGCAAGCTAGATCTACAAATCAACTATCAGACAAATTTCCCCCCATCACCTGCTGTGCACAAACAACAAGGCTCGCGTACCTGGTCCAGGAGACAACGTGAACAGTGACCACTTGCAGGAAAATGCACAATACTTGTCACACTGTCGTTTACAATTCTCACAATAGTCTAGACCAAAGAAGAGGCTCCTTGCTGCTGGTCCCACGACGACCAGGAAGGTTTCCTTGCCAGGTCTTCTGTGATAATAGCAGACTTTACGTTGTCAGACTCTTCATACGTTTCCTTGCCAAAGCCGGAATAGAAAGCCACAGAGGACTGAAGGCACTCACGTTGATATCACACCTCACACACTATGTGACACTTCAGGGCAACCCTTGACCTCTGAACTCCTTCCATACAAGGGTCCAGTCACGATCCGTTCCTGGACCTGACTTCTGCTTCTTACTCAGGGCCGCTGCTTCCATTTCTTTCAGCTCCATCACATTACGTGATTTCACACCGCCTGTTTAGTGTAGATACTTTACACGGCAGAGGAAACGTGCCGAGAGAGTCCTGTGCGCAGTCGCCCTGAGATCCTACACATCCAGTAACAGTTGCATCACAACAACTAACTGATGCAAAGCACTTACGCTAGGCACAAAGGCCAACACAACGCTCAGAGCAGCAAGAGGCCCTCCCGTGAAGATGTAGCAAAAACGGCACTGCCAGTGCTAGTAAGCAAACTAACAAATATCTTTGCTAACAGCAGTAAGACAGCAAACAGCAACTTATTTTTCTTATGAGTAGGGGCTTTACACACCTAGAAAGCAACCCTTTCCGCACAACATCCCATTTACACAATCATGTGACATTCCAATTCAGCGAAAATGCAAACAGAACAGAGACAAATTAACCACGCCGCCATGTCACGGCTTAGTCCACCTTAGCAGCTACAGGGTGATGACCTTGATGTTTGTCTGCCCCTTGGTCTAGGACCTGTCATAATCCCATTGGCAGTTCATTTTGAACTACTATAAAAGGCATGTCGGCAATGTCGCCTCCTAGAGATGCAGAGATGCAACTCTCTGCCCACTACCTACCCGTGTAGCTCCCATATTAAGCTTGGGCTTAGTACCTCTAGCCACTAGCTGTCGGGTGAAATCTTCTACCTCTGAGCAATTAAGTCAAATCAACACCTTCCCTCACCTTAACGCCACATCGGCTGTACATATTCCCTCGTGCAGTAGCCAGCCAATCATGTGTCAGCTGTATGTCTGCAACGGATGTCCTCTTGAGATGCCACTGCTAATCTGCCTGACTTTGCCGTTAGCTAATCAGCCCAGATACAGGCTTGCAATAGAGGCTTAAAAACATAAAACATGATTAGACGTAAAATACACAAGGTGAACAGGCTTCACGACAGCACCACTCTTATGATCATAAGAGCAGATAAGAACAATCATGCAACCAAACCCGGAAACTATTTGACAACTGAAATGCTTTACCAAATCTTTCACACGATTACTCAAGCACACGCGCGAGCGAGCGAGCGCACGCATGCAAGCACGCGCGCACACACACACACACACAGGCTGAGCAGAATGACATGAACATGGAACGGTATCGGCTAAACCAGAAACAGTTAACTCTCATGTAGTGAAAGCAAACGAACTTGAAGCGACGTGCTAACATGACAAGCATGCAGTTTATTTAGGCCTGTGTCTGTCCTCATGCCATGAACACGGGAGTGGTGGTGGGGGGAGGGGCAGAAGTTTCAAGGATTGTTCCCTGGCGCCGCTATAGTCAGATGGGCTCGTTGCCAACTTCAGTGTCTCAGAGGTTTGGGTCCGTTTCGGTTTGTGTGTAGGTGCGTACGTGCGTGCCTCCCTGCGCGTGTGAGAGAAAGAGACCAGAGTGCGGGAGAGACAGAGAGAGCTTGTGCGTAACTTATACAACTGTGAATGTGTTTTTCTTTCCTACGAGGAAAAAAACCTGAACTTCTCCAGAGCAAAAATACGAGTACACGTAATAGATCACGACGAATGACTCACGCCAAAAGCTCAGCGGAAAACTAGCCTTGGGGGAGGAGAACAAGAAACACACAAAGGGCACGCACGCACCCACACACGCATAAGAAGACGCAGGTTCGTGCTCTCCCACAGAGGAACGCACACACCGGGATCACAGGCAGCTGGATGCAGGTGACCATACTGAGGGACAAACGCGCGTACACTGAGACACGAATCAAGCAAGAGTCGCCACAAAAATCGATTTCCTCATATACTTATCTGTGTCTATGATTAAGCTCTATGTCCTGATATAACCCTCGTCAACAAACACTTCTCCGGCTACTGTGAGGTAACCTTTGTTATCAGCTCTTCTTTCTGTTTGTAGGCTTTCGACAGTAAAGTGCGTCTGAAACTGCGAGATTATCTCCGACAAAACTATGCGCTTCTCCCCCCCGGAGCAGATTGCAGGTCTAGGGTGAGTGCGCAACACGTCCGTCTGATGACAAGTAGACGTCAGTTCACCTGTCAGCACATCAAGGTGTTACTGCCGGTTTGTCAGAACAAAAGCACCTAGACACACACTGAGGGCCGAGGCAATAGACCACAGAATGGTGCTGGCTTTCTCGAATCGCGAGTTCTCTCGATTTCAGCAAGGTACCGCTGTTATAAAAACACAGCTACCAGACTGGGCATGTCTGAAGACTACAAAAGATGCCACAACAGGATCAAGATACACTGTACTCAGCTCGTCATCGTCGGAATTGTTCTTGTTGTTGTCATCGTTTTCCGACTGAGATTAAAAATTCCAGAGGCTCTAGCCATGGCCCCTAACGAAATGCAAATGTCCTCTGCGTTTGATGTATCATAAATTGCGCTCCTTCTTTTATTTTAAGCAAGACATACATAATTTTTTGCATTGCGTCAATAAGATCTTTAATGGAAAATTATGGACTGGAATCGCGAATACAGATCAATCTTTCCCGTTCAAGTGAGTTCATAGGTAAGTAATTTTTTCAGACGCCGATACCGAAAATAAATAAAATGGCGAGGTGGTAACCAGGCAAAACATTTCTGTAGGAGTAAAAAATGGGACACAAAAGATATGAGCCACCACAAACAGATAAATGCAAACATCTACTTCCTCATAGAGCTGAATTCGAGTCTAGACGCTTCCCGACTAAAATGCGTCACACAGTTCACAGCCGAACGGCAACCCAATACGAACTGTACCACTAGGTATATATCACATCCAATCTACAAGATCATAGCACATCTTTATGATTGTCCACCTGTCACAGCCATCCAAGACCTCTCAGCGTACAACATAGGCGTAAAGTCCGAGGACAGTGGCCACAGGTTTGTGCGGAAATCTTTAAGTGCAAAGGGTCACCTGTTCAAGTATCCCACATGCATACGTACGATGCGCCAGTTGCGCACGGAAATGCAACAGATCCTCTTCCACAATGACGCAAGGTGCCATGCTGCGTTTTGGCAACGAACCAGGCATCGCGTAACCCGCACAACTTAATGTTCTCCTCGCGTCACCACCGCTCAGTGCGTCAACATTCCACACCTGAAGCTGACCGTTTGGGAGTATCGTGGTAAGTGGCTAGCATAACTCTGCCCAACGCAGTGCCATTTAAGTGCTTACTGGTTAAGAGATATGTGGCAAGGAGGACGTGTGCTCATGTGCCTACTCGTTCGTTTAAACAGAAGGCAATCGTTTATTTTTAAGTCACACCTCTCTATTCTTTTGTGGAGACATCTTTTCTCCCCACTTCTTCCTAAAAAGAGTCAGTCCCTTTAATCATCCAACAAAGACAATAACTGATGTCCACCAGGAATCTTTCCTCTGGCGAGGACATGTTTTCGACGGTACTTGTTTATAATCAGAACTAACCGGATGTGTGGCGTCATTTACTTTCAATGTGGGGAAAATGCCTCAACCTTCGAGCTGTAGAATAAAGTATGAGCACGACACACTGATGCAAGTATAACGACAACAAGGCACATGTTTTGAGAAGGAACAAGAACAAATAATATTAACATAGGACAGATGAAAATACGACACGAAAAATGAATTAAAATGGAAACACATTCACATGAACCAGGGCATGGTTTTGGGAAGTGATTTCGGTGTGTAACCACCTAAAAAAGAAAAAGTAAATAGGGTTAAATGAGTGGATGGTTTGCTATTATGTCCCAACACAGAAAATATTTGTCAAAATTCTGATATTATCTTTTAGGAGGGCCCTCGGAATACTTTCAAAATCTAAAAGTGTCTTTCTCGGCTGGGCGCAGGGGTTCACTCCCCTGGACCCCTACCGAGGCGTTACCCCTCCAGACCCCCGCCAAAACATTTCAAGCACCTCCACCTCACAAAC
Source organism: Lanistes nyassanus (assembly GCA_004794575.1). Lineage (NCBI taxonomy): Eukaryota > Metazoa > Mollusca > Gastropoda > Architaenioglossa > Ampullariidae > Lanistes > Lanistes nyassanus. The sequence continues at coordinate 44,949 of SMGT01000010.1, read as the reverse complement.
TGGTTGATCCCACCCTGTGTACACTCACGGCGCAAACGCGCGCACACACACGCACATACACACGGACAGGGTAGGGGGAGGAGAACAGAAACATCTTAAATACGAAAATAAGCAAATAATTCACATTTTCTTACTTGTACACGTGAAAAAGTCATGGGAACTGTCCTGCACAGAGGCGGCTAATGCGGCAACAGAAAGCTGTGTGCAGAGGTTCTACTGCTATCAGCGTCCCTTTGTCGGTCAGACACCCAGAGCATTCAAGGAAGGACTTTCGACGTTCGTCCAGCTAAGCCCAGGTGACACACCGATGAAGCCAATCTAAAGTATGCCAACCTCCCCATCCGCTGACACCACAGTAATGTGTGCGATAAAGTTCGCCATGAATCACACAGTAGCACATATATCCGCTGACAGGTCTCTGTCATCAGAGAGACAGAGAGATGAACCGATCCCAGAATAGCAGTGCTATGTCCAAGAAAGCAATAAAGGCGAGACAGCAGACCTTGGAAGATCCTTCAAGAGTCGTTAACTCCAGAACGCAAGTCTAAGCGATTTGCATGTCGTATGCGGACACAGACACAGTACAGTACTGCGACGCCCGTGCAGTTGCAAGTCCACTACTGTGCTGTACAGTCAGCCCTCTGCATGCGATCCCCGTTTTGACAGAATCAAGCAAGGGACAGGGAAGAGACGGCCCATAGCTCGAACGTTGTGTCACGAGAAGTCAGCAGATGGCGCTAACGGTCCTGCCGCACTGGATGCTCGCGGAAAGCGGCGGGGGCTGCGGTATCGCTCCCTACCTAACTGTTCTGTCCAGTGCCGCGCGGCGTCGTAGTCAGAGGTTGAGGCGCTCCCCGTCGCCCCACAGCACAGCACGGCACGGTGCGACGTGCTGCCCAGGAGGGCAAATTTGTACACCGGGGAGGGGCCGCAGCAACCACGTACCCCAGACGGCCCTACAGCTGCAGACTGACTTTTTTTTTTAAAAAGTTTAAAAATTAAACGTGCACCGTCAGTCTACCGAAACAGATTTAGAGCATTTAAATGGCAGCTGTTAGCTATGTGAGTTTAGTTCTGTTCCTGCCCTTCTCCGAAAGCACTAACCTGTCACATTGGTGAGAAGAACGGCCGAGGTGCACGCGCAGTGTGGTTAGGGATGCAGGCCAGGTTTGCTCAGTGTGCCCGTGCAGCATCTCACGGGCGTAAGGCTAGGAGGGCAAGCGCCACGAAGCGGCCTTATTGTTTCTACCTTTCCTGACCTCGCTTTCACTCGGACCCAGCTAAGACTGGTCTTAAAGCTGAGACAACAACGTGGAACTGGGCACTGATTTGAATTCGTTTGATTTGCGGGAATGATCTGGTCCCTGCGCACTCTCCCCCCTTCCCCCACGTGAATTCCTAGTTTCTGACGTCACCTGCACTGTTTCAAGGCAAAATTGCACAATATGCCTAAGTAACTTTTTTTTCTTTATCAGCCACACGTTATCTATTTGATCTTACTAACATCTGCAAAAATAGCATCAGATATGGTATCTAATGTGAGTTCACTCATTTATGGACATCATAACGCTCTAAGCATAGCAGTTCTAACATTACAACGAGTGTAATTATTGTTATCTGAAGCACCAATAATTTTGGTGGGTCACTGTGCAGCTATATATGGAGTAGAAAACCTCTGGAGATCTTTAGACCCAAAAAAAGGTACAATGACATAAGACTTTATAAGACTTTACTGTAACACAGTCGTTACACAGCTTGCGATTGGGAGACCAAGCAAAACATTTGTACAAAAGGCAAAAGGTTTCGGTCCATGTCATTTGAACTTGTTTCTTCTTCCAGCGTGTTGCACCCCTCCCCTCGTCCAACCCCCCCCCCCGCCCTCTTTCAAGCTTGTCCAACAGACTCATATTTTTCCAAACACCGCCTACAGACCCTCGAGGCAATATTTGAGAAAGCATCACAATATTTATGTAAGCTCTCCATCTGAAAGGGCAGAAAGAATCGGGACGAATGAACGCCAGTTTGGTGGCTTTTCTCAGAAGATCGTGACCAGCATCACACACCGGCCACCACCGCCACCCCCACCACCTAAATCACCACCCTCTCTCCATCTCTCTGGTAAGTGCGTGCGAAACAGGAAACATTCAACGCGCAGGCTCCAAACGCCCAGCAACAATCCTTAGTTTGAGCAAGCTCGCATCCCACCTTAAATACATTATATAGCCGTTGTGCGCCCACCAGGTAAAACCTTCTCCATCTACCCCTCCCTCCCCACAATTCTATCACTCCTTCCCTCCTACTCCTCCCCTCTCTCTCTCTCTCTCTCTTCTCTAAGGAGTACTAGGGGAGATGGTATTTGTGGATACGTGTTTTTTTAATACCTGTATGTATGTCTTTATGTTTGTAAGTTTTCCTATGCGCCTGTTTATTTTGATGCCGTATATCTCACTACTTGAAAGTTTAACATTTACGCATTTACGAAGACGCGCGATTCCGATCCCCACTGCGTAAACGCACACTATCGGGCAGTGTCGGAGTCTGTGCATATACGCCATAAGTGCATGTTCACACGAGAAAACTGTCTGGACAACAGCAGCGCGCGACCAACAGGGGGATTGTTACAGATGCAGGTAAGTGCGCGATGGCCGAGTCAGTAACAGCCGGGCCGGAGGTACGCCTGCTTACACAGTGCCCGGATAAACGCTCGAACAATGGCCAAATGCGATGCAGTGCAAACACAGCTTACGTTCGCTGAAGTATAGCTGCTGAAGCCAGACAAAAACAGGGCTTGTACTGAATTCCTTATCCGTGATTCAAGATAGTGGTTCCTCAAACAGCCTAAAACACCCCTTCTCTCCTGGCCTTCTGCTCCAAGTCCTCCTTTATTTCTTTCCTTTGTTTAAAGCCAGAAGTGGTTCTATCACGGTGAAACGGAAAAGAAACCTACCTGTCAGTTCTGTTTTTCAGTAAGTAAAAGCTTCCAGTGCAGACAAGCGCGTGACAGAAAGGAAAATCAGGTGTCTCGGTGTCGTACGGAAATCAGTCCGCAGAGCTATCCTTCTCTTTTCCTTCAGCCTGTTCATTCATTACTGTCGCAGCGACCATCAGCTCCCCAACAGCAACCAGGTCTTCGCGGATGGGCGTGCAATTTATCCCACGCCTCATTATGCATGCGCACAGCTCACGCTTCCATTCCGTCTGATTCGGGCACCAGTTTCGACAGAAGTAGCAATAAATATTTCTAAACTCAGTGATGTATCGATCACTTGTAAAAGTGTCACTACAGTTGTTCATACAAAATGTATTGTGTAATATAAAATTAAGACACTCATCAAATGTCGAATGATTTTTCTGTATCAGCCGCGGAGCACATTCACACTACTCTAGCCACGAAAATCGTTCACATTAGTTAAGTCAGAGCAATTTCAGTTACTAACCATAAACACCCTCACGCTACTCACGAATACTTTCACTTCCCACATCATGCAAAAGCATTCAAATATTAGTCTAGCTTGTAGCATGTTCGCATACGAGCCACATATTTTTTCCTAACACGATAAGTTAAATCTATGTTATAACAACAAAGAAACTGAGCAAAGCTAAATACTATAAGACAAAGTCAACTATGCGGGGCCATCATTCTTCTTCAGGACAAAACACACAAAATAAAAGCTTAATACAGTAAAACAATATTGTAAAAGTACAAAGTAAAAGTACACACTATGCAAATTAAACTGCCAGCGAAATATTTCTTACTGATCATGTATGGACCTTTATAAATTTCACAGCTTCTGTTTTATTTTCATTGTTTTATTTGATTTCTGTGTGTGTGTGTGTGAATGGAGCACTGGGAAGAACCCTGAAAGAAAGGACGGATGAAAAATATGACGCGTAAATCCTTGCTGCATAGCTTCCAGCCGGAAGTAAACGACCTCAGGATGACCCTACAGGTTGATCCTTCACAGAGCCTCGAGATGTTTAAGCCGCGTCATGAAGGTGGTTTGTCTGGCTTTGAGAATACCGGAAAATGCCAGACCCCGCCCGGGGTCACGGGCGTCGGATTTGTGAAGCTGAAAGTTCTAGCCACCTGCCTTTCACTGAAGAGAATTGTTCCCCAAATATAGGGGATGGGGCTTCTCTATAAAATAAAAATAATCAATGGAACTCCCTTATATGTTTTTGGCCTTCGTCCCAACTGTCTTTATACCAAACAAAAACTCCCACATGTTTAGCACACCTTATGCAAACTCTACACAACTGCTCTCTTATATTTCAAGTTGTGGTGCACCAATATTACATAATACAAAATGACGACTGACAATCGGATATATGACATCTACATACGCACTATTTATGGCGCAACCACTGTTAATGAGATTCATTAAAACTGGTTCGCGCAAACTTCTGTAAAGAGTGCAAACTGTTGTAAAGAGCGCAAACTGCTGTAAAGAGCATAAGCTGCTGTAAAGAGTGCAAACTGTTGTAAAGAGCGCAAACTGCTGTAAAGAGCGCAAAGTGTTGACAGATAATGCCGTCAAGATTTGCGTCTTGTCCACTCGTGATCGTCCTACGGGTCAACGCAAGCCAGTGACCCAGTGACTTCGGCCGTCCCACATCCTAATGTCGCTCTCAATGCCAGGAGACAAACTACTGCGTCACTAGTAACGTCAGCTGACCCACAGTTGCCATCCGCCAAGTCATCGTACATGTAGAAAACACCCCTCACCCACTGTGGTACTGTACAAAACTTAGCGGCTCGCGTGCTATAAACAGAATATTCTTCCCACTATACAACCTGAACCGTACCTGTACGTTGAATATAGCTGTGATGTGGTAAGCTCACCGTAAGCAAGCACACACACACACACACTCACACACACGGTAGGTACTTTTAGAGGGACAGTGTTCTACAACGCGGTGATTTAGCACTATGAGGGTCGCGGTTCTGTATCTTCCTCAGCTATGCACTCAAAGAACTTCCAGACTTATAACGGCAGCAAGATGGTCAGTGCGAAGAGGCAGTTTAATATCAGGGGCCTGGGGTGGCCTGCTGGATTCTGCACAATGTTTAACTACAGGAAACAATCCTTGGCAACTCCTGGATTCGAACCAGCAACTTTCCACACGCTAGTCCGCAATTCTAACCGCAGAGCTAGTCGACCACGCAAGGACCCGCGCGGGCGCGCACTATCTCCCTCTCTCTCTCTCACAGATTGGAACTGTTAAAAGCGACATTCTTGAGATTCCGAGAAAGTTCGAAGACTATGTGATACGGATCCAGCTGTTCGGACGAGATGATTTTCGACCAGGAAAGTCGGACCGCACCAAGGCCTCTTTCGACTCCTCAGCACATCGGCACCTCTTGTGTACGCTCGGCTTTGCTTGCACACATGACCAGGGTCGCTTTGTGACGTGTACACATGCGACTCGGGACATTTAAGACAATACGCCAGTCTCAAACCACTCTCTGTATCCACTCTCTGAGCATCAAATAAGCCACACTCCATGCACCTTTCATGTCGTCTAGCTGCATGCGTGTGTTTCTAGAGCCCCTTAACTTCCGGACTTAACATTCGCCTAGCTACTTTCCTCAAACTCACCTGCTCGGATTGTCTCCCCTTTTTTGTTTACTGTGCTGGCCTTCTTCCCAGTCTCCTTCTGGCATCTACCTATCCTCATACACGTCACCGCCTCCTCTCACTACCCTGGTCCCCTCCCGGGCTTCCCACTACGTGCAATATTGACAATACGTATGTTCGATTTGCTAGCTGCTTTACTGTGTTAGTCTTGGGTGAGTCACTATGACAGTATGTTATTTTACGAGAGGCTCAGCTGAACAAACGTGTCCGGTTCGTTGACGTATGATGTTTATTGACACAGGACAGTCGGCATATCTTCACGACGGCCAGAAAGGCTGTCAGGCATAAATAAAAACATAAAAACCATTGAGGCAAATAAAAGAATTGCTTGTGTTGGCATGCACGGGCCAGCCTGTACGAAAGCTTTGTGTATGGTGGTGACTTCGAAACAGCAATTTAAAAAAAATGAGTTGACGTGTCACCAGGAAATCGGTTCACGGGAATGTTGAAACAACAAAACCGCTACGCCTGCGCATTTAAATCAATGAAAAAGCAGCCAGACCAATGTTTATGAGACTGACACAAACATATAATCCAGGAACTTTGCTAAAACGCCCAAAAGACATCAAAATACAACACAACAAAACAAATATTCGGATCATTAGGTCAAAACAAAACCACAATTCAGAAACAGGCATGAGCAAGGACTTGAACGTGGCCTAAATGCTGTTGTAAGGAATCTCTAAACAGTTTCCTACGTTTCTGAGGCGCAGGGCTTTCCCTACTCTCTCTCTCTCTCTCTCGTCTATCTTTGTGATATTATTAGTTTACAGCTACCATTGAAAATATTACACGTAGACAAATGTGCATGTGCTCTCTCGATCACTCGCTAGAAATTATGCTTTCACCCATTCACCCAAGTATGCACGTACGCATACACACAAGATCGGGATAAGCAACATCAAATGGCGACATAGCGGCGGTGTTGGCAGCACCGGCGGCTCTAGCAAAGTGCTTCCGGGGGCGCTTTGCCAGCTAATCTTCACAACACGTGAAACAATACGGGCAGTGCCACGGCTGGTTTTGAAAAAAAAGCCAACACTACATTAAGCGTCTGGGATTACCAAAAAAAAAAACAAGCCAAAATTCTGTGGGGGGGGGGGCTGCATGCGTCGCGATCAGTATCATGCCCTATCTTCTCTTCCAATTAGAAAAATCCATTAGGCTCTGCGTTGTGAAAGATTTAAGCACTTACACCATGTAAACGCGCAGAACAACTGGAACCAATCAAATGACGACCTCTATTTACGATGTGTAACAAGCGGAGCCAATCAAATGGCGAGCTATATTTCGAAGGTCTTTCAAGGGGCGGGGGGAAGGGAGGGAGAGGGGGATGTTCCGAGAGAAGGGGGATTTAGGGGAAGGGGAAGGGGTGGGGTTAGGGTGGGGGCTAGGAGTAGGGGATAGGTGGGGGTTGGGGGAGGGGTGGGGTGGGGTATAGGCAGTAAAGATCTTCCAGAAAACTGCAAGGTTTTCAGTGGTGACCCTACGAGATTAGCATATTTTACGTGATACTGTATTTTGATTGGCTCCAGTTATTCTGCGCGTTTTCATGCTCCTTACCCAAGCATGGACAGGAAATAAGAACCGCAGTCCTTATGGATATGCAAGCGCTAGCCCAAGCTACAGCACCAGGTATAAGCAAACTGACGTCTTAAAGAGCGTCCGCCTTCACGCCTCATTTATCAAGCCTCGTGGTTTCAAGCTTTGATCTGCGTCATAAACCTTGCCGTTAAGCCGATCCAGGCTTGGCCTGCATGAACGTTCGGATCTGCACTTCCTGTCATATCAGCGGTCGCCTGTTCCCCCTGATTATTTTACGTGAAACTGTGTACGCGTTTTCATAGGAAATGTGAATGCAGATGCAAGCCAGCCCATGTCCGTAGGTAATAATCGATCAATCAACAGGTAAGCTCAGACTGGCACAAAGATGACTCACCGCACACCAGCCTCAATCTTATTTAGCCTACACACACGGAGTTCGGAAAGGGCCGCGTGCAACCTATCGTTGTCGTCCTCGTCGTCATCGAAATGTACATCACACAGGGATCAAACCAACTATACGCAGTTTTGACGCAGTGTACAAACCATGCATGGACGATAACTCCACCCTCCCTTTGACCAGACGCTGGCCTGTCCCGTGTTTAGTAGCAAATTATTTAATGTTTTTACCCTTCCTCCCCCCTTCATCTATCCCTTTCCCTCTCTCAATTCCTCAAATAAGCGAGTGTCGTCAACCAATGGCCTGCGTCTTTCCCTCCCTCCCTATTTCCTCAAACTAGCGGGTGTCCTCAACCAGTGTATGGCCTGCGTCCCAGCGAGGGGCTGCAGCTCGCGCACACAAGCCTGCACCGAGGCCTATGAAGTGTTGACTGGAATGCGCTCGTAACGCATGTTTTGCATCACATGTTACATGCTACTAGTCTACTACACAATGTTTTTTTAAATGCTTTAACACACTAAACACTAGTCTTACCCCACAGCGTCGTAGCAATCCTGCACAGACTTTAAAACCCGTGAGACTTTCAGGTGTCGACAACAAACACAAAAGTCACTGACCTTCAAACGCTTCAAACCGAGGCTTCTTCCATCACCGTGTGATGCTGTTGGTGGAGAGATTTCACTAGATCGCGACCACGCCCTCGCTCGCAAGAAGCTGTGCAGTTAACACAGTCGTTCAAGTCAAGCAATAAACTTGGAAAGCCCCCCACCCCTCCTCTCGAGACTTTGCGAGATCGATAAAAGCCTTGACTGAATTGTACCGATTGGCCAGTGGAGGTCTCAGCGTGACCCGCTGAGCCAGCGAGCAGCGCGCACACATGCCGCGCAATAGACTGGTCATCGAGACCCAGCAACGGGCCAGCCAGGAACACGGCTGGGGCGCGTGGTTTAATGACTGCCTAATTCCTCAAAATTCCTCTGGGCTAAAAGCATACAGAATGTGACAGATTAGTTTGTTAACAAAAGACTTCAGGTTTAATAATTCCCTTGGTGTTAAAACAACACAAACGAAAAAAACTCCCGCGAGGCGGATTCGAACCACCGACCTAAGGATAACTTTGGTGTGCCCACTACAGTCCTCCGCTCTACCAACTGAGCTATCACGGGATAGAATCAATCGCCTTCTCTCAAATTTTAAATAATTCCCTTGGTGTTAAAACAACACAAACGAAAAAAACTCCCGCGAGGCGGATTCGAACCACCGACCTAAGGATTACTTTGGTGTGCCCACTACAGTCCTCCGCTCTACCAACTGAGCTATCACGGGATACAATCAATCACCTCTCAAATTTCGAATACATCGATCAATACGAAAGTAAATGTATCCTTCCTCATGACACCCCCTCCCCCCTCTCAGCAAATAAAAAAAAAATCCAACACAAACAAGCATTTACAATTTTAAACTGAAAGAGGAAATTTTGCGCCCCACGTTTGTCATACGACCTTTTATCACGGAATTGCATACTATCTGGTGTAACAATCCGTGACCGTTATTTCTTTATTTATCCAGGATGACTGCAAGTATTTTTTTTCTTACAAAATCCACTAGTGGTTAGTCTTGCTAGTATACTTGTCCACGGTTTAATTCTGTCCTCACCAACAACTTGATGAAATCGAAAAACATTCCATGATAAGCACGCAATATATTGCTGACGTCATAAAATGGTCAGTTTAATCACCGTCGTTTCTTTGTCTGAAACGATATCGGATTATATGGAGCAATTTCTTTCACTAGTGCCTTTTAGTGGCAGTGTTTATCACGAGAACATCACGAGAACATCTTTAACAACGCGCAATAACACCCTGCGTTTTTTACTCTAATCACAAAACTGACTGCAGTATCATTTCTCGTTGTATGTGATAAAGATATGTTGCTGGCTGATACGGTTGTATTTTCTTTTTATTACTCTAATGAAACTGCACATAATTTATCATTCATCATCCCTTATCTCATTTTATCATCCACCGACTGTTTTGAGTTAATTGGTATTTATGCTAGTGTTTAGTTTGATCGGGTGCGATGTACTACAGTAATATAGTGGTGGTAGTAATAGTAATGCCGAGGGGGGGGGCATATTAATAACACGTTGTCGTTAGCTTTTCAGTGGTACTGATGCCACATTGAAAATAATAACAGTAGCGATGGTGGCTGTGGTGTTGGCTGTGGCGGTAGTGCCTCTGGCATGAGTGATGGTAGAAAGATTTACAAACCTACTGAGTCCCTTACAAAGGAATTCAAGCACGATGGCAACAAGAAAACCTAACCTAATATATAAAGCCGAATGTGTGTTTGTGTGTGTAAGAAGAGTACTTTCCCTTGTCTCGCTTGACAAGCTACCGTTGTGTGTAGTTAATCAAATGGCGAGCTCTATCTCCAGGGTGGGGGTGGGGACGGGTGGAGGGGTGGGGGTGCAGGTAAGATGAGTGGGGTCTTGTGGGGGTGGAGCGGGGCCGGGGGGCGGGGTGGGTGCGCGGTGTGTTGTTGGGGAGCTGTAGTGGGGTCGTGTCATTAGTTCAAAACCAGCCTTTATTCAAAAACAACAAAATAACTCGTGCGCGAGTTTGTAATTCCTACCGATTTGGCGTACGCATGCGCAGTGTTTGAAGTGCACTGCGCATGCGCAGGTCGGTTGCTAACCACATCAGATAATTATAGATCAAGCCATGACCTCTACATATTGTTACTTCTTATAGTTACAGTTAAGAGATCAATCTGCAGTCGCCGATAGTTGAGTGGTGAAGACATCGGGCTTCATAGTTGAGTCTCAGGTCCAATACCCTTAGAAGCTTCCGATTTTTTTTTTTTTTTTTTTTTTTTTGGAGGGAGGATGAGGGTTAGGGTAGGGTTGGGGTTTAGTATTAGACAGGGGTTCTTAGTGTATAAGTTTGTATAAGTTAAAGCAAAAGTTTTATATCCGCAAGCATAAGCGGGATCAAAGTTGAAACGTGTGAAAGGTGTCCTCACATATTGATGACGGCACAAGCGTGCATATCTAGTTCAATGATTTATAACTATCATCTGCTTGTAATGTAAGCCACAGCAATACATCCGTATCCAGACAGAATAATCAGGCTACAGCATGGAACACCTCATTCATCACGCGATGCATCCCCCAAAGTCGATATGCCGGCCCTCCGCAGAGACTGCAAGATGTGTGACGGGACAGAAATGAAACCATGCTCGTTACCACCTGTGACGACAGTGGGTCGATCTTGAAATGTCTCCAGACATTTATAGCAGCAGTGCACACACAGCATCAGCAGCAGAGGCCAGAACGGGAAGACAATAAAGTACGGTTGCACTGAACGTACGTGTGAAACGAGTATGAGCACACTTACCCCCAATTTTGACAATGGCTGCAATGAACATGCAACGACTAAGTACGCTAAATTTAGGGAACAGCTGCACTGACGTGTGACTTCTGCTATGTTTTTATTTAATGGGAGCTACAATCCGAGGTATCAGAAACCCTGTTTCTGCTGAAAGCGGACGCACAGTGGATCTAGAGCACAAAATGTCCACGTTTTCTACTGGTTTCAGAGACAGGACTGAACGGGGATCCCTTAACATTCAGAACGCTCAGAACGCCTAGAACGCCTAGAACGCCTGTGTGCTGCTGGGCGGAGATACCTGTCTGAGCTGAGCAGCTCCAGATTTTGAAAGGTCATTCCAAAGTGAGTATTCTCCTCGAATCAGCTGCATGGAGTCAGGGTCAGAACCTGAATTGTCAGAACCCCTGTGAGTTCCGCTGGTGTGTGTTTTGGGGAGAGGGGTGGTGGTCGGAAGAATTTCGAACAAAAACTGGGTGAAATTTGTTACATACAGTTTGATGAAATCTTTACCACTGTTTTGCTTCATGCTCGATCGACCCAGTCAAACCGTGTGATACCAGCAATAACACAGAAGATCGTCCTTCTTCTGAGGAGATACGCGTCACCACCCACATGCTTGCACACATCCATGCACCTGTTTTCACTAATTCAGTAGTTTGTTTGGAGATCAAGAGACATGTGCATGAATGCGAGAATGCTGAAAAAAGCATTTGTATGCATGAGTTGTGGCTGGGGACAGAAAGCTGTATATTGGGGCTGCAGAAAGGAAACTCTATAATGTACGTAAGTAACAATCGCCAGCTTTGGGCACAGCTGTGAGATACGTACCTAACACCTACACCCTGTGACGTGCCAAAGCTTCTTTCCTATAAAAATGCTAAAGAATTTTTTAAGTCAAAAAAAAAAACAAGCGTTCCGCTAGAAGGTATCAAGTATTGATCTCAGCTAGGTACCAGTAACATGAGTCACGGAAATTCCCACCCAGCACAACAAAGACGTGTTGTTAAGCGTTAAAGTAACCGTCGCTACAAAGGACTGTAATTATCTTCAGCCTTCCCCCTCCTCGTTCCTCACCTCCTTCCGCTCTCCTCCCGTACTCTATCCCCCGCCCTGTCATGTTACAACGACGTAGCTCCCTGGATGGATCTAACTTTCGTGAATTGTGTTCTCGGTTGTTGGTTTTTTTTACCTTTTCTTTTAACATTCTTCACAAAACACACGTTTATTGAAATACGGATATATGACCGTGGCATCATTCCAACGATAATAAAATGAACCATTCATTGTCATTAAGATTTACCTTTTCAGATCAAAGCTGGTCGTGGCTGTGGAATGTAAATGTGAGATCCCACGTTTCGAACAGGTGCGTCGCAGGAGTGAGTCACAGGCGGCAAAGTTCTTGCTGCTTTGCGGCGGCGGAGACATCCTAAGCATAAATCGAAAGAAAAGCGTAGTCTTCAGAGGCTCTATTACCTGGTGCAGAGGCTGTATTGAGCCCGATGCTTGAGTAAACAGACCAAAGCATCCTGGTTAATGTCTGAATGGGTATTTACTTGTCATCCATCCTTTGTCGAACGCAATTTTTTTTAAGACTGGAATTTTAGCCGTCCACCTGCTGCAAGATATGTCTGACAGCACCTCTCCCGTGCTATGTCTTTATCTAAGTACCGAGGACACGAGTGCATGGCGCCGTCTCCTGCCTCTCACTGCGACAGCGAGTTACCATGGCAACGCTAATCACCTGACTGTGTTCGCAAAGCGCTGGGGTCCTCCAATACGATTTAACTACTAGACCACCGAGGCAGTCTGCTGGGAAAGGGGTGGGCTGGGGGGTGGGTGAGTGAGGGTTTATGTATTAGAAAGAGACAGAGGAGGGACCGTAGAACAGTTGAAATTACAATCAAAGCATGTCATATCATTACATTAACTGTAATTAATGGGTTCAGCATAATTAAAAACCCCTTTAATAAATTACCAATAGCATATAGTCCCTAGCCAGAAATATATTACATTACGTTTGTTTCAATACAAGTCTAGACCAAGTTTCAATGTCCGTCATAAGATTTGTTTCGATTTATAGATCTTGACAGATGCCTTTATGTCCATCTACAATACTAGCTTATATAATTTAACATTGAGGGTTCTAGTAAAGGCGTTCTTTAACTGGACAAATGTATAGCCGTGTGTTTGGCCAACTAAAACACATATTCATCCTGTTAAGAAAGGTCTTACAATAAGAGACGGAAAAATTGGTGGGGATGGTCTTTTTTCAATGAAGTAAAGTTTTCATCGATTGTGTGTGTGTGTGTGGTAATGTCAGTCAAGTATTACTTGCAAGTTACCAAATATTGTTATTGCTTTGTGATGTTCTATTGGCTAGGTGTTTGAACCGGGTTCTACTTTTAGTCATATTCTTTATTTAGTTTGGCCAACCCATGCTGAGAAAAAAGTCCATGTACTTTAGAGTGTTTGTATTGTTTTGTAACAGTCTGCTGTCATGCATTGGGATACAATACTCGAAAAGCGATCAGATTTGTTGTGAAATCAGTTCACCTACATTTTTAATGCATTAAATTCAATTTAATTAATTTGATACTTCAGTTTTTTCGGAAAAAAAACAAAAGCTCTCAAGAAACACCCAGATAGCCATAATACTATTTATATTTGGTTGAGTTAACTAACAAGAACTGCTCTTTACGTAAAGGATTAAAATGTACAATTTCACATTCGGCTGAGAAACACCATTCGAACAGTCTCTTTGCTTTAGTTTATATAGTGTTTCATATTTCTTCAGATTAGATCTTGATCAGCCACATCTATTTGTCCAAGTCCTCGTGTGACCATCGTGACGAAACTGACACCCAGTGGGGCTTCAAGAAAGCTCAATTTTTGCACAGGTTAAATGCATTAGTTGGTGTATATAGGCAAATATGCATGGAACTAACCTTGAAACCTGCTCTATATCTTGCATCCGATGCTCAGGTCTGAAGTGTTTGAAAATCCATGCTGTCTGCGACTGTCCACGTCACTTCCGCGTGGCTGCCATTCCCAGTGTTCACTTGCAACGCGTACCGCAGGTTAAGCTACTGACAGCAGATTACCGGAAGTTAAGGTACTATAAGGGTTGACATAGGGCAAAGGCAAATATTTAACCATGCTCACGAATGCTTGGACAATGTTATATCCCTCATCGCGCTTCAACTTCCTGTAAGTGACTGAGATTAAGCAGTGCTACGGTACTTGGGGAATGTCTTCGCAGTCTTCCTTCACCCGTCGGGTCATATGAATAAAAAAAAGCATATGTTCCCTTTGACGTTAGTTTCTGGTGTAGTCTTGTTAATTTGTTGCTAGATGACGTTGCAGTGAGCTCTTTCAAAGCTGTATTGTACGTATGAATCATCGCCGACCTTACATTGTATTTATGTTGCATATCGTGTTTTCGGATTTGTCTCAGAGATCTACAGCGTTTTCGGCTACGGAGTAATAGCGAAAAAAAGTTGTCTGAAATCGTGAGTCCTACAACTTGATCTAGTTGCTATGGGAGCGTGCCTTAGCTTGGTGCAGGTAACTTCTAATATTGGACAACTCGCGAGAAGAGGCCCCCTTGTTTAGGCAACACATATCCTTACCCAACCCCTTCCCATTTTCGTGACATGTTTGAAAACAGTCGCCAAATGCCCACTGCATTTTAATCCTGCGAGATTTTCCAAAGACCCTGTTCCTCATCATGAGAAACTCGGCTCAAAAAAGAGTTGTCTAACTTCCCTCATTCCCTGACTTCCTTCGCCGCTCCCGGCGCTCCCCTTTCCACTTTTTTTTTTTTTTCATCATTTGTAAACATATGGTGTACCACTCAAGTGAATCAGTCATGCGTAAACATAGGTTACTGATTGGGAACTCTACTGCACGTGTTTCCCGCGTGTAGTGCATTTACTCTAAGCGCCTTTTGCAAGTAAGGGGATTGGGTTTTCGGGGGTCGAGGTGCGGGGGGGGGGGGGGGGG
>SMGT01000010.1:18068-29949 GCA_004794575.1 Lanistes nyassanus | reverse complement strand
GGGGGGGGGGGGGGGGGAACAGCAGTCAACTGAACATAGAGGCTGGCTTGTTAGTGCTGTCAGAATTTCATCACATCGGCAATAATCCCACCAGCAGAGATCGCATCAAGGTCTTTGCGCAAGAAACACCAATTACCGCCCGCTCCACTGCCCCGGACATGCCACTACAAGCGTAATCGGCAAGTCCAGCAGGATCGGTAAAAGGACATTGGGTACTTCCCTGTACGTAGCCATTGATCCAAGCCTTATCACGTGCTGCGAACTGCTAGAAGACGTTGTACACCACGATCTTTGTCTGCATCATCTATCACTTAACTACAAACGCTGAAAAATATGGATCATCTCCACTCCTCCACTCTCTCTCTCTCTCTCTCTCGTTATCTATTGTGCCACTGTTATAAAAGCAGACTGATCTATATTTTAAAACATTAAAGGGCTGGAGGAGGTATACAGGGTTATAGTGTTTCACGTAATTGCTGTCCCTACATTTCGAGATAAAACCACAGAAAATCGCAGACACCTAAAGATTAGAAGGTTAATTGTAAAGAATAGACAGTATTGGGGGAACAAAAAAAATAAAGATCCTCACAAAACGGACCAATCGATAACAAAGCACTGTGTCGGCATATCTTTAAAAATAAGAAATTGAGATCCGATAAAACTGTCGCACTTTGTGAAAATCGGTTTAGCTACTACAACGACAACTAGTGGCACGAGGTGGAGGTTTTGTCACAAACTGCGCAATACTTGTGAAAAAAAATATTTACCATTTCTGGGGTAGTCTGCTCATTAGGAACCGAATGAAAACTCGAGCAGTGCTGTGCCTCTAAAACAATCAGGTAGGCGACTTCTTCCCAGCCTCATCATGGGTCCGACAAAGTAATTCTTGCTGTCACCAGTTCTCTTCAGTCTCTTCCTTCAAAAGATCGTGCGTGAGACCCTCTATAAGCACACAGACGTAACATCTCAGCAGGAGAAAGAGTTATCCCCAGCCTGAGTTTCGCTGAAGACATTGACACCGACCTTCTGGGTGCCAGCAGCCAGGAACTGCAGGAACTGACAGACAGGCCTGCATGACGAGCGGGGGCTTTTGAAATGGAGGTGAGCTCTGAGTACAGTAAAGCGATGGTCAACAGCACAAGCGAGACCCACCCCACCCAAACATCGCTATGAATAAAGACAAGCTGGAGAAAGTGGAAACTTTCAAACATCTTGGTTGTACTCTGACCAGAGACGGATGATCGATTGCGGAAGTCATGGCAGACAAGCCCTTGGCACAACAGGGCTGCAAAATCTCAGCAGATTATGAAGGAACAGCCATGCCATCCTGCTGTGTGGCTGTGAAAGCTGGAGGCGAAAGCTGAGTTAGAAAAGAAGATCGAAGCCTTTGAGACTAAACACTTCCCCTAGCTCCCCAGAATCTCCTGGATGGAGAACCAAAAAAAAAAAACAAAGAAAAGGAGTCTATGTTCATAACAAAGTAGACAGACTGGTTTGTTCCCAGAAGCCTCTCCTTGCCACCATCAAGAAAAGGAAGCTGGCATGGTTCGGCTACACAACACGTCATAATACACTTATAAGACAATGCTGAAAGACACACTGAAAGACAGACGGAAGGAGGAGAGCAAGGCAACGGAAAAGCTGGCTTTGAAACATCAAGGAATGGACAGCACGTGGCATATCCCAGCTGTTACAGATAGCAGAAGAGTTTAGACAGACAGGATGACAGAGATTGTCAGAAGCTGCATCCCGCAGGCCTCTTTCCCGCCCACCCCATCCCTTGCCTCCACAAGACCTTTTGTCGCCGGACTGAGAGGAGATGACGTGATGTCAGCTCACTAAAACTATACACTACTTCTGCAAGGACTGTTTACTATTGCCCGTGACGTCAAAGCTTATGCAATGTATGTCACATGTCACCCCTAGTATGTCACCTGTCACTCCTAGTTTAGCCTGTTTGCCCATCCCTCTCTTGACAGCTGGTAGGTGGACGGTATGTCATAACCAGGCTAATAGCTCCGCCCAACCTAGGCTGGCCAGAACTGGTTTGAACTAGAATAAGGTGGTTCCTGTGAACACAGGGCTTGAGGGCACACGGTACTTAAGGAAGGGGAAACGTGAAAGATAGAGAGACACTCAGAATCGGACTAGACACAGGAGAGGTTAATGTAGGAAGACCAAGAGAAGCGGACACGTGTAGACCCACGGACCTCTGCCCTTCGCCATCTTAGCCAGGACGCCGGAAGAGCAGCTCCCGTTCTCACGCTAAATACACTGGAAGTATTTCGCCGACAAGCCTACGTAACAGACGAGTAAGTGACTGCTGGATGTGCCTTACAAGTTAAGGACTGCTCTTGCCATAAACTATTTTAGAGTCTGGGACTCAGGTTTAAGATAGGTGGTTTTATCCTGCCGGGGACAGGAGACGTTATAAGCTAGTGGCCGGGCGGACGCCAAGAGGAGTTAGAGGGAAGTGCTGGTCGTGCGTTGTCACAAACTTCATGGTTGGGTCGTTGTACAGCTTTAGAGCTGTGTATTGCGGTAAAGCAGTTGTTTAAGTAGTGACAAGAGTAGGTGCTCTGTTGTCGGTCACTTATTGTATCTGTGCATCGAGCGGGATCATAGGCCGTTTTGCAGTTTGACTTCCCCTCTTGCTTTAGTTTGATTAGCTTCATTGTCTGATTCCACGTGGTATGACGTAATCAGGCAGCGTCTTACCCTAGACACGAGCACGATGATTCTCTGTAAATAATCTGTAGATATTTGATGTTGTCGAGCCAGTTAGTGTTTGAAATATATGTTGAATAACGGTTCGCTGCAGTTGTGTGTTTTACGAGGGTGGGGGCTTTTGAGCTAGTAGTGTTTTGCCTGTGTGAGACTTAGCGAGCGTGTCAGAGTATGAGAATCTTTCCCCTCGGTAGATTTCTCTAGTTATTCACTTTATTTCATAGCGTCGTCACCCTTTGGTGTAAGGACAGACTTTGAAACATTAAAATCTGCAAGGTCTGAGTATTTTTCTCTCCGAACTTTTGTCTGTTTATAGGAACACATCAATTGTCATTACAAATGTCAGTTTATTTCAAGGAGCCAACCACTAAACCATACTATTTTTATTCCTCCATTTATATAAATTTTTCAATAAATTTGCTGGGGGGTTTTTTATTGCTGGATGATGCATCCTGCATCGAATTACAGACAACTCCACGCGGCGAACCTCCGACAGGTGGAACTTTCTCTCGCAAGCGACACTGTAATTGTTTTGTACCAAATATCACATTGTGTTGCGTGTTTTCCAAGAGTGTTTGTCTGCACGAGCAACAGTAAATCAAGCACGTGCGCTACTCAAGCTGCATGCCTCGCGTGGCCCTAGCTTGCGGCTCTACACACATTAGCAGGTGTTATTAGCCCAGACAGCTAGGAGAGGATGGCACTGCCACGTATCTGAAGCCTATTAGCGCGAGGGACAGATTGCAGTCACGTGCATTTTGCAGACGATGTGGTCGTGGGTGCAGTGGCACGTGCGGCGGCACGCTGTAGGATTAGCATACTTTGGGACTTGTCAGCAGCGGTACGCTGAGATCTCTCTCAATGTTTTCAGCCCCTCTACACAGTTCGTCGAACATTTAAAAAAATACTTGGGCGATGGAGGACATCTGAATTTCCGGAAAATGAAGTACAGTAAAACCTTATATCGTAAAATATACGACTTTGAAGAAGCAGCCAAAATCAGGTCTTATAATGGAGAGGTCTTATAAGAACCATTAGTACATGTAGGTACAAGTACAGTGATGGATGGTGTGAGAAATAAACACATCTGCATGTATGTTATCATGGCAGCCAAGACTGGGCAACTGCGGCTAACTTAGCTTCGGTAGGCTAGAAAGTGTGAACGAGACGTAACTATATATATCTACCAGACCCTGCGATTATTGAATGCAGCGAATCGGCCGAAACAGAAAATATAGGAAAATATAGTAAATGGTCTCCGTCAAAAAGTTTTGGGTCGTATGCTGGAGGAAGTCGTATATGGGAAGGTCTTATGCTGGAAGTTTTACTGCATCAATATAAACGCACTATCCCCGCACTCCTCTCCACACTCACTGCAAGCACGCTTTTAGTGATAATGCAAGGGAAGCAACAATGTATTTTTATACGCTACTGAGACCATTATTGAGAGTAGCTTCCCATGAAATTACGTACCCTGAGTACTGAGCTCCGTGACTGAATTTTTGCAATAAGCGAATATTTACAGTTTGATGATCTCCGGTTGTGACCACTGAAAGTGGCTGGGACAGAAAAAAGCCACGAAAGAAAACCCACTACAACAGCAATGTTTCTGTGTTTTCAGATACATGTATTAATTGAGTCGAAGAAAATTATACCACTGTCTCGCATATGAGAAATAAGTTGTGTCTACCGCTCTCCTACCGCAAACGCAAAATCTCGATCAAGCCGCCACCCCTCCCCTCCAACGGTTTTTTTAAAAAAATGTGAGTAATATAGATGCGAGACTCGCGGGTGAAGCTAGGGTCAGACGTCAAAGAGGCTGAAATCGATCTCGAGGATGCGCTCTATGACCTCGATCACTATACTATATAGCATCGCTTACAGAACACCTCTAATTATAGGGCTGGCTTGTATGACGGTTCGTATCCGCACAGTCGGTCACAAGAGCGGTCGTAATCCACATTCGCCCAGTATATTTTACGTGGACCTTTACGTATGAACAGGATATACGAACGCTCATGCAAGCCAGCCCAGGGTTGGGTTAGATGGAGTTTCGTATCTTTTGATCATACGTACACGTACACATAAAATACGCAGAGGAAACGGGATTTCCACCGCTTTCGGGGATTACCAGAAGCGCAGGTACAAGCGCTCATTCAACCCAGCCCTGAATCCGCTGTAGCGGAAGTGACGCTACAAAGGAGACGAGATGGATAGATGGATGGAACAGGTGAGGCGAGTGGAAACCTCCGAATTGAGTCTCGGCCATTAATCTTTGAGAATGTTCCTCTAGCGTAGTGGACCTGTCGGAGGGGGGTAAGTTACGGACAGAGAACCGAAGAGGGTTGGGGAGTGGCCGCTCTTTCCCACTCCTACTTGCATGCCTTCAGCATCCTTCTTAATTACCCTTCCCCTTTTATCTCGCACCCGTCGCTGTCGTCTTTCTTTGCTGTATTATCCTCATCATTCTCAATTCTCTTCCGCCTCCCCGGCCCCTGTCTCCTCCCTCCCGCTGTGCTAGCCCCCATCAATCTAGCTTCGCTGCTACCTCCCTCCCCTACGCCAACACGCAGCAAACCCTATACCCTTCGTGCAAGTGCATGCATAGCAAATTTCTGCGTGAGAGCACGCGCCCGTGTAAAAGAACCAGAAAGAGCAATGACAAGATAAAAACTTCGAACTCTTATCAACATCCCCATGAAAATGGACTGCAATACATCAATCAGAAACAATCTCTCAGGGTGATTTCCGTTGTAGAAACACCACAGTGTCCACAGAGCAGCGCGATCTTCGTTAAGAAAGGATAGCAAACGCGCTGTTCTCCGCTAAGCAGCGGCTGCGTTCTCTACAAAGTGCAGAGATAGAAGGTATAGACGGTGTCCGGATGCGCTGTACCCCGACACCCCCACCTTGTGGGTCACCCTACCCGCCGACTCATTTTCTCACGATGCCTGCGTGCATCCACCGCCTCCCGTTGTCTTGAGACCTTTCTGGCATTCGACGTCGCACGAGAGGGGAGGGAGTGTCGACGCTGTACTGGAACTTGCAGCAGCTTCGCTTTCTGTGTCGAGTTCACGTTCAGATCATCAAGCAAGATCCATAGTTCTATACTTCGTGGCTGTTGTCTGCCATGCAGTGGCGTGTGTGTAGACACAGGACTGTGTTCTACGGATAATTAAGGGAAAAAAACCCTCGATCTGTAAGTATGTAATAACTTCGCTATTATTTCATACACACAGAATGTATGTGCTTTCTATTTCAAGATACGGTTTTTTTTCAACCCTCAACAGCACCCAAATGTTTGTTTTGCTTTTCTTAGCAATTTTCTCTTTCGGGAAGCGCAGTAATGTTTGTAGCTGGAGGAGCGTTGTGTGCGCCACATGGTATCCTTGGCACAAATTAGCTGTAGGGGCATCTGCGTGAAGGGAAATTGGTGTGGAGGGGAGATCTGTGGTGTGCTTGTGTTACCTGTGTTCCCAGAGACAAAACAGAGATCTAATCACAGAAGACAGTTTAGCAGCACGTGGAAGTTCTAAGCGTGCTGTAATATATTTACCTGTACTTGCTTTAGTAAGGGGTAAGAGAAACGCACAACTCCCAGTTCTCGAGTCGTTTCCGGCTATTGCATGGCAGCTTATGGTTTCAGTTTGTAGTCCTTTGGTGCCATGTCATCAACAGGTTGGTCGTGCTTAGCTGTAACCGAGATTTATGTATTTTGCATGCTGCCATTCGCCTATTTTGACTATTGCTGCTGCAGTTTTCGCTGCTGATGGTTGGATGGATAGCTGAGCAAGAAATGGCGAAAATGAAGTTAGTTATTTGTATGGGTGCGCTTGCATTAGATTAGAACATCTGTAACAGGCAAGTTATTTTGAGCGGTCTTGAGGGGAAAGCAATGCTAGTATATCGTAAAGATGTAATGCTGGACTCTACAGGATTCCTTTGTCTCTTGTTGGCATGAACTGATACATTTCACTTACACGTAACGATCATTCTGCGACTGAACTATCATTTGAACTAAATTCTGTACTCGCTTTGGATAAGTTATCCTAGCTGTCCATCTAAACTTCGTATTTTTTATACAGGAGCGCCCCATTTGGGGGTACCAGCTGAGGCTTGGATTTGGGTCATTTTTACGTCAACTGTCTTCTTTTGTAGTTTCATCCGCCCTCGAACAAAGGAGTCAAACGAAGGCTTTAATATAGGACTGACGTCACTATATGTCCTGCAGTCGTACCTACACACGCACGTAGCGCGCGCGTGCACGCATACACACAGAGACAGAGACAGAAGCATAAGATCGCATGCTGACGGCGCTAACGACAATAACAAAGATGACGACAAAGACATTATACAAATTCTCTCTTTCCTGCCTCCCTCTTTCCTCGCTCCCTCTGTCTAGACTACCTGGATCAGGGCCTGATTTTACGAGCGGTGTGAACAGTGCAACCTTCTGTAACAGGAGGCTGTAACAATTAGCACGTCACACGGCAGCTGAATCCTAATGCGATTTTTATGCAAATTTAATGAATACGAACAACAAACTCATTTTTACAAACCTGTTCAGATTTATACAAAATAGTAAGATTAGTTTGAAACTTTAAATGTGGTCGTGTTGAAATTCAACTCCTTTTTTTTAAAAGGGCCCTTTAATTTGCATTCATAAAACTGACCCTTGTTCTGTTCGTTCTCTGTTTTATCTCTCTCCAGCCATACCCTCTTTCCCCCACCATCAACCTCCTTTACGTCATCGAGATTTTACGTCTGTGTAGTTTCAATGACCATATACAATACGTATTAACTCGATCAGTCCATGAGTGTCCAATTTGCTTCACACAGGAACAACACAGAACCATGAAGCCCGTGGCTGCTGTGGTCAGAAGCGACCTCCGTCTCGGATGGTTCTGCCTGGCCATGGTGCTATCATCTCCCTTACCTACGCACTCTTCTGGAAGTAAGGACACATCTGTTCCTAAGTGGCATCGAATGTCACCCCGAGGATCAAGTAAGTGGACACCTGGAGCAAATTTATGTTCCTTTTTAACAGCCAAATGTCCAAATCCAAGCCCGCTTGCCTATATTTTCAATGGACCATGCTGTCTCAGTAGTTTTGGCAGCGACATGATCGGAGATTTCATGAGGATTGCGATGAACGCAGTATGGTGACATCACAGACTTACACTAGACCGTTGTTGTTATTATTGTTGTTGTTGATGATGATTTGGGAGGGAAAGTGCTTCCACCTCGCGGTGATTTCGCACTGAAGGGGAGGGGAGATAGGTGTGGGGAAAGGGAAGGGGTCTGCGGTTTGGTGTCCTGCACTGGTGGAGGCTATGTGTGGTCCCGCTGGCTGGCCTCTCTACTGGTCACTGATGATGGCTTGAGTAGCTGGAGTGGTGGAGTTTTCGCTGGTCAGACCTACCGCCGCTGCATCCCTACATTCTTTTTATCTCTACCGCTAAGGTGCTTTGTTAAATTAGTTTACTTTGATATAGTCTGATTTTAGTTTTAGTGTTTTACTGGTAACCTCTGACCTATAGCTTATTTGCTGTTTTTTGCTGGTTACTAGACCGTAGGAACTCTGACCTCACTTTATCTAGCTTTACTCAAGATCCTCTTGTCTACAAAACTTGCTTCAGCTTCACCTACAGCCCAGATCCGATAGAGCAGGTGGACGGCCTGTGACAAGTGATACAGGAACAGTTTCGCACACAGCAAGCTATAGGCTGTTTCAAACAGATGAATGTTGTACCGGGCATGCGAAAGTTCACTCAGAAATTTCCGCTGGCCCAGGCCTCTCTCTCTCTCTCTTTGTATGACTATAGCCATCCGTAGCTCGATAGCCTGACGATTTTTGATTTTATGATTTTTGATCGCCCCGCAAGATTCCATGGGACCACAGACCGCCGTATTTC
Organism: Lanistes nyassanus; assembly: GCA_004794575.1. Classification (NCBI taxonomy): domain Eukaryota; kingdom Metazoa; phylum Mollusca; class Gastropoda; order Architaenioglossa; family Ampullariidae; genus Lanistes; species Lanistes nyassanus. The sequence goes on along the minus strand of SMGT01000010.1, from coordinate 21,307 downwards.
CTCATTCTGCTGTATTCTCCAGCCCACGAACGGTCGTTTATGAGCACTTTTAAGCCCATCCAAGTTCCAACCAGACGCTCAGAGCCTACACTTAAGATATGCGGGAGAAGTAAAGATCGAACAGTTGTGTTATCTGTCATTTTATTTTCCTTATTAAACTCTTATAGAATTCTGAAACAAATCAACAGCTTTTGTTACGTCCATAACTGCTATGTGTTGATTACACTTTCTGAAGAAAATGTGGATAGATCTAAAGTTATAAACCCGACACAGCTGCAACATCCGTTAGATTACATATTTAATGTCACGTGTGGCCATCTTGCGACTGACCACACTTCCCACAGGTTTTTAAATCCGCTGAAATTTTAACACCTGCTGGATGCTCAGTTGTCAGATTGAATTCCTCCTGATGGTTAGATAAGGCATACCGCTTTCACAAGTAAATTCTAGGCATATTGCATATTGTTGCATTTAACTCAAATTCTGGAGCTTTTCTGCTGTTATCCAGTCAATGACGTACCATCCAAGCAGACTTGATTTAATTTAGAATGTTTAGAATAGTTTACGCAGCACCTGCAGTTTGGATAACCGACAAAAGTTGCCTGAGTTGCAATAATAGCTACTATCGCTTGTTGTTGTTGTTGTTGTTGTTGTTGTTGTTGTTGCTGCTGCTGCTCTTCTTGTTCTTGTTCTTGTTGTTGTTGCTGCTGCTGCTGCTGCTGCTGCTGCTGCTGCTGCTGCTGCTGCTGCTGCTGCTGCTGCTGCTGCTGCTGTTGTTCTTGTTGTTTTATAGACTGTGTAGTGACGACTGCACTCGCTCTACTTTTGCAAAATGACAGCTGGAAATGAGAGCATAGGGTGAAAAGAGACGCAAATCAAATAAAATGTAATAAATATTAAATATATCGGTCTGACGCTGGAAGATGACAGGAGCTTAAGGTTTACAACATATAGTCTCAGTGCAAGTAAAATCACAAAATAGCCTATAGATGCTCTTGTGAATTGTGATACGCCCTAGCTGTTTTCGCGATAGCCAGCATTGGTGCTTATTTGCCGTGAAGCCCTTAACTGGTCGTTTGACATATTTTACAAGAACTTATTTATTTGTGCTTTCTTTGCTTCGTCTGATTTTTTATTTGAAATTTCAGTTTTCCCTCTATCGTAGTAATAAAACATTATCAATGTGGCTCGCATAAATACAACAGGACAAGCTGATGGTAACTGTGACGTGGCGAGCCGTACCTTAACTTATTGGACTCGACTTCTCAGAATTACTGGACAAACTTGGTGATCTCGTAAAATGTAGATTTAATTGAGCAATCGTCACCAAAACCTTTACTGCAACAGGTCAATGGTTTCTACACCAGAGGGTGACGACGCTATGAAATAATGTGAATAACTAGAGAAATCTACCGAGGGAAAAGATTCTCATACTCTGACACGTTCGCTCAGTCTCACACAGGCAAAACACTACTAGCTCAAGAGCCCCCACCCTCGTAAAACACACAACTGCAGCGAACTGTTATTCAACATATATTTCAAACACTAACTGACTCGACAACATCAAATATATCTACAGATTATTTACCAAGAATCACCTTGCTCGTGTCTAGGGTAAGACGCTGCCTGATTACGTCATACCACGCGGTATCAGACAAAGAAGATAAACTCCAGAGGGGGAATCAAACTGCAAACCGGCCTATGATCCCGCTCAATACACAAATACAGTAAGTGACCGACAATAGACCTCCTACTCTTGTCACAACTGAAACCACGTACTACTTCTGCGATACACAGCTCTAAAGCTATCAATAAGTGACCAACAACCGAGCACCTAGTCTTGTCACTACTCAACCAACTATTTCTGCGATACACAATTCCAAGCTACTCCACGACCAACAATGAAGCTATGACACAGCCACGATCAGCACTACACTCTTACCTCCCCTTGGCATATTGCCCGTCTACTAGCTTATGACGTCTCCTGTCTCCCGCAGGATAAAACCACCTATCTTAAATAAACACGAGTCCCAGACTCTAAGATAAGTTTATGGTAAGAGCAGTCCTATAAGGCGCAACAGCAGTAGTCACTTACGAGTCTTTGTCTTGTAGACTTGTGGGCGAAATACAGCCCAGTGTAATCGCGTGATTGCTAGCTGAAGCTCTTCCGTACTGGCTAAGATGGCGAGGGGTAGAGGTCTGTGGATCTACACGTGTCCGCTTCTCTTGGTCTTCCTACATTAACTCTCTCTCCATGTCCTGTCCTCTCTGTGTATATATATATCCTGCAATCGCGTTTTTGCGTTAGTAGGCGTTCTGACGCATTAACCTCGAGTAAACTGGTTCTGGTCCAACTAGGTGGAGCAGGGCAGCTGCCATGACCAATGGCGTATCGCTCCCCTACCTAGGTGTGAAGCGAAGGGGAGGAGCTAGCAGGCTAGACTTAAGAGTGACAGGTGATAATCTAGGAGTGACATGTGACAGTAACGACATTAGTCAGAGGTGTGCAGGGATATTTAATTTCTTTGCCAACATTCAAAACACAGACCATGCCGCTAATAATTCCCTGACTGTATATAGCTACTCGCTTTCAAACAAACGACGCTCAACAGAGAACCAGCAGTTAAGATTTTGGGATATTGTTCACAGCAGTATAGTGACTTTTGAACGGATGGGCGAACTTTTTGTAAATATCCAAACGCTCGGCGACTTTGTAGCGATTCAGCTGGGCAGTGTGGGCAGTTTGGGCACTGCTAGTAATGAAAGTAAAGACTGCTCATCAGTAGTTGCAACAGCTCTTCAAATCTTTGTGACATTTCCCATCACTGATAAAACAGCAATGGTCTGCTGTATTACTGAAATCGCTCAATGTATTTTGATAAAGACACGTCGATCCATCATTGCATTTTCCGTGACCCCTGGAACCTCTCGACGGCATTGGCTGTGGACAGAATTCTATCTAGCATACACGTGGAAAATACATGACCAAGCCTGGATTCTTCTTCACAGGCCTATTTCTCAGATGCAGAGATGCACTTCGATCACCACTTGCAACTATATCTGCTTTAGGCCTACATGCAGGACTTCGATCTTTTTCTCATAAAATCTTGAAAATTTCAACAAAAGGAATGCCGTTATTTCGACGTTTTAGTAATCAGTCTCATATGCTGCATCTTCTGTTACCAGCATTGGCAACAATCAGTAAACCCTGACCACTTTCATTTAGAATGAAAAAAAAA
>SMGT01000010.1:3796-17598 GCA_004794575.1 Lanistes nyassanus | reverse complement strand
GGTCTCTCCTTTTCCCATCGTGCCCTCTCGCAGACCTCTCCCATCCTCTCTTCTCCCGCGCTAATCCTAACAAAGATCGTCCGTCTAGATGTCGTCTATTTGATTCTGATCTTCAAGGCGCTTTCTTATATTAGTCTACAATTAAAGTTCGAGAGGCCACATCAAAATCGTTACAAAGAATTTAAATGCGCGCAGTCCATCTGAAGTGGGACGGTAACGCAGCCTAGATGTAGACGGGATCGGTCGGGTGCACGTGTCCCAGCTCCTTGACCATTCTGCTTTTTTTTTGGGGGGGGGGGTTGGTTTTCGTATACAGCTTATCCACTGAATTGAAATACTCATACTGTCGAGAGCCTTAATTGATCCCTCTCTGTTCTCTGGCTGCGTTGCAACGAAGCAGGATAAGAGTGCACACTTTTCGTTTCTTATAGCTCTATTCTCATGCAGCTGGTCGTTGATAGTTATCGTAAAGTTCAGACACTGTAAGTTGAGCGGAAAATGAACGTACGGCAAGGGACTACAATTTTGGCACCATAATACTTTCGAAAGAGTTTATCTTTGAAATCGACCTGAGCCAACGGCGTCACGCATCCGCACTCGTTGCTGCCATGGAGTCTCAAGCATATTTTGCGTACCTTTCACTCCGCAGTCCGTGCCTTCGGCACTCGTTTTTCAGGTGGGGAGGTAGCAGAAATTGGACACTGACGATGCCAGCGCTTAGGGAATTGAAGACGTATTTGCGGAAATCCTTATAGTATCGTTCGCTATAGATCGAATGTCTTGAAGAATTTTAGATCTAAGTCGGAAATTAAGTTTTCGAGGAACTCGAACTGTCATGGGATTTGGAGTTAAAAAATATGCGATTCGCTGTTGATTTATGTACTACTGGTGCTATATAATTGCTTAAGTGAAACGATCAATATATTATATCTCTTTAATCTTGTTGGTCAGCTGGTATAATTATTGGCTGTATGTTGGCTGGTTTTAACGTGGCAGCGAAATTCAAATTGTGTTACGACTATATGGCATATGCAGGTTGGGTTGCATATTCGTAGGAGCACATCCGGCACCTTGAGTTCTTAACTCACTGGTATGGACAGACGATACAATTAAACAGCCATATGCAACCCAGCCCGATTGCAGATGTAAAAGTATTGCTATCTTTGTGTGCGGGCTTTTCAGGTATTCATCTTCTTGACGCCAGTGATCTCAATTCTGCTGCTGGTGTTTCCAAAATCCTGCCACGGGGATGGGCCCTTCAGAAGAACTTTTCTGGTGTCGCCATAGGAACTAGCAAAACCAAAAAGTACCTGAGGAAGTTTCATGGAGACTTTGTGCTAACTCTAACCAGTCACCTAGTGGACAGAAGTCAAGGATCATTGTTAACTGTGAAACACAGACGACATCAGCTGCCACATCTGGATCTGCAGGTAGATTTTGTGGCCAACCTGCTGTTGCTCAGATACCTTGGTGCCAGATCGTACCAGCGTGCCCAAGTGCCATCTGTATTTCCAGCAGGGGGGTGGTCACGGCTGCGTGTGCAGGTGTCTGACCTGAAACTGTCGGTGCAGGTGGACTGTCTAGAAGCAAAGCAGGTAGCAATGAGACAAGCCTTGGCTGAGATTCCTGTCGATGCGCAATTGTGGTTTGGCCAGAAAACAAGTCATCAGACAGGTCTTCAGGTAAGAGGATGTCCTCTCAACACTGATCACACAGAGTACCACATGTTTTTTTTTAAAATGCAGTACGAGGCCAATAGTTTGTGAATATGTATGACTTGTGTTCCTGTTAGATCTACTTCTAGGCTTTTATTAGCTGAAAAATACAAGCAGTTATTTAAGTGACACAACAGGTACAGAGCACTCTGCTGAGGATGATCGAGTTTGGAGGCATGAAGAAGCTGTTTGTATTAGAATATTAGATGATTGTCGTCTTGACCAGATCAGTTGAAGTACTTTAGAAGCATGCCTACCAGAAATTTGGAATAAAGCCATGTGTACCAATTTCTTGTGTAATCAAGACTCACATTTAGCCAGACTGCACTATTGCTGTTGTTGTTGCTCCTGTTGTATTGTTTTAATACTGTCAATATGCACTGAGTAAACATATGCAACAAACCATGATATGATGGCTCAATTTTCTTCTTTACACAGGGCATTGTATTTGATGCAGAGCTCGGAGGGCATGACTGGGGAGTTGGTGAAGACTGTCCAATGATGACTCATCAGCTTGGTAAATAAGTTTACCCCCTTGCCTCTAAACAGCATCACAATATGTGAATATTTCTAAATCACACTTCAACAGCAACCTGATTAGATGCACAACTGGGTACATAAAATGGACAAGCACCAAATTAGAATGTCAGACTGTGTGCATAGCTGTAAGACCTGTGTTGTCACATACTTTATGTGATCAATTAATTTTTTTAAAAATTAAGTGGACAGTCATCTGACTTCAACAAGAAAATAAGAAGAAACTTAAGAAGGTGTAAGTGAAGATCTAATTCATTTTATCAACCAAACTTTATGATATGTAAATATACAAATACAAAAGTCTTCACATTTACATTTATTGTAATTCTAGAAGAAACTTAAGAAGGTGTAAGTGAAGATCTAATTCATTTTATCAACCAAACTTTATGATATGTAAATATACCAATACAAAAGTCTTCATATTTACATTTATTGTAATTCTTGTTTATGGTTACATCTTTCACTGACAAACAAAATATGAAAACGTGAAAAACAATTATATTTTCGGACAGTTGCTGACCAGCCAGTATCTGCGACTACTGATTCCACTGTTGGAAGTTCTCAAGAGGATAGAGTTATATTCCTGGAGCAACAGGTGGCACAACTTGCCATGATGGTTGACATGCTGAAAACACAGGTAAAAATATTTGCAGAATTAAGAAACCTGTTTTCTCTTTTCTTAGAGCTGATTAGATCTTAATCAGAGAATCTGTAAGGGGACATCAGCCCTGTGTTCGATAATGTTTGTGCTCCCACCAAGTGTGCTTAGTTTTATTACAAGTTGTGCTTGCACTTCATGTACAATATACAGTTCTAGAATATCTAAACTGGAAACAAAATTGGCAAACTTTCTAGTCCAAGAAAGATGACATGACATGTTGGGGAAACCATTTTCTTCACTGATTCCTGCAGTTGACTGTAGTGAGAGAGCTCTGCATTGTCAAAAACTCAAATTTCTAGGGTAACCACAACAATATGAGTTCATTTAGGCTTTTAAAAGCCACAAAGGCAGGATTTTGATTTGAAACTTAAATTTTACTCAACAATCTGCTAACCAAGTACTGTCCTACGTCTTGAAATTGCTTGCTGCAAGATGGATGAATTGTGGAATGCAAGGCTGAGATCACTAAAGTTTGTCCCCTTAGAAAATTAGTCATTGTTGATCCACACTGTTTGTCTTGCCCCATTTTAATTCTTTTTTTCTTCTCATTGATAGTACTCTGTGTGCATGTGGGGGGTGGGGGGAAGGGGGAAGGGATGAGAAGTGTGTGTGTGTGTGCCTTCCTTTGGAGATACTGATATGTGTATTACAGGCAAGCTTGAATGTAAAAATACCATAGTAAAATCGTGCAGTTGAACCAAAATAAAGCCCTTGTGATTCAAGGTGTAAGATTTTTCCTGTAGGATGGTGAATTCTGAGTGACCTTTTCTAGATAATGCATATGAAGCACACTTTTCAAAACATTTGCTGCTAACAACACTTTTAGTTTTTAGCCTTAAACAGTAAATCCTGTCTTTTGCAGAACACAGATTTGTCATCTCGAGTGAGTTACCTGGAAACCTGTGAATGCAATCCAAGGTGCTCTTTTGACGGTAAAGTCTTCAGTGAAGGACAGATGTGGACTCCTGATCTGTGCACAGTGTGTCAGTGTCAGGCAAGTCTTCTGAGTTTCCTCACAACTTACATTGATACTGTTGTACTGCCCAAAAAAACTGTTGTGTGAAAACTTAAAACAGTGTAAGGCATTGTCAGACTTGTTTTTCATGTTGGCATCACAGTTTTCACTCACGAATTGACTAACAATTTGATTTAACCTCCTAGTGATTGGAGGAAGCACTTATTTCAGCTACATTGAAGCATTGAAAGATTGCGTGCAAATTCTGTGCAACCAGCAATAGCTTTTCATAAAACTGATCTGGATGGCAGTACTTACAACTGAGTTAGTAATTTTCACTCCATCTTATTCTGACAGAATGGACATCCACGATGTAGCAAACGACTGGATGTGCCAAGCTGCATATGTGAGTAATGTAGGCATGTTCCCCTGTTAGAGAGTAATGCTTCTGTAAGAGTAAATTGTTCTGATTACAAGAACCATGTTGACAGCAGTTACACACATGATATACTCCTCCTCAGAGAGGGGTGAGAGAGTTGTTTTGATGCCAAGAAATGTCCCTGTTGACAGTTGGTTACAACTGTGATGATTGGTTACACTAAAGATAATTGCTCAAAACATTTATAGATCTGTCTGTTCAAGATGCATGTATTTTTCTTTAAACCAGAGCTCACAGCTGGGTTGCATGAGCATTCGTATCTCCTTTTTTGCACATAAAATTGCACATAAACTCCATGTGGCAAAATGGGGCTTACAATCGTTTTTATGAATAAAAGGCCAGAAAGAAGTGGACGTCCAGGTCAACCTTGATTCTTACAATCGTGCTTTTGTGGCATCTGAAGACTGGTTATTTTTTAATGCATCAAGAATAAGAACTCAATTTTGAAAGGCGATAGACAAGCTGTATAACACACAAGCATGTGGATAATAGAGACAAGGTAGGCAAAGGAAAAATGTAGCCTGATAAAGAAAATTCAACCTTCTTATTTGATGTTTTCATGTACAGCACCATGTATGGCCAGTCCTTGTCACAATATCGGCAGCTGTGTGGATCTTAATGTGGTTTCGGATGTTGATACCAAAGTGGACAGTTTCCAGTGTCAGTGCCCACCCCCCTTCACTGGTCCAACTTGCCAGCTTCGCTACAACCCTTGCATCTGGCCTGTTGCCTATGGCAACTGTGACCACCAGCTGGTTCGGTATTACTATGACCAGATGTCACAGCAGTGTTTGCCGTTCAACTACACAGGTGTTGTGTTGATAATTTTTAATATTAAGTATTTTTCACAAAGATCAAGAATGTGAGAGAACAAATATAAGGTATAGGAGAAATCTAGATGCAAGAGCAATTGGTTATTTTATATTTCAACATGTAACTTGTAAAAGTTTGAATCATTTAAAACATTGAAACAATATGAATAAAAGGATGCTGTAACGTCGGCAAGGGTACATTTGAATTAATGCACACTTGCATGCAGCCAAAAGGGCAATTAAAGGACATACTCATGGACACAAATGTGAAATTAGTCTAAAATACTTCTTTTTGACAGGATGTGGTGGGAATGTGAACAACTATGAGAACATTCAACAGTGTGTGAGCGTAGCGATGGAAGGTGCATGCTGCTATCGAAAATTCAACATCAGCCGAGATGCTGTTGTGAAAAACCAACAGCAAATGCAGATATTCTGCAAAGTGAGGCCTGCTTTATTTCCTTTACTAAACTTATAGGGCTTCTGCACATTAGGTTCTCTGTGACTGCTTCTTCTGTGAAATAAAAATAACTAGTCTCGGACTTCCAGATCTGCCATGAAATAATTCAAGTGAGGTTTACCTTTATGTTGGTTTATCAATAGAAGGCTCAAACTTAAAAACTTTTCAGGTGCTGTAGTTCCCTGTGAGTAGCTGTCGGACTGTGGAGGGCTGAATGTAAGCTAACTGGTGGTGGTTATTTAGAGGGACAGTGCTTCCACCTCGCGGTGATTTCACACTATGGGGGTGAGGGGGGTCCTATTACTAAACTATGAATTGAAAGAACCACCAGACTGATAGCAGCAGTAAGATGGCCAGTGCGGACAGGCAATTTAATGTGGTGATAGATGGCCGAATGGAGTTTGCACAATGTTTGACTCCAGGAAATAATCCTTGGCCACACCAGGATTTGAATCTGCAACCTTCATCTGCTAGTCCGCAGCTCTCCTAACTGAGCTATCCTGGCCCCTTGTAAGCTAACTGATGAGCCATCCCTTAGAGAGCTCAATGCAGTTTCCAAAATCCTGTGGTGTGGAACTATTGCAAATAACATTCCATGGCACAGATTTGTTAAGGAGACCTGTCTATAATTTGAAATAAAACGTTAACAGTAATGCAAACTATTGCTAATCAGTCAGAAGATGCTTACCTGAAAAAAAACTGTCAGAAGGTTGAGGCTGAATGTAAGAGTCACTCTTCAGAGAGCTAAATGCATTCTCCAAAATCCTGTTGTGTGGAGCTGTTGGGAACAACAATTCATGAAACGTATTTGTTAAGAGAACATGTCTGTAATTTGAAAGAGTTAAATGCATTTTCCAAACTCTTGTGGTGTGGACCTGTTGCAAATAACATTCCATGACACACATTTGTTCAGAAGATATGTCTATAATTTGAAATAAAAGTGTTAACCGATAGTTCAGCTCCATGGTCATCAGTGTCAAATGGCCACATCAATTTTCTGTTCATCCAGACCTTGCATCTGGGAGATTGCCAAGCCTTGCATCGGCCACAGGGTGGCCTGGAGGCCATGGAGATGGGCATAGTAGCTGTGGCAGAGACAGAGGTGATCAGCTTCTATCCAGGTTTATCCTGCGAAGAGGCTGGGTGCAGTGCTACCCGCCAAAATTGCACCGTCGGACAGAAGCTATACTCACCTGGGGAATCGGTAAAGCTTGGCTGCCAGCACTGCAGATGTCAAGAGAATGGAGTCCTGAATTGCACGTCAGTACTGTTTCTCTAACCAAAAAAATTTAGAGAGTCCTCTGAAATTTGGTGTTGACTTTGTGAACTGTTTCGTTGTTAATGATCAGACCAAAGAATCCAAGTAAATTGCTGTAATTTTCTGTGTATCTTAACAGATGCATCCAGCTGACCAGGAGGCAAGAAATACGTGACATGACACGGGAGGAAATTGTCCGTTTCCAGCAGGCAGTGGCAAAACTGCGCCTCAGCAGTGATGACCAAGTCTGGGAGCAGTTGCGGGACTTGTACATGACTCACAGGATGCACGCCAGTGGCGCCCCCTACTTCCTTCCCTGGCATCGATACTTCTTGCGGCAGGTTGAGCAGAAGCTGCAGGAGATAGACTGCAACATCGTGCTCCCATACTTTGACTTCACAACAGACGTGGGCAACTTCGCTCAGTCCCTCTTGTGGCAGGCTAACTACTTTGGCAGCAGTGGTAACAGTAGTGATGGGAACTGCGTTCCTGATCATCCTTTTGGCGATCCCAAGGCATGGCAACCATGTTTGATGCGACAGTTTAATAAAAGCGTGCAGCTGCCAACTCAGATAGAACTTGCTATGGCCTTGGCCAGTGATGATTATATGGATATGAGCATGTGCTTGGAAAGCATCGTTGCCTACGTTCATGCATTTATTGGGGGAGACATGATGGCAAGTAGTGGGCCCTACGACCCAGTCTTTTACACGGTGCATTCCTTCATCGACATGCTGTTCTGGACATGGCAGCAAAAGCCAGGAAACAAGTTTCAATTTCCTGCAGCCTATGGCAACATCCCTCTTGTTCCGTTCAGCATCTTACCTTGGCAGGTGTTGGACTCTGAGGCTTCTCTTTGTGTGACGTATGCATTTCCGTCTAAAGGTAGCAGGTGTAATATCACAGACCTTAGCCGAGTGACCCCTGAGCAGACAAATCGGCTGTCCCCTCATCAAAAGAGGGGGGACATTCCGGTGAAACCAGATGAAGAGGTTGAGGTCATTGAGCTCGATGTCTTCGGCTATGATGGAGACGGCTTCGACCTGAGTGGGTATGACAGATTCGGATACAACAAGAAAGGTAAGACAAAGTGTTGGTTTGTGTTAGCTCCTCTTCAAGTTGCTCAGTTCTAATGAGCAGACGCTTGACCTCAACATCCACATTCTTGTTCATTTTTTAAAAAAACTTTTATAGATGTTGAACAGCCTCAACATTTGCAGCCAATCTGTATGTAACAAATTGTTTTGTGTATTTCACTCTGAGTCTTCATTAAATACTTAAACATGCAGGTTACAATCGAGACGGCTACAACAGGGCTGGATATGATTTCGTTGGGTTTGACCGCTATGGCTTTGATGAGGAAGGATACAATTTGGATGGCTTCAACAAATCGGGCAAAGATCGCGAGGGACATGAAGAGTTCACGGACCGCTTCAGCAACAATGGTTATGATGCATTCTGTCTCAACAGACAAGGTATCAATAGCAGTGGAGGACAACTCACAGTAACACAGACAAAATAATTTGGTAACAATGAATATGGTGTGTTGTGTTATACCAGATATGTCAGTAATACTGATTGGAAGATGTGAACTGTATAACAAGCAGAATAACAAAATATTTGATACAATGAGCTTTTGCTACATAGAGTTAAAAAAAACTTTAGTCCAACAGCATGTTGACGAGAATGACGGACTTGTTGTCAGCATGCACCCATAACCTTATAACCATTAAAATCTGTCTGACGCACTTCTATGCATGTATCCACAAACATAGACAATAAAGTAGACAAAGAACTCTTATTATGGGCTGGGTAACACCCACTTGCATGCACTTATGCCCATGTACACACATGCTTTTCTCTCTTCTTCCTGTCTGTTGTTTTACCTGTCTCTGGTTTATTCTGAATCTATAAATCCCTCCTCCGTCATTTATATACTGAAGAAGTACTACACCATTTCCCGACACCAAAACACCTATTGCTTCCCTTTAGCCAATCCTGTTGTATACAGGTAAAAAGGGATGAATAAGGATTGAAAAGGCTGCACCATAGTCACAGAGCATGCTTGCTTTAGCTTTTTTCCCCCGTTATTTTAATCCAAACATTAATAAAACCATTTGCATGCTATATATCTACAGGACTCAACTCCCAAGGGTATGACCAGTTTGGCTTCACAGAAAATGGGTACGATGCTGACTTTTGCAGTTTTCATTTCAATGGGCCCTTTGCTCCTCGACAGTCTTTCCAAATGTTTCAAATCTTGCGACAACAGCGTAAACCTTTTTTAATGTCACTGTCACGCACTTGCCCTGGATTGAGCACCATTCCTGACATCTGGCTGAAGCAAACATGGGTCACTGAGAGGAAGATGATTGCAGGTGAGAGAAGCTTTCGCACAGCACAGTTGTAACTGTAGCCAATACCTTAGCTGCACCGAATGCCAAAAAGACATGGGTCCCGTATACTTTTCCCCGATCTGCCTACAAGATGCCAGTTCTATCCATAATCCACAGGGCTTCGCGCTTACTATATGCTGTCCCACTCATCAGTTTGGCTTCATCCCGTTTGGACAACCGCTCGGGGGGTCAAGTCGAAGTTTGATGACTGGCTGGCTGAGGCACAAGACATTAGGCCAAAGTTGTGTAAGGAATGGGAAGACCTGAATTTTGGAACAATTCTGTGTAATACACTTATTGTTCCGTGACATATGCAAAACCTCATATAATCCTTACACCTCTTCATTATTGGACATTTTCTCCATTATAGAGACTGTGGTCTAGTGGTTAAGGCATCCACTTCCAAGGCAGGGGGTCAGTGGTTCGCATCCCGGCCGAGTCATACCTAAGACTTAAAAATTAACAATCTAGTAGCTGCCCTGCCAGACGTCTGGCACTTACAGGGAACAGTACTAGGACTGGTTGGCCCGGTGTCAGTATAATGTGACTGGGTGGGACTGAAGCCTGTGTTGCGCCAGCAGTCCCACGTGTGGCACCACGTAAACTTTGTCTAAGCAGCACCGTCCTGATATGCACATAGTTTGCGGTGGGACGTTAAGCAACAAACACCACCACCTCCACCACCTCCATAATAGATGAGGGCATTTTCTCTGCAAACCAAGACTTGCTAATATGAGTAATCACTAGAAAATCTATTTTACCGCAGCTTGTTATAAGCAGAGATATAAGACAGTATTTTTTATTGAGGAACTGTCCAAACATTAATTTTATAAAAAAATGGACCAACCCCATGGCAAAGTAATGCAAGGAAATAGTTCAGGAGAAAGATTTTTATTTTTGCTTTCGTGTTCATAATGCCTTTTCAAGGATGGCACTTGGCTTTCCAGTGAAATACAAAAAATGTTATTATTGTTACACTTATGATTAGATTATGGAAGCATTTTTTTTAACAGTTCATCTGTCTGTTGATGCTGCATTTGTTTTGGGAAAAAATGGCTGATTTCACTTGGTCTATTGTATTATCACTTCTTAACATCATTGTTGTGCAGGCATGGTGAAAGTTGAGCCACTTTCAAGTTTCATCAGCATTCCAGCACAGCAGTTCTGCTTTAGGACAGACATTTTTCTGACAGCTTGTCCCTGTGATCAGGCAATTGCTTCTTGTGAGGAGAATCCTTGTGAGACCGCAGCTTGCCCTGCATTCCCAGAGGCTGAATGCCACATAAACTTCTGTGGAAAGTGTCAGGCAAGATGGATTCTTGAGGCCAAGGAAGTAGACTGCTCGGCAACCAGAGGTGGGTGCATCTTTTTCCATGTTTCTGTTGGCTTTTCTTTATTGTGCTATTATTAGTTCTTAACACCAAAAGACCAAAAGAGAGATACACAACAGCAAGGACAGAGACCTCCGAGAGAGAGTGGATGTTAATATTTTGACATTTAAAGCAATGCAGATTATTATGTACAGAACCAGAAAAGCTGCTTAGATTTGGTAATGCCTAACACAAGACTTGTGTGCTGCTGTATAAAAGAAGTTCACAGATTTTCATCTCTATACTCCTCTATAAATGTGAAGACTTCTGCCACCCAAACCCCTGCCAGCACGGAGGTGAATGTGTCGAGTCCGAATGGTCCAACGAACCTCAGCAGATTTTGTGCATATGTCCTCCTGGTTATGACGGTCACTTGTGCCAGTATTTGGTTGAGGATGTTTGCAGTCTTCCGCTAAGCACAGGTAAATTGCTGGGATCTGTCTCACCATGGTCACTCATACAATGCAGTAAACACATTAGATCCAGTGTCAAGGGGATTTGAAACTGTACTGAGTAGTTTTTATGATCAAGTTCAATTTAAAGCGTTGTTAAGAAATGTTTCCTTCAAACAACAATCATGTCATGCCACTGTTTCTTTATCTTAAATACAGGCTGCATCTAATGAGTTTTGCTTTTGTCATGATGCTTATCATTCATCTTCATCATAATCATCATCGTCATCATCATCATCCGCCGTGATGTCCAAGGCAAATGGTTTTTCAGGATCCTGCGAGCAGCAGGAGGTGCGATGGTATTACAACTACAAAACTGGCTCCTGTGAAAAATTTGTCTACACTGGTTGTCAAGGGAATGCCAATAGTTTCCTGTCTTCTGCTGCATGTGAAGCTGGCTGTGTTCGTGGGGCATGCTGCTTTAGAGAACCGTTGTCCTCATCCCATCCCATTGGCTTTGATAAAGATGGATTCAATAAGTGAGTAGCTTTCACATTAACTTTAATTTCCTTTGTTTTGATAGTTTTGTTTCTGAGAGTGTTTCTCTCGCTCTCACACACACCTACATGCACACACACAAACCAACCTTCGATCGGTTTCACAGGTAGCAACCTCAAGAGCAGATAATTTAATTGCCATGTAAAGCCCTGTATTGTCCATTGCAGATAATTTGAGAACATACCTTTGGTCATGTTCTGAAGGACTATATTTAGAGTTTAGATAGCAGGGACTGAGAAATGGTTTTGGAAAGCATCTGAGAAAGAAGAGACAAAAATATTCAAGGAGATAAGTAAAACAAAAAGTTCCTGCCTTCGGGAACTACCAATAGAAGCCTGATGCCGGAAGGACACTGCACAGACAAGAAAATGTAGAAGGCAGCTTTCTTTCATTTTAGGTATGGCTTTAATGTGGAAGGTGTTAGCCGAGCAGGTGCCAAGCAGAATGTTGATGTGGGCATCGCCACTGGACGCCACCGATTCGATGAGCAAGGATATGATTGGCAAGGTAAAGAGAAAGCCCTGTTTATTGCTATTTGCCAGTCTACAGACATCCTAGTTGTCCTGGAAAGGTTTGATGAGAGCATGGCTTCTTTCTGGAGAATCTGATCAGATTATTTATGTAACCAGCACACAGTGGCCCATGTGACAAAGATCAAATTGCCAGTGCATACCATTAGTTACAAAAGACTCTAACCTGAGCTCAGCCCCAGTTTAGCCACTCACACAATGAACTGCCCCTCCCAGAAAACCCCAAACCAAATTATTATTATTATTATAATATAGCGAATCACCACATTCAGAAAAAAACGTGCTCTGTGCACTTGACCAACAAGCATGTATAGACATAAATGATTCAGAAAACACAAAGAACTGACAAAGAAAAAGGACAGAAGGAAAAAGTAGAAAGGAAGGAAAAACAGAAGGAGAAGGAGAAAAAAGACCAAAGAATAAACAGCAGAAGGAAAAAAAGAGTGGATGATAGTGGCCCTGCAAATGATGCAAGATTCCACACCGTAATACCTATTTACTTCAATTAACCACCAGCCATGTATCTTTCATGACTGCACAATTTCATCATTTAACTAAGATTCTAAACTCCAGAAAATTATCTCTGTAATCAGTTTCATAAAACAAAATTTTTATAAATCATGAGGAGGAATCAAGGAGCATTTTCCCGATTTCCTCATGCATTTGCAATAGTGATTCATGTGTTAAGAAACATTTAAAAATCCCATCTGCTGCCAAACACAGCGTGTACAATGCAAATCATGGTAGAACTGTTTACACATTACTTATCACTTACACCATACTGATTTACCATTGAAAACAGTAATGTATTTGCCTGCACAAACAGGACTATGTGGCTTGCAATCAAAATGCAGCCATCTTAAGACCAAGGTGGTCTGACTGCATGACATTCAGAAAAGAGAAATGAAGCTAGGTTTCCTGCAACTTGTAACCTTGACTGGGAACCCTTCCATTTATGGTTATCGCAAGACCTTACAAGCATTACATGATCTTTCCACAAAATCTGCAGATTTGCAGATTTCCGTACTGTAGAGATTCACTCCCCACTAGTCAGAATCAGTTTCTGGTGTTCCATCTTTGTATAACACAGGCAAGGGAGATTGTCCTAACAAACACTGATCTCCAACCAATTTCCAGAGAGAGAACACTTCCACAAATTTCTAGCAGTGCAAACCCATGGAAGTTGTGTTAATTTAACAACAGTTTTCAGGGGGCTGTACATTTCCAAGACTGGGGAAAGTGTGTCCATGCATTTTTAGAATTGTATGGATGTGTTAGTGTTGAATCTAGGATGATGTATCTACTGGATACTCAGCAGACGAATTTTTCACTTCAACTTCTGTTCGCGGCAAAATGGGAACGCGTAGTATAACCAACTTCCGGTTTGCCTTTCCCGATCGAAAAGATGTGTGCTTTGCGTTCTGTAATGTTGTCTAACAGAAGTCTGTCAACAAAAAGTGGGGGTGGCAGTAATTGTTGCATCGTTGGATGTCCTTGCACAAGCACAAGGTGTTTAGGACTAAGTTTTCATAAACTTCCTCGCCCTGGAATCAACTGCATAAGAAAAGGTAATTTATATATATATATATCTATCTGATGGATCGGATTTCTTTAGTCGTATGCAATTATGATTGTTAAAAACTGAGCGAGACAGATATGAGATAAACGTGTTGGGTGATATGAACAACTCAAGTCTAGCAGCCAGATCTATAAATTAAG
>SMGT01000009.1:178687-200051 GCA_004794575.1 Lanistes nyassanus | reverse complement strand
CGTTCACTTTCTTTCTTTTTCATTTTTTTTCTCTTTTTCTTTCTTTTCCTTTCTTTCTTGGTCTCTCTCAATCTGCCCCCACCCCCCCACCCCACCAACTTTGTTCAGGCTGCGGATTTTTTTTCTGATGCAACAATTAGTTGTACTAGGAATGTATATATATATATAGTCTTTTTTTAAAATGACGAATTGATTTTGATCGATGTGTCCCAGGTTTCACACAGACCCCTCAAAAATCCCCAATACTGTATTCTAAAATAACTCGACAGCTCATGGTCGTTAGAGAAGTGTACGAGCACAACTGCGCCAAGAGCTTGCAGTCCCACTTGAGTACGGGTACTACACGTGTTCGTAAGGACATGCTGGCTGAAGCTTCGTCAAGGCTTTTGGAGCCTAAGTGATTGCTGTAATTGTTCGTCAAGGCTTTGGGAGCCTAAATGATTGCTGTAATTGTTCGTCAAGGCTTCGGGAGCCTAAATGATTGCTGTAATTGTTCGTCAAGGCTTTGGGAGCCTAAATGATTGCTGTAATTGCTCGTCAAGGCTTTGGGAGCCTAAGTGATTGCTGTAATTGTTCGTCAAGGCTTTGGGAGCCTAAATGTTTGCTGTAATTGTTCGTCAAGGCTTTGGGAGCCTAAATGATTGCTGTAATTGTTCGTCAAGGCTTTGGGAGCCTAAATGATTTCTGTAATTGTTCGTCAAGGCTTTGGGAACCTAAGTGATTACTGTAATTGTTCGTCAAAGCTTTGGGAACCTAAGTGATTACTGTAATTGTTCGTCAAGACTTTGGGAACCTAAATGATTACTGTAATTGTTCGTCAAGGCTTTGGGAACCTAAGTGATTGCTGTAGTTGTTCGTCAAGGCTTTTAGGAACCTATTATTACTGTAATTGTTCGTCAAGACTTTGGGAACCTAAATGATTACTGTAATTGTTTGTCAAGGCTTTGGGAACCTAAGTGATTACTGTAATTGTTCGTCAAGGCTTTGGGAACCTAAGTGATTACTGTAATTGTTCGTCAAGGCTTTGGGAACCTAAGTGATTACTGTAATTGTTCGTCAAGACTTTGGGAACCTAAATGATTACTGTAATTGTTCGTCAAGACTTTGGGAACCTAAATGATTACTGTAATTGTTCGTCAAGGCTTTGGGAACCTAAGTGATTACTGTAATTGTTCGTCAAGGCTTTGGGAACCTAAGTGATTGCTGTAGTTGCTGTACTTGTGACGAGAACGTACAAACTGCTCGTCGCTGGTGTAGACCTCGTGCCCCACGTGATCTTCGTCAAACGCCGTCTGGATGGTTCTGTTGGAAGGCTCCCTCAGGTCCAGGTCCGTGAAGCCGCTTGGCACCGCGCCAGCGTCCGGTGCGACTGTGTAGATGATACGGGTAACGTTTTCACTGCAAACGACGAAAACGATAAGACGATAACAAAAGAACTAAGTCAAGCTAAAATTAACAAAGAATCAACGTTTCGGTGGATTAGCTTTTCGTGAGCACTAAACAAAGAGATAAACAAAATAAATTAAAATCTTAAAAGACGGCTTGAATACGTATGGCTGCCTCGTCACGTGTCCGTGACGGACTAATCAAAAGGAAACCTTTTTAGTAAATGTGCGGAAAGATTATTTTTATCCGGCTTTGTGTTTTGGGGTATTTTGTTTATATGGGGTTTAAAACTTTCGTGTGGTACTTCTTTATGTCGGAACATTTCTCGAGTTTGTTTCTATGGTGTCCTTGTGTCCTGTGTATTTTCGGAGATCTCTTCATATCCTAGAAGGTGATAGAAGAATAATTAAAACATGTCAAAGAAACCAATTATTGATCGGGCACGCCAAAACAAGCGGTTGGGAGGACTCTCGTTGCGACTATAATTTTTCCCTGGTAAAGATTTAGCCGAACCGAGGAATTTCATTGAACAAGCAACTAAAGCTCCCCCTTCTACAAATCAAACTGTTTACATTGTGAACCCCAATAAACACGATACTTTTCTAAATTTCATAAAGCGATCGCCATAATGCCAAATTTCCAAAAAGGAGAAACTTCTTGGGATCTTTATTTTCTTTTTTCTGGGTGGATGTATGTACGAACAGACTCGTGGATAGACAGGTAGACAGACAGGCAGAGAAAAAGACTAAGAAACACATTGGCCCCAACACAATTCCATTGTTTTCAAAGCTGACCTGCACTAAAGCCAAAACCATGTATGACCGTCCCAAACTTCTATTTTCTCCACGCCCCTCTGTCGCTACAGAGTTCGACAAACACCTCCGTAATATTCCACACACCAGCTACCAGTTCAGTGCCTGTCCCATACTGGCCTCCCGCAGCACATTACTGCCTGTCGTTGGGCGACAAAAGCAGGTAGGTACGCCTGGAGAGACATTTCCACATGGGCTTTGACCGCGTGGGGTCAGTGCGATCTACATGGCCGCTTGGCGGAGGGTTGAACGATAAAAGAATGCATTTACGAGACCTAGAGTCAATTTTGCTTGTTTGTGAACGGCATCAGACCGGGGGGGGGGGGGGGGGGGGATACGGTCTTAACGGCACTGTTTATTGACTGGCGAGGACATTACTCCTCCCCCCGTTCCTACGGGAGACCTCACAGCAAGACGCCAAGGTAGCGAGGAATATTTTGTAGGCGCATGGATTAAAAGCCCTTGGTAAAGCAAAGGGAGAGTACGTTAAATAATAATTGTATGAAATTGAACAAAACATGTCAAGATGGGCTGGAGAGGGGAAAAGACGGAGGGAAAGAAATTTCATTCATTCATTCATTCTTTCTTTCTTTCTTTCAGCAAACGGGACCCTGAATAGCTCTGCGGGTGGAATTGCGGACTAGCGTAAGGAAGGTTGGTGGTTCGAATCCAGGAATGGTCATGGATTATTTTCTTAAGTTTCGCAGACTCTCCCGAAATTAAAGCCTCTGTCTGCGCTGGCCGTCTTATTGCAGCTACCAGTCTGGTGGTTGTTTCAGGGCGTAGCTTAGCAATAGCACCCAGTTAAACCCTACCCCCACCCCAACCCCGCCACAGTGCGAAATTAACCGCTAATTGGGAGCGCTGTCGCTTTAAATTTACCTATCTACGAATATTACTGTGTTTGTTTTTGAGTAACTCACACAGTTAGGAACAGTTAGCTTGGTAATTCTTCGAGTCGCCATAATTCTGTTTTTATGCACTAGTGGAAAACAATTCTGTGAAACACACAAACCCGTTTTGTCCTGTTTGGTTTTCAAAAAGCTCGCGTATTTCGATTGTGAAGTTACCAGGAAAATCTGAAACAAAACAAAGTGGTGACGCAATTACCAAAAGTTATATTTCTTTCAAGGACTTGCCGCAAAGTACAATTTTTTTTTGGGGGGGGGGCAGGGTCATTTGGTTTGATGTAAATTAAGTGATCCCAGTAGCTACAGTCATTGGCATGTAATAAATAAGTAAATAAATAACCACACCCTTCCATCCAAGCCAGTTATAGCAAAAGACTGTGTAGTTCACCTGGATTTTCTTTTGTCCATGCTTTTTGTAACGACGCTATGATAGTGGAAGTGTTTTCAGGATTAACGGGGCTTAGGATTTCTATCTCTCGGACTCTGAGAGGTACGCATGCGCAAACTATGTACGAGGAGCCACTGAATCCCAGCTGAAGACTGGTTTTGGACGGTTCCTCGGCGATCGTGAGACTGGAGTCCGCCTTTTGCACGGTGACGACGTACTTGACCACGCTCACTGGAATGTCCCTGTCAGGTAATAAGGCTGGTTCACGTAAACAGGAAATAGGTCAAGGACAAACGTTAGGCCGTAACTAAAGTGCGCCGTGAAAGCTGGCTATAGGGTCGTGGAAAAGGAACACAGAAGCTTACAGCGCCACCCGGGTCTTACCAAAATGGGTTCAGCAAAAGTCGCGGAAAACAGGATATGAATCGATTTTAAAGACCTTTCATGTACACGTATATATATATATATGCACACACATGCAGAGAGAAAGAGAAGACAAATTTGAGATTTTTCCTGTAAACAGAAAGTAATCCTTTCGATGTGATCGCAGTTATTAAATTGCGAACGAAAACAGTTTGCGACACAAAAATATCCCCAACAAAACATCACCTTCAAAGTCAGACAGCAGGCAGTTTTTTTTATTCATTCGTTCGTTCGTTCGTTCGTTCGTTCGTTCGTTCGTTCGTTCGTTCGTTCGTTGACTTTGGTACTTTTCCTTGTAAACAACCCCATGAAAATTGGAAACATTCCAGTTGTAATAGCTGATTAAGTGTTTCTGCGGAATGTTTTGAGAGTAGTTTTGCAAACACGTGTATAACGTCGTGTGTGGCCCTATCAGCCGACATATTAAAGAACCCACTTGTCGCTGGCGTAGAAGGAAGAATCCAACCCCGTCACTGTTACCGACATCGCCGGTCGCGGACTGCGCTCTGCGTCTAGAAAACAAAATCAATTTCATGCTACACAACGCTCGGTGCAAACTAAAAAAGTCTCTTAGTTTTTTTTTTTTTTTACATTTCTATACTTACAGAACGAATGACTCATACTATATACACTCGGCTATGATGATGCCGGACATTTCTTTCGGAACAGAATTTCGCAATTTTATCACTAACTAGTTTGCGCTATAAACATTGTTTTGAAGGGTGAAGGACCTCTTTGCATTGACCATAATATTTCTCTTCATTTAGTAAATAGGAACACCCAGTGTCAATAACTGTTTCGTTCTTTTAGGGCCCTCTAAATTATCCTAATAAAAGGTTAGGTAGTGCAGGATGTTCGGAATGAGCAGGGTTCATAGTATTTATTGACAGACCCACAGGATACCCGTCACAAGGAAATCTCTCATACAAACAGTGGTCATGCGCACAATCAAACTCTAAGGGATTCACACAGTCCTACACAGACACACACACGCACGCACGCACACACACACACACACAGGCATTTAAAACAATCATTCACACAGTCATTCAGACATTCTCATAAGCATGCAATTGGTGTGGCACTTATGAATGTTTGATAGAAGATGTCATGGGAAATACATGAAAATGTTGATGAGATAAAGCGCAAATAAAGACTGCGACTGAAATATGGCGAAAATCGAGACACCTGTGGAATTATCTGATCTTAAGAAGTTCAGTCACATGCACATACAGGTACAGATGTGCGAAACATGCTGTCCGACAAACCTGCACACACAGACGCACACACATGGCGTGCAAACGATGGATTTTCGGCATTGTATCAAAGACTACGGCTATGTACCCGTATTGGCGCCACCCCACACTTTGGCAAGGTAGTCCTGTACGAAGGATATCTCCCTCTCGGTAACAACATGTTCCAGGACAATGGAGTACTGGCGCCGCAGTGGCTCGGAAGATATTGATACCCCATGACTCCTGGCGATGTCTTCAATGGATGCATGCTGTGGGGGAAACCAGTCAGTGGAACCGGCGACAGTTGCAGGTTTGAAATATACTCGGGTGACGTCTCTTCTGTGGAAACAGAGCAAAACCGTGGGAAAAGTGTTAGATGAAATCAATAACAACGTTGTAATAAACATGTCATATAACGTTTTCTTCTGTCCGAAAGACAAGGCTAAACACATCGTTTTCGTCTTCACACAAATGAGACGAATCGCAACAAAAAACACTCCATAATTATACGGGACGTGAGTAAAGTTTTCTTAAAAGTTCCTACTTTAAAAGGAGACAAAATAAAACGAGGCACACTTTTGAAGGAACAGCCAGTTAGGAATGTGGAAAGCAACGACTGAAAAGCCGACCTACCCATCTCTGTCCAGAAACATTTCGCGGGAAACCACTGTGGCAGATCCGTTTCCTGTAAAGGAAAATAATTTCTTTTATTAAATATAATCCATATATAATACAGGGAAAATATAGTAAAATGGCAGAGAAAATACCCCCAGTCCACGAACTAACGACACGAACGAATGATGACAGAATTTGCAATGAACTGCAAGTCGGCTACCCCATATCTCGGGGCACATTTAGAGCATCCGATTTTTGTTCGACTCGCGTTAAGCTGAATAAGTTCGGTGACTAATCGCATCAGAGAAGACGATCAAGAACTAACCCCGGCCGACGACCGCACTGGCAACGAAGCTAGCGCTGGTCCAGGTGAGAGACCCCACAGCGTCAAGATAAGGCACAGCTGTTGCCTGGCAACTGCAGAGCTGTACACGCGCATTCTGTAGCTCCGTGTCTGTCGGTCCGGCGAACTTCCGCGGGTCGACTGCTGTTCCGTTGAGCATCACGAAGTAATCCAGGCTGTTGATATTTCTGTGGACACAGTAATTGCTTTCATGTTGTTTAGGTTGGTACCCACCGCAAAAATGTCTCCTCCTCTATACTCACACCAGTTAAGTGTCCGTATGTAATTCTCTCTTTGTGTTATATTTTGTGTGTTTCCGTTTTATCTGTCTTGTCCTGACGAACGGGTAATGCCCCAGAACGCCGACTGAGTCGGATTTTGTCCAGACTTGGTCCAGACAATCTGTTTTTCTTATCCTATTGTTTTCATTCCAAGTAGCAGTCATTTGTTCTGATATCATCAAAAGCTGCAAAACTGAATGAAGGAAAAGTGTAAGACAATGCTTTGATGTGTTGACATAAAGAGGGGTGTGATATAAGCTTCAGTGATTTCTCTGGTTAGTGCTGCATGTTTTTAGGTCGTCTAACTCTGGACGAGGAGCTGACAAGCAGGAGATCAAAGAAAGAAATGGGGTCTTCAGATCGTGTCTTCAGATCATGTCTTCAGATCGTGTCTTCAGATTGTGTCTTCAAATCATGTCGTCAGATTATGTCTCCAGACCAAGTTTTCACGATCATGTCTTCATATCTTTGGTTCACGTCTTCTCGTCATTTCTTCACTCATGTCTTCAGATCATGCCTTCGCATCATGTCTTCGTCAACGCATGGGCACCCTGCACAGGTAGGCCTACAGTTATACACACCTGTCTTCCGTGTACAGCAAGTTTGGTCTGAGGTAGTCAATTCTGACTTCACACTCTGAGGGGCAGACGTCTTGTTTGGCTGCACAAAAAGTAAATAAATCAGGACGCTATTTACAACAACAGTAGGAGCAACGACGTTGAAAGTATCCTACTGAGCTGCGTGTGTGTGCGCGCGCTGAAAAATGATATTAAACGCTGAAAAATTAATTTACTGATCGGTGGTGTCGGCGTTCGTAAAATAATTTAATTTTTAAAATTCGGACACTTCCGGCAGTCACAATAAGGGGGGGGGGGCGGAGAACGTGCGCCTGTGATTGGTGTAAGCCAGAACGAAGACGTTACTGCCTGGATGCAAACGGCGCAAACAAATTTATTTGATCTGTCTAAAACTCAGATTTTTCTGGGGCTGCAAAAGCTAACCGCTAGGTAGTCTTCTGTTTTCAGGAAATGCCTGAATATTTACTACAATGGTTTCTAGAGAGTGCCTGAGAGACAGATCTTGGAATTGTGACTGGGTGAGACGAAGACAGAGGGCTTATAGCTTCATGACTACCATCCCGTTTTGCAGGAACTTTGAAGTCACAGCTTTCATAATATCTGGCTGGTCAGGTTCCAAGAAAGCTTGGCGCTGAAGACCCGCTTAACATTTTACAGCAGTGCCTTCTAGACGGCTACTCAAATGATTCGAAATGTTCACTGTTAAAGCAGTAAAGTTTATATGCAACACATACAAGTTGAAATAAATGTCAGCAAACTTTTAACTGCTGCAGGACTGCATCTCTTATCTCCAAATAACAACCGAAAAAGATTAACACAGATTTTAGTTAAGACATAGAAGGATCTCTCCATTTCCTCCTTACTTGTAAAATAATCCGTCCAGGCTTGCTTCAGGCTTTTCAGAAGTTGCAAGCCTTCGTCAGACACCATCTTGACGCGTGTGTCCAGCAGCACGGAGTAATGGCGCTCGAAGGACACTGAAGAATTTCCCTCGTACAAGGCGGCGACGGATGTTTTCGGGTCGTCCAGCCGCGAGGCGAGAGCTTCACGCGACGGAGACTGAGTTTGCTGTCGCGACTGTTCTATGCCATCTTTTGCCAGGAAATAGATCACGTGACTAAGCTTTGTGCTGCAGTAACAGAACAAAATTTGAATCACACTCTGGATAAGCTTGTAGCGGCGCAAAATGACGATTTTTAAGATGAAGGAGGAGGAAAAAATATGTTTCCGAGTTATCTGTATGACATACCACAGTCAAGGAGGAGAAAGACAGAGACGAGGGGGAGGAATATCTGGAAGCCAAAGCAGTTAGCGATGTGGTCAAAGGGACTCGGTAACAACATGAAACAGCAGCTGGAGTAAGGCAGTAGTTTGACGTAAAACCACTTTACAGCTACGTCACAGAGCAACCACGAAGAAACAGGAATTGTGGAAAAAAATAGAATAATTGACTAGATGCAGGTTGCATTCCTTTAAGAGAGAACAGATCTTATTTTAATAAGCGATGTTTCGTTAAACTGGTGCACGTCTGTTTGTCTTTTCTGTTCGGATTTCTGGCTGCGCTCATCTCCTTACCCATAGTCTCCTGCATAGGGCTTTAGAACCAGAAAGGTCACTTCATACGTGCAGTTGCAGTCTGAAACACGGAATGGGTGAGTTACTGTTTGTGGAAATAGTTAATACACAAACTGACGGACGATGAAGGGCGATCACTCACCGACTAGACCATGTTGTGAAATTACACAGAAAAAAAACATGGCAACGATAAACTAGCGATGATAAAATGACAAAGACAGTGAGTGATGACGTCTGACATTTTGTTCCTTGTTTGTAGTAGTAGTAATAGATGGTGGTGGTGAAGAAGACGATGATGACGGCACAATCGTCCTTGTTTGTCAATTAAGAAAAAAAGTATCTGGCGAAAAATACGTTGATGATGTTTTGTACTTTAACACTGGGATAGCTTATTTTACAAGCCGTGCTCGCTAAAGTCATAGGGATGCAGGCAAGGGGAAGTAATGGGGGACAAGGTTATAAAGGTAATGAAACAGCGATTGCGTCCCTTGCATCATCTTGCGGCTTCCAGCATTCTCCGCCATCTTGGTCTGTCTTCTACTATTTAAAGCCAAGCTGGGATGCCATGTGTGTCCATTCCTTGATGTTGTCAAGCCAGCTTTTGCTTGTCTTCTTCCCCTGCCTCCCAGCATGCCTTGCGAGTTGGTGTTAGCAAGTGCATTATGACATACCGTGTGGGCCAACCATGGCAGCTTCCTTTTCAGGATGGTGGCGAGGAGAGCCTGAGATTTCACGGCTCACTCGTCAATCTCAATCTTTGACAGCTATACAGGATGGAGACGACTAGGGCTTTGCACAGCTTGATCTTGGCAGAGAAGCTGATGTAGCTGATCCTCATGGTTTGATTCCTCTCTGGCCCTGCGGTTAGCATCTCCACCTGTCGTTCAAAAGGCTACAGCTTGCCTCCCGCCGAGGAACCAGGACAAGAAAAAAATCAACGTCCCTTGGACTGGAAGAATTACTGAAGTTCTCGAGACGGAAGGCAAATCAAGGTAGTGTGTCATGCAGCGGACAAAAACAGTACAGTGCGAGCTTCGCGGGCTTAAGGCTTTGTTCGCAAGAAAACTTCTTTCACTGAAAAGAAAAGCACACAGCCAACGTAGTAACGTCTCATTGCTAACTTTGTCGCATGACCTAAAGAAGCACTCGGGTCAGGGACGTTAAAAATTCCGCGCGTGTTTGTGCGCACCTACAAGTGTGCGCATACTGGTGTGTACATTCATACCCGTGTATCCGTGAATGCGTTGTTCTTGGAGAGATGAAGGGCGAGAGGCGGGTAGTCTGGGAAGAAAGAGGACTACTCACCTGTATTATACTGACATACAAGCGCCAAACACTGGAACACTAATGTTCAAGACAGCATGATGGAGAGAATGCATTTCTATATTTACAAGTAGGATAACATGAGACCCCCTACCCGGATGAAACTGGTTCCAGACATCAGTAAGCAAGTGTTTCAACGTCCAGTTGGCTTCCTCCGAGAGGACTCCTATGACGTCAACACTGAACGCGTTGTCCACTGGGTGGAGCGTGTCGGTTGGTCCGGAGTACACGCGGTTGCCATTGGCGCTGAAAGGCACAGTCGTCTCCAAGCTCTGATTCACTGCGCCGAACAGCGCGCCGGGAGACTGCGGCACGACCGTGGGCCGGAACCCGTTGGTCGAGACGTATACAAGTAGGTACTTCTGTACTAAGTTGCTGGGAAACAGAACCAGGAACAATACTTTACTAAACATGCATGCGATTCGTTAAAATAGCAGCTAACGGAATGTATTATATAACCCCGGGGTTTTGTTTAGATTTCAACATTTCAAGAAGAAACGGAGCAAGTAGTTTAAAAGCTTCTGTATTTTTCTGGGCATCAGATAAGAAAGCAGAAACGACACCATCGCAGTGTTCAAGCAAAGACGTGCGTGCGTGTGTGTGTGTGTGCGTGCGTGTTTGTGAAGTCTGACTTAGGATTTGTCAGGCGAAAGGAAACAATAAGCGAAGCCCTAATTGATATTCGTTAATGAAATAGCCAGTTACTGTGACTCACCCGTCAGGACCAATGTAAGTTTCTGAAGTGACTTTCTTGGTTCCCACACAACAGTCAATGTCTGACATGACAAACAGAAAAAGAGCTATTTGCATAACAATGAATAAAGAAATCAAGCCATTAAAAACTTAAAAGATAAATTATTTAAATGGAATATTATGCCCAGGTAAAGGCTAAAATCCTAACCATCAGTATTAATTTAAGTCTTTAAATAAGAGCAGGCTGTTGTATATAACTTATTTTTTCTATTTAAAAAAACGCAAATATTTCTCAGCTAGATTATGAAATATCGATGTAGCTATTCTTATACAGAAGAATTTGATATGTTCAGCAACAAAACGTAACAAACAGGCTGCTGTTAGACATTATCTGCCCTTTGTCGAGACAAGAGGTTTCTTGTGTTTCAACAACCCAGAATTAGCTCGGCTAGCAGCTAGCCACCAAGACACCAGCCGCCAACTGATCAACCAATAGCCAGTCCGTCAGTCAGTCAATCAGCCAGTCAGTCAGCCAGCTAGTCACCCAGCTAGTCAGCCAGTCTGGGAGGCAGTCGTTAGTCTGGTGATTAGAACTAATTGAGCTAACATAATTACTGACAGTCACTTGATGATTAGAACTAATTGAGCTAACATAATTACTGACAGTCACTTGATGATTAGAACTAACTGAGCTAACATAATTACTGACAGTCCGTTGGCGATTAGAACTAATTGAGCTAACATAATTACTGACAGTCAGTTGATGATTAGAACTATCAAGATTTAAGACTGCTAATGGTTCGAAAGGTGCCATCCACAATTCCTTACTCATTATGGCTATCCGACATTCACAAGGTTACCTTGTATCGTCTCATTCAACGCCGTCTCTACGATGTTCATCAGGGCGGCCTCGTCGACAGGTTCCACTGTGCCAGTGAAGTAGATCGTCACATCGTTCACTAGGGCCGCTGGCTGTGTAGACGTCACCTCGCTGGCGGCCAAGTCGGTGCGACCCTCAGAGGCCTCAGCCGATGGCGATGCTGACGATGCTGACAATAGAGACGAGGACGTTGTTATCCCATTCCATGGGAAGGAACTTTCGTCAGTCCAGAATCCGTTGGAAGTGGTGACGTCACTGTTGGACGCTGCCGAAGACTCGCTCCCGAAGAAACCGTAGGAGGTCGTGACGCGCATCGTGCTTTCAGAATTCTCTATGCTGCTGCTGACAGTCGGAGAAGTAGCCTGTGCTAACGTTGAGTAGTCGACGTACCCCGTGTTTCCTGCTGAAATCCTGGTGTTTGTGTCACCAATGTTTTTTGCCGTCGTTCCATAGTCGGTAACACCAGTGTTGTCTACAGTTCCACCTCCCGGTCCAGCTGCACCGGCTGAAGTCTCGGTTACCCCAGCTGAAGTATAAAAAGTCTCGGTTACCCCAGCTGAAGTATATAAAGTCTCGGTTACCCCAGCTGAAGTATATAAAGTCTCGGTTACCCCAGCTGAAATGACTGAAGTCAAGGATTGTACAGTTGTCTGCGAGTGGCGGTCACTGCTTTCTGAGCTAGCACGGACCCCTGTCGCATCCGTGACGTCACTATTCTCGGTGATATTACGGATAATGACTGTCGTATCTTCTAAGCCATCGACGGTTGTTGTTGCAGTTGTTAGATTCAAGGCATTAAACGCAGATGTAGACAAATTGCTTATTATTGTAGTTGCGTCTCTAATGGTGGTAATCTGTGAAGTAGTTTCTGTCGGGGAGACGTCTGTACTGCTATAGCCCTCTTGGACGGAGGGAGAGGTATTGTAAAATAACCTACCTATGGTGTATGGAGCTGAGTTGTACTCAGTCGTATCTGCAACTGTTTCAGAAGTGAGGGGGCCAGAGTTGTGCGTGGTTTGATTCGAAAATACTCCGGATCCATACGGAGTTGAGTTGTACGATGTGTCGCCTGTAGTTGTTCTAAATTCATGTGAACTAGAGACGTACGCATTCTCTGTCGTGCTTGGTCCAGACGTTTGTACACTGTCGGTGCTGTTGCTCGAAGACTCACCTGTGCTGGGTCCGTGTGTGTAATCAGAAGATTTGTACATCCCTACCTCTGTACTTGTGTCATAGGAGCCAGTGGTGAGGTACTGTCCAGTGCGCCTAGAACCTGAATATTGATCTGTGGTCTGCTCCACAGCAGATGATGTCACAGTTGCCAGGGTGGTGGCAATCCCAGCTGGGAGTTCTACAGATCCGTTGACTGTTGAGTTTTCTGAACCGTGAACTTGTGGAGAAGACGCACCGGTCATTTCCGACATCGTCGTTGAGCCGTTCAGGCTAGCTGGTTGGACGCTGGTGGTTCCGTCCACGGGGCTAAACAAAAACGTCGTGCCGGCGTCGCTGGGGGAAAATGTTTCTGTGCTGATGTCAGGCGAGACTGCAATCCCAGATTTGTCTGTGCTCAGGTCAGTGGAGCCGAAGAATCCGGATCTGTCGGTGGTGACGTCAGTGGACCCGAAGAATCCGGATCTGTCGCTGGTGACGTCAGTAGACCCGAAGAATCCGGATCTGTCGGTGGTGACGTCAGTGGAGCCGAAGAATCCGGATCTGTCGGTGGTGACGTCAGTGGACCCGAAGAATCCGGATCTGTCGGTGGTGACGTCAGTGGACCCGAAGAATCCGGATCTGTCGTTGGTGACGTCAGTGGACCCGAAGAATCCAGATCTGTCGGTGGTGACGTCAGTGGGGCCGAAGAATCCAGATCTGTCGGTGGTGATGTCAGTGGACCCGAAGAATCCAGATCTGTCGGTGGTGACGTCAGTGGGGCCGAAGAATCCAGATCTGTCGGTGGTGACGTCAGTGGAGAATGACGTCCCGGAACTTACTGTGCTGGAACTGGTGATGATGTCCTTTGGTGTTGACGATGACGACGTAATCGAGTTTTGGGAGATTTGTTCTGACGTTCTCTCAGTGGATGAACTCACTACTCCAAATACTTTCTCGCACTCATCTCCGTCGTAGCCATGACGGCATCCACACAAATTCTGTCCGTTTGGGAAGGAATAGCAGGTCCCGCCATTGTAGCATACTATCGAGCCGCACGCTACACTGGAAACCGTCGTCACGGGAATTGTCTCCAACCCCAATCCTGAACTGGAACTTGGTTCAGAACTCGTGTCCATCCCAGTGGTGATGCTTGGGCCAGGATACCATGTGGCCGTGCTGGGAATGCCGGTAAACACTTCGCAGTGTAGTCCTTCGAAGCCTTGGTGACACACACATTTGTACTCGTTCAGCAAGTCTAGGCAGCTCCCGTTCACACACGGCGACATGCTGCAGGGCAGGTCTTCTCTTTCGCAGTATGGACCCGAGAACCTGTCTCGGCAGCAACATGTCCCGTTGAAGCAGGATCCTCCATTCAGGCAGGCTATACCTTTAGGGCATTCAGGGTCTTTCAATGGAACGACGTTTCGTGTCAGACATCGAGGCCCAGTCCACCCGTTGAGGCACATCGGCAGCCCGGAGCTCGGATCGCAGTAGTAGTGGCCCCTGGCGCAAGAGTTCTCTCCTTTGCAAAAGGTGGCGCAGCTGGGGCCGTAATAGTTCTGCGGGCATGACGGGACGAGTGGGTTTCTGGTCGTCGTCATTTGCGACACAGTGTCCTGGCAGTGGTCTCCGGTAAAGCCTTCCACGCACAGGCAGATGGGATGGGCCGTACTGTTGTTGACGCAGGTGCCTCGGTTCAAACACGTAACCCCGGAGCAAGGGTCAGGGACGGGCGAGGTCAAGATGTTCACGTTCTGGTCCACCTTCCTCTCGCAGTTCTTGCCAGCGTAACCATCGTGACACTCACAGACATAGTCGGCAATGAGATCGCGACATCGACCCCCATTTAGGCAGGGGGCGCTGGCACATTCCAGGATCTCAACGTGGCACAGCGTGCCCGTGAAGCCAGGCGTGCAGCAGCACGTGCTGTTCGCGCAGATACCCCCGTTACGGCACTCGCTGTTAGGGCACGCCACCTCGTGCTGTGCAGAAGGGTCGCGTTGGTTGCAGAGAGGCCCCGTCCAGCCGAAGCGGCACACGCGAGCACCTGTATCCGGATCGCAGGTGTACTGCCCTGTCTCGCAGCTGTCCTCCTCTTTGCAGTACACCAAGCATGAAGGGCCGTAGTAATTTCTCCCACAGGTGGGCGCCAGAACTTTCGTCTCGCATCGATCTCCGACGAACCCTGTTGGGCATGCGCACTGGAAGCCAGAAGCGTGCTCGCTGCACGTGCCGCCGTTCGAACATCTACCTGGCGTGCAGAAGAAAAGTGGGATGTCGCATAGAGGACCTTCGTAATCTTGTGGACAGCAGCATGTGCCCTGAAAGCATTCCCCGCCGTTTTCACACAGGCAATCTGGGTAGGGCGCTGTCCTGGAGCTGCAGTTAACCCCTTGCCAGCCAGGGACGCACTCTGCCAGGCCGGTAAGCGGGTTGCAGGTGTAATGCCCTGAGCAGTCGTCCTTCGCCCTGCAAAAGACGCTGCAACCGGGCCCGTAATAATCTTCCCTGCACGAAGGCGTGGTTGTCGTGGGAGGTTTGGTGGTGGTGGTGGTCGACATTGTGGCGGTGGTCGTTGTAGTAGTGGTTGTGGTGGTGGTGCTGGTGGTGGTCGTGGTGGTGACGACTGTTTCGCACACATCGCCAGTAAAACCTGGCTGACAGAGGCAGAAAAACGTCTCCACTAGTCCAGCACGAAACCCGTTACACTGGCCGTTGTTTCTGCACGGACTGTCCGCGCATGTTGTCGTCTCCTGGCAATCGTTTCCCTTGTACCTACAAAACACACGGAGAGAAGGTCGACTCTTACTGGGAGTCAACGGAAATATTCACAATCTCTTTTGTTTACTCGGAATGTTCACTGGAGTCGGACTGGACATGTGATGTTTGTCAAGCCTTGAGACTACGATGAAAATGAAAACACAGGTAAGTGTACTGGAGGCTGTCAGGATAACGCTATAGCTACAAGGACCAGAAGCAATAACGAGAACAGAGGTGGTCGGGGGTCGAGGAGAAAAGAGAAAAGAGAGGAGAAGAAGAAGGAAGAGGGGGAAGCGAAGAAGAATGGAGTGAAAGAGGATCGTGTTGAACGTCCCGCCGTTAACTAGGTACGTATATACCAGACGGTGCTGCTTAGAGAAGTTAACGTACTGTCACACTGGGACTGCTGCCACAACACGGGCCTCAGTCCCACCCAGTCACCGGGCCATCCTGTCCTAGTACTGTTCTCTATAGTATCAGGTGTCTGGCAGGGCAGCTACTAGATTGCCAATGTTTAAGTCTTAGATATGATTCGGCCGGGTTGCGAACCACTGACCTCCCGCCTCGGAAGCGGACGCTAGGCGAAAGAGGAAGACGGAATGAAGAAAAGGCGTGGTTTGCCGAAGATAGTGTTAATAAAATACTTCTTTGTAGTGGGGGATGGTGTAACAGTTGCCGTTTATCTTCATGTCACTAGTATTTTAAATACCCTGCCTGCAAACACCTGAATCGCGGAAGGGACATCTATTGTTGTTGTTGTTGTTGTTGTTGTTGTTGTTGTTGGTGGTGGTGGTGGTGGTGGTGGTGGTGGTGGTGGTTTTCCCAGACAGTAAAATCATCCAGAAGATTATCTTGAATCACAGTGTGAACCTTTCTTATGGTTCCTATCATTCCACAAGGTTCTTTGATCATGTATGTGTCTCTTCTCACCTGGCCGGACATTGACATTGGTATGTTCCAGGCAGACCCTGGGAGCAATTCCCGCCATTTTGACAGGGCCTTGACAGGCACTCGTCAATGTCGGTCTCACAGTTGAGCCCCGTGTAGCCAGCAGCACAGCAGCAATAGTACTGCTCCGTCTGGTTTCCGTATGGCACACAGGTAGATCCGTGCTGGCACACCTGGTCTGTATTTTTAAATAAAAGTAAAAAAAAAAAAGGGAAAGAAACAGTAGAGTATAAGCAATTGTATAAGCAATTTCATTTATTTTGAACAGAGATTGAAAGAACACCTAATTTCTGTAAGAGAGTGAAATTACAGACACACTTTCTGTGTCTCCAAGGACGGCGAGGGCTTGGTGAGTGCGTTTATTCAAACAGAAAGAGGCAGACGCGTTCAGTTTCTTAAAAGACGTCAAACCTTAAACTTTAATGGAGCATCAAATAACTAAATAAATAAACATCGGCTAGATTCGTTTATTTTAGAGAACAATGGATAAGAGAGTAAAAGAAAATAAACGAATAGACTAATGGATAAGAGCGTAAAGGAGAATAAACGAATAGACTAATGGATAAGAGCGTAAAGGAGAATAAACGAATAAACTAATGGATAAGAGCGTAAAGGAGAATAAACTAATGGATAAGAGCGTAAAGGAGAATAAACGAATAAACTAATGGATAAGAGCGTAAAGGAGAATAAACGAATAGACTAATGGATGAATGACGTCTTTCTGATCTTTGGTTTCCGTAAGAAGTAAATACCTTCCTTGCATCCGTGGTCACTGGAAAGCTGAACGTTACAGCCGCTGCCGCCCCACCCCCTCAGACAGGTGCGCTCGCCGGTGGTGGCGTCGCAGTCGTAGTGGCCGTGACAGTCATCGGACGGCACGCAGTTGACGGAGCAGTTGTCCGAGAAGTAGAAACGGTCGCACATGACGGCCACGCTGACGGACAGACTGGAGACAACGAAATATTTTTTTTAATCTGGTACGATAGAAGGGCAGACGTCTGGGACAGTCAGACGGACTGACAGACATAGAGACAGACAAGCAGACAGGCAAATAGACACAAACGTTTGCGTGATACATGTAATAAAAAATAGAAAGCCACTCATGTTAAACTGATAAACCAGCAGATAGTAGCCAGCCACCCAGCTACCTAAATAGACAGATTTGGACGGTTCAAGTAGTAGGCACAAAGTCACAACCGACTCGTGATAAGATGATGATGGAAACATCTACCGTGTATACGCCAACAAGGTATTTTCCTGTACGGAGTGTATTTACATTTCTTCTCCATCTTTAAGTCCGCCTCTTAGCTTTCTCTACAAACCCAGTCGACTGCTAGACGGACATATTTAAACTGCATGCAAGCCTCACAATAAAACTATTCAACAACAAGAGGTTCTCAGTTGTAGTTTTATTTGTCTGACGATGTGATGTGCGAGGATGGAGTCCAACAAACAATTTTCCTATCTTTAGGGGGACAGTTTACTTCCTATCCTGTTCATGGACAAAGATTTGTAAGCCTGCAATAACTCCACGTTCGGCGCGAGAAACTGCGGGTTCTTAGCTAGTTACCTAGTGGGTTCAATCTTTCGCTGCCCCCTCAGTGTGCTGCTCGTAAAATCCGCAGCGTTGATCAGCCGGTTGCGCACGGGGCTCTGGAGGGCGTAGGTGAAGTTGAACGTGTCCACAGTCTCCGCCGTGCTGGTGTCTAGATCCAGGACTTGCAGCGAGATCAGCACGGATCCCTGGGCATGCATGGACGTGACAATGTGCTTACATTATGACTCACGTTTATTGGGTAGGAACTGCCCTACAGAGATGTAACAGTATTTTACATTGTGACTAATTGTTATTAGATAGGAAGCTCGGTATAATAGAGAGAGGAGACAATATGCCTACATTATGACCAATTAAATTAATTAATAGGAATTGGAATACAGAGACGATTGTAACCTATGATTATTGTTAGATTAGATCTGCCATACGGAGACCAGACATTTTGCCTATATTATTATTATGATTGTTATTATTGATCATCATCATCATTACTATTAGATTTGAAGTCACATAGAGAGGATCGACCCAAAGCCGCATGAGAAGGGATGGTTGAAAGAAAATCCAAAACTATTTGATTGAATAAAGGAAAGAAACTGCAGAAACATGCAGAAAGAACTAAGAAGGAATGAAAGAAGGACAAAAAAGGCTTTTTTTAATTTGAAACTGAACTCTGGTGTGTAATATATATGTATTTCTTTTTGGTTAATGGTAATGCGAATATTGCAGCTCAGTTTATAAGGATGGCCACACTTTTGTTCCGACATGTGTCTTTTCCAACAAACTCAACTGAAAATGCTAAGCTACAGGTCGTTAAAAATAGAAATTCCAAGTCTTTACAAATATTAAGAGTGAGACAATCAGAAACAGACTGTAGCAAGCCCAAGGCCAGAAGGACAGACACATAGATAAATGGATGGGGACAAAAACCACAGACAGACAAGAACAAATGAACAAAGTGTTAAAAAGAGATTCGAACGAACAGGCAGGCAGCAGGTAGACAAACAGGTGGTAATTCCAGGTTACAAGATGTCCAACACTGTACACCAAAGTTCTGTCCCTTAAAAACTGAGAATACAAAAACGAACTTGTCTAGGAATTTTCCAATAAAATCATATTTATCGTAGGAATTTCCCAATAAATCCTGTTTACCAATAAAATCATGTTTCAAGAAAGATGGAACACAAGGAGGAAATTTGCCGAGCAGAAACGCCTTGAAAGGCAAACACTACACACGCCGTTGGATGATTCACACACTAGGGAAAAGGAGTCTGGGGCCAACTGGACAAGCGAGAAAAGACCCGAGACTGACCAGGATTTAAAGGAAAAATGGAGGAAATAGCGGGGTAAGCTTTGGACGCACCCCACTCCCCCACAATCCGCAAACGCCTTTCACTGTCCGAACCTGAGCTAAAGAAGCCATCCTGCCACGCACCTCATTGTCTCGCATTCTTTGCGTGACGATCGACGTTTTCAGAAATGTAACAGAAATGAGTAACCCTTTTCTGACGTCATCAGATGATGTCCCCTCCCCCTCCTCCGTGAGCAATTTCCCACGCGGCACTAGCTAAACTCTTCTTTTGAAGACGTTCATAAATTGGAGGTGACAGGAAAATGGATCTTAACAGAGAGTCAACATGATTTGATTTCCGTAGCAGAAAGACTTTAACATGGGGAGAGGACAAGAGACTGGAATGTTTATCACGTGATGAATAACCTAACGGAGACAGGGGAGGGGTTGTTAAGAATAAACACTATTGATCCTGAACATAACAAGAAGTACTGGATATATATATATATATCCCAGATGTTAACAGGTATTGATCACAGATGTTAGCATCGAAAAAACTGTTACATTGCGAATCGTGACTTTTAGTGTTTTGAACCACGTCATGGACTACTTTTAAATGTTTTCCACACTGCTCAAAGTCAAATGAGTTTTCCAGCCTCTGTAACTGGAAGCTCAATGACATCAGAGCATACCAGTCCTGCCGTGCATTCTTCTCCCTTCTGGTATTTTTTTAAAAAACTCCTCTGATTCTCTTCTCCGAATACATGGTTCCATGGCTCGACTTATTCATTCTCGCGGGGACAATCCTTTGTTAGATTTTCAACAAGCAAGCTTTCAAAGGGTCTGTTCTGTCAACACACTCTTGCAAGGTCTCGGGGGTTTTGTTTTTGAAGGGGGTGTCTGGGGAGGAGCGTACTTTGTATTTTTTACACCTGAAAGGTAGCGCCTATTTGTTATTCCCAGCTGCACTTGATGGGCTGTGCATGCATCGTGTGCACCTGTCAAGACCTCTCCATCAGTTTCTCGTGTTAACGGAATTAATAGCACGTTCCCCCGACCTGCACCAGGCGGAGGTAGTGTTTGTCTCCCTTTCCTGTCATTTTTTAAAAATCGAAAGCTGGTTTCTTGTGCGTGTGTGTGTGTGTGCGCGCGCCCGCGTGCGTGTCATCGCTATTTGCTGTGCCTGGGCGTGCGTGTGTTAGTAGTGCGCGTGTCTGGATTATATGAGGCAGGGATTTGAAGGACAGGTGGCAGTGTAAGAGCATTTTCGTGCATTTACTTTTATCCCAATTCTCTCTGATGAAAATAGTGAAAGAAAACCTCCAGACTAATTCCCGGCGAGGTCTGCTGTGGCACTGAATTGTTTGTGTTTACTCACGACCACCTGCTCATTCCTCAGTAACACGAAATTCTTTTTTTTAATTATTATTCAAACCACCACTGCCCGTAACAGGGCTTGTCTCCTATTTAGGGCATATGAGATATTTTTTATGTATCTAGTAATCAAGATACTTTAGTCATCATCAAACTTACCAAATTGATTTTCATGATTCCAGCACCACTTTTTAAAAATAAACTCAACCAAAAATCAAGAGTATCCAGGAAAGTGCAATGTAAACAAGCTAGAACACTTATTTTGTTAACGAAACAGAACGCATTTTACATATTTCTAGAACGCTTTAGATGTGTTGGGGCTAAACTAGCGTAAACAATGTTCTTGTCTGTGTTCTCGAAAGCGTTCATGAAAAAGATCAAATGGCCGGAAAATTTATAAATGGTGTTCTGATAATGTTCCAAATGTGTGCCCTCAGCAAGTGTTCACTCAAGCAGGAGCATGCTAAGAACACTTAGAACACACGTAGTACACATCCTCCATAGGCCTACTATTTACACACGCAGCACACATCCTACATAGGCCTACTATTTACACACGTAGTACACATCCTACATAGGCCTACTATTTACACACGCAGCACACATCCTACATAGGCCTACTATTTACACACGTAGTACACATCCTACATAGGCCTACTATTTACACACGTAGCACACATCCTACATAGGCCTACTATTTACACACGTAGTACACATCCTACATAGGCCTACTATTTACACACGTAGTACACATCCTACATAGGCCTACTATTTACACACGCAGCACACATCCTACATAGGCCTACTATTTACACACGAAGCACACATCCTACATAGGCCTACT
>SMGT01000009.1:139784-154565 GCA_004794575.1 Lanistes nyassanus | reverse complement strand
ACACAGGGTTACCCAATTTCACAGTGCTGATGGGGTTTGTGGAGCTGGTCTGAAAAACGTCGTGCCGATAGAAGAACGTACCCCCAAAGCGCAGCCTGTTTTGTGGAAAAAGATAGTATATATGAGGACGTGGGTACACGTATGTACTGCACACGCTGGCTGGAGGCTACAGCCGCCCACCCCCCCACCTCGCCCCGCCTCCCCCGCTAAAATTTTGTCTCCCTGCGCCCCTGCCTAGACTGACTGATTGGCTGCAACAGAAACATTAAATATTAATATGTTGACCTTAACCTACTTACACGGTTAACCTTCTGATTTCTAATAAACCAGGATTTAGATAAATGTCGCTAGTGTAGGATGTCTTAACCACTCCTGGGAAAAGGTTAAAATCTATACGTCTTAACTCCACGGGCACACTCATCATCACACACACACATACACACGCACACACACACACACACACAAACACACACACACCCTCACACACACACACAAAGTAAATACTTTCACTGGCCCACGCGATCCCAAAGCTATACAAAACATGACACATCCTTTTGCAGGCACTCAAAGTTTTCACCGAACGCGTTGTACAATAGAAGTGTTCACCAGAGTGTGAATTCCCTTCCCTGACACTAAACAGCTCTCCCTGTGACGCGTGGAGTGATGAGTTGTTCAGGAAAAGTGAATGGCGTAGTTAGCCGATTGAAGAGGCTTAATGAGAAGACGAGCAACACTTGCGCTTCAAATGCTTCGCGGCAGCAAGGCAGGCTTGGAATCATCAACGTCTGGTAAACAATTCTAATCGAACTCTCCGACACTGAAAAGTAAGTTGTTGTGGTTCTAGAACATTCTACGCATTCAGAACCTGATGTAAGTGATGTGGGCTTTCTCCTGCTGTTCTTTTTGAACAGGACAGATAACAAGAACGTGTACGTACAAAGTTCATGCGGCACATGTCCTCCGACAGGAAAAAGAACTGGGCTTCGTATTCCCTTTGTAAATGAAAGTAACAGCATATAACTTTCAAAGAGCATCAGTTTCAAGTTCACGACAGGCTATGACAAAACTAGATTGCTTATCCTGCCTATAAAAATGAAGTATACGGGATATGTGTTCCCCGTCCAAAAATAGACCTCCAACCAAACACGAGGCCCTTCGATCGTAACATTACCTCTTAAAGGATCTTCTGACCTCGTGCAGATTTATTTGCCCAGTCATGCTCAACAAGAGTGATTCTCTACTTGTTGGAGAAAAGATTCACCCAGCTGTCGAAGTCGTTCTGGCGTCACTGGGTTTCGTGGTGCTGTTCTGTGGTGTGGTTGGCAACGGGTTTTTGCTGCTGGTTCTGGGTACACAACGCAGCCTGTGGCAAGTGCACAACGTCTTCATCGCCAACCTGGCCCTGGCTGACCTTGTTGTGGTCTGCACTGGCCTGCCCTTCGTCACTCTGGACTTCATCCTCGGCTATTACCCTGTCGCCAACGCCTTTCACTGCGAGCTAAACGCCTTCGTCGTGAGTTTAGCTTACAGCGTCTCCATTCTGAGCCTTGTGTCCATCTCCTTCAACCGCTACATGAAGGTTTGCCACAGCCAGCTGTTTCTGAGGCTGTTCTCGCTCAGGAAAAGCATCGCAGCTTGCATCGTTCTGTGGCTGGCGTCTCTCATCATGAACATTCCGCTGTTGGCCGGGAACCCTCCCTATGGCTACGACAAGGGGTCGCACCATTGTAACGCTCGGCCCCAGCCGCGTTCCCTGGACCTGGGCACTCTAGGCATGGCGACGCTTCTAGTCTTGCCAACGTTCGCCATCACTTTTTTCAACGTCGCAATCTTCCGGCACTGGCGGCAAAGTACCCGCAGATTAAGAGCCCAGCGACCCAAGGAAGAAATGAAGCCCTGTGCATCGAAACAAGAATTATTTTCAGACCACTCCGGGGAGAAGAACAACGTAAAGAGTTGCACCAACCACAAGAAGGCGCCCAATACGTCAGAGAGCGAAACCAGGGCCAAAGTTTGCGCGCAACAAAACATTCCTGAGATACGAATATGTGCCCCCGACTCCCTAGTCAGTTCTCAGCTGGATCTTGTGGACTTCCCTCGTTTCGCTGACCGGAAGGCTTCTCTGGCCGTTTTATTCCACCCAAGATTCCTGCGTCGAAAGAGGAGTTCCACTGACCAGACCATTGCTGATAATCCCAGCGGCCAGCAGCAGAAGACGTCGGGAATTTCTGCCAGCGAGATGGCGCTGATCAGGAGCTTGCTGGTCATCGCCGTGTGTCTCGTCCTTCTCTACACGCCCTTCGCCGTCTGCATCTTCCTCGACCACTTCGTTCCAGTCAGGGCAGAGGTCATGGCCACGGCCAGCATGCTGCTGTTCATCAACTGCGCCATCAACTGGATCATCTACGGTGCCATGAACACGTCGTTCAGGAAGGCCTACAGACTGACCCTCCTGACCTGCTGGCCGGGGGCGCGGAGGCAGAACCTGACGTCAACTGATCCCGAGGCTGATGCAAGTGATTCAAAGGGAAATAACCTTACGGATGCCAGTTTTTCTAAGGGGAGTAACCGTGCTGATGCTTTTTATTTGAAGGGAAATAACATTAGGGATAACTCTAACTCTGTTAGCATAACAGGTGAGACCTGTCTGACAAATGCGTCTGAAGCAAGCAGCGAGTAATAATGTGTGGGCGTGCTTGCATGTGTGTTTGTGCGGATCTGCGCTCACGCTTGCGTGCATTGGTGAATGTGAAAGAGTCGCTACCTAGAATATTTAAGACGTCCGCTTCCGAGCCGGAACGTCGGCGATTTGCGTCCAAGTAGAGTCATACCTAAGTCGTAAAAATTGGCAATCCAGCAGTTGCCCTGTCAGACGCCTGGCACTGTAGGGAACAGTTCCAGGACTGGTTGGGGTGGTGTCAGTATAATGTGACTGGGTGGGACTGAAGCCTGTGTTGCGACAGCAGTCCCAGTGTGGCAGCACCTTTGTCTAAGCAACACCGTCCTGTATGCACCTTGTTTGCGACTGGACAGTAAGCGATAAACCACAAACCAAAACCTATATTGATATTTTGACATTTTGATGGTAATGGCGAGTTATTTTCATGCCCGATTCTTTTATTTTTTCGTTAAGAGGAAGTTTGCTGAACCTCCAAGCATATCATTAATGTATAAATATTCTTGATTTCAGGATACGTATGACGATTTTTATGTAGCCTAAAGATAGTTTTCATGTCATTTCTTTTATAATTTGTGGTGGGGAGTTGGGGATGGGGGAGAAAAGGGGAGGCGAAGGGTCAGATTTGTGCTCACCACCGAGTGAAGCGTAGACAATCCTGTCCACATAACCCTGGACACTAGGTCAAGGCCATTTTAGCGCAAGCCTCAGTGTGTCTTGTGGCGGTGTTACAAAAAGTTCTACGTAAAGTTGTTCCAACCATAGACTCGGCGTTTATTTGGTGCATAGGCCTACAGTTTCTCGCCTTTATCGACGAAAATAAAATGTAAGATGTCTGGATGTGTTAAAATGCTGTAAAAGAGAAGACATTTATTTCATTTTGTAAATAAAGGAAATATGTATCACTGTGAAAGCAGACACCTTAGAACCATTTGGCCAATAACCTCGTAACGCTATGAAAGTATATACTAAATCTTAAAGAAGGTGGTGCACACACAAAATTTAATGCAAATTTTTCTTACACTACTGAAAACAAGAAATGCATTATTTTTATACTGTATGCAATAACAACAATAAAATCAAGTAAAATGTTCAAAGTTAAATAGGTCTGTTTTTATTGAAAAACACCCCACCAAAACAGACAAATCCAACAGGGATAAATCATTCAAGATCTACAGTGAGACCGGACACAAATACTGTTTTGAAATCTGTTAGCTTTCTCAGAAACCACTTAACACAAAACTTTCTTAATTACATGGCGTCTTTATTCCTGATTCGTAATATAGTGATTAGAGAAAGTGCTGCAAACAGGCGATGATTTCGCATTAAAAGGGAAGGGGCCCATGGCGAAAAAAAATCATCAGATTGATAGCTGTAGAGAGGAAGATAATGTTCTCGGGTTCAAAAAAATGTGGTCTGCGCCACATTTAACTCCAGAAGATAACCCCTGGATTCGAAGCAACATCCCTCGACACACTAGTCCGCAGTCTTTCCCCCAGAGCTACTCAGGATTCCTGGCTAGTGTGTAGATCCGAGTTAAAACAAATAGATTGTCTCTTCCTTATTGCGAAATCATGCTCTGGCAGAAAGGGAAGGAATTATGCATGTCTTCCATGACTACCACTGTCTGAATTCCGTCCCTTTGAATGCGCCGAGTGAACGCGGATCTTGCACAGTGAGCACGTGCTCCCAGATTGGCATATTTGAAACAGTGTGCTGCGAATCGTTTGAGTCCACCCTTCCATGCCTTACTAAAACCCTGTCTGGCTTCCAGACATTCCATTCTTTCCTACATCTTTTTGTAAAATATATCACATTCAGCTAACTTCTACTTAGCTAGTATAACCAAAGACCCTTTAGTTACACTGAGACAGGAAACTAAGGCAGGTTCATTCTGGCCAAGCAAGGACAATAACTCCTGTTAAGAAAGAGTTAGTCCTCGTGGCATCATGGCACACGAGGAGACGATGAAAGCGGCACAAAGAACTTCATCGTCGGAATATTGTTCTGGAGCTGTTTTCATGGCCTGTGTAACCATATTATGATGGAAAATCATTTCTGTCAAGAATAATGGATACCTATCACCACAACTATACATTTTTGAATGTATTGACGGAATAGATGTATGATTATCCTTATGACGTGTAAACGATTTATGTACTACAACACATGTATTCGTTATGTGTGTATGATTATATGAGTGTATTGCTGTATGATTTAAAACACAGCTGATCCCTGGATCATGTCTGCTCAAACTGAATCAACTTCGAGGAAAAAAATTGTTCTTTTATTCAATCATTTAAAACAAAATGTATCACACACTACCTACTCTCTCGACTGTTCAATTTCAAAACGGCAAAATTTAAAAAAAAACTACGATTTATTGCGCAGAGACCACAGCCACAGATATAGACCTACTGCTGCTAGAGTATGATAATGACCTACAGCCTGTCATTGCTGGTACTATTAATGCTACAGGAAAATATAAAACATACAACCGTGCACACGCACACACGCTCCATAAACACACAGCATACTTGCTGTTTAGTGTAGGTGGCTGGCAAGGGATCTGGGCTGAATTCTGTAGGTCCATTACCGAATACGAAATGGTTTCAACAATTAAATCGCCTCCATCTTGCCTTCGTGCTGGCGTGTTTTGTGGAAGAGCTGGAGTCAGCTCTTCAGCACAGGTTTACACTCCGGTTATATTTGTTCTTATCGGTTCTTAGG
Organism: Lanistes nyassanus; assembly: GCA_004794575.1. Taxonomy (NCBI): domain Eukaryota; kingdom Metazoa; phylum Mollusca; class Gastropoda; order Architaenioglossa; family Ampullariidae; genus Lanistes; species Lanistes nyassanus. The sequence continues at coordinate 149,158 of SMGT01000009.1, read as the reverse complement.
GATTCAGAAACTGAAACCCATTAAAACAACAACAACAACACACAAAACTTGCATATACTCTTTATATCTGTACCGAAAATGTATACGCGCACAGACACACACATTAACACGCACAGACAGACACGCACACAAGCACACATACACCGACACACAGAAACAGACACACAAATTCACAGAGAACTTTGAACTTTACTGATTCCACCTTTTTAGGTCACATCACTGGGGTGGTAATAAATACAAAGAAATCGCCAGGTCGGACAAATTCACAGAGAGAGAGAGAGAGACACACACACACACAGACACAGAAGCAGACACACAGACAAGTACATAGAAATGCACAAACACGCACACAAACACAGACAATGACAGACACACAAAGACACATACACACAGAAACAAGTAAAAAGACACACAAAGACACGCAAACACACACACACACACACACGCACACACACATGCACGAACGCACACGCACGCACGCACGCACACACAGCGCACACGCACGCGCGCGCGCGTGCACGCACGCACACACAAGGACAAAGACACAGACAAAGGCACGGACACAAACACACACACAACACACACGAGAGTGATAGTAAATATTATCTAGAAGGGTGCATGTTTTCCACAGATAGATGTTTCAGTCCGTACACGGTCGATGTATGGAGCCGGCTGGTTGGTTGTTGGTGAACATCCGCAGACTATAAGGTGCATGTCAGGATGGTGTCGCTTCGACAAGTTAATGTGCTGCCACACGCGGGACTACTCTCACAACCCATGGCTTCGGTGCTACACAGACACATTCTACTGACACTGTGGCCAACCAGTCCTAGTACTGTTCCCTGTAGTGCCAGGCGTCTGGCAGGACAGCTACTAGATTACTTGCCAATCTTTCAGACTTAGGCATGACTCGTCCGGGGCACAAAGGATTGACCTTGCGGATCGGAAGTGCACGCCCTCACCGCCAGGCCACCGTGGCAGTTGATGTATGGAGCCCGACTGGACATAGACATAAGCTTCATATATCAACTGCCTCGGTGGCCTGGTCTAGGTTGTAGTCAGGCAGACAAAGTTTAATTGCAGTCTTAGTGTATGGGTGATAGCAAAGATCTCAGAGACACTACACTATGAGCAAGTCAGAGGGAAAAGAGAGAGCCACAAAAGTATTGTGAAGGAAGTAACAATTTTAACATTTAAAAAAACTATTTACTCACACAATTCCTCCTTCTTTATTCAGCACACAAGAAAGTGCCAGCATGACCTGTTGTTAAGCAAACGCTCTTCTTTGGCCCTAACACCTACAGGAGGCAGGAACAGGTAAAGTATTCATACATCTAAGCAACCTTAATACCGTAAGCTGACACAATCCAGTAAAAAAAAAAACTTGATTCATCAGGTCTCCTTAAAACAGTGCATCTAAGAACATGCACTCGGGTCAGGAGGGTGCATAGACCAACGCACTGAGTTTACAGAAATTATTTTTACATGCCAACAAAACCCTGTTGCCTATTTACATTTCGGCAGTTATAGATCTCCAATGATAAGCAACAGAGCAAACTTAAAGTGAAATAATTTAAGGTCTGACGTACTAATGTTACGAATACCAGGCCTCTGACAGAAAGGGAAGTAATTCTGTATGTCTTCCACGAGTCAAACCACTGTTTAAATTCCGTCCCCTTAAATAGGCGCTCTATATTCACACGGTGAACTACCAGCTAGATAAGTATATTTAAAATAACGCGGTCTAAATCGTTTGTCTAACCTTCCAGACAAAAGTTCCAAGCCTTACTACAAATTTATGTAACCCTGTTCGGCTAATTTCTGCTTAGCTAGTGTGACTGCGATAATCCAGAAAAGTTTTCTATATTTCATCATGGTCAAAACAATTTTTAAAAAAATCTAAATACAAATTCAAATCTAAATATAAATACGAATCTTATTTCTTATTGAGCCATGAGATAATGGAAATTTTCATAGCAGAAAAGCTTGTTAATAAATGAATGAATAAAACAATTATCGTGCCTCACCACTCACCAATAAAAGTTAACATCCCAATTATGTATAATGTCTATATACATAATTTTAATAAAATTTCCGCCTTCTTCCAGATACCAAGTTTTGCCATTCGGCAAAAGCTCCTTCGTATTACCAGCACCTGCCACCAAGGTGAGGTCCCTGAGTAAAACTGCTCCAATAATTGTTTTCACAGCTCCCCCTGTCAGCATCGTAATCTGAGAGACCCCCCCCCCCCCTCGCCCCTTTACCACAATTGTCTTCTTACGTATTATCAGATTTATCTCATTTTTGATTAAAGTTTACGTCCGATGTCTTCTTGATTTTTTTCAAAGTATATCTAATCCCGCAAGTCACTGGTTTTGTTTCTCTTTCACGTCAATTTACTGCAAAACTTTAGATGCTAATTTTTTTTTAATCGACCTTTATTTGGAAACCCAGGAAAGGCCAGACTCATATCTGCTCTTCTGTACGGTGGAAAATGTCGACCTTATAAATGTGTTTCTACTTCCGGCAATACGAAATTAAGTTCAAGAAAGGAACAGTTCGAAAACGAACGAAAATATCCAAGCAGTGCTGTATGAATAGAAGTGTTCTGCAAGAATACACTGGAACTTCGTGCGATCACAAATGAGCGGCTTTCAGAAGCGGTAACGACGGCTACCTATGAGCCCTCGTGGAGTCTGGAATACTTCAAGTTCTCGCCAAGGTTACTTTTCTCCCGAGACAAGTGCAGCAACATTTGTACAAGAAATAAAAAAGCCCAGCAAATCTTTGGTCCTTGGGAATGAAATGAGCTTTTCAGCATACGAATTTTTAGACAGCGAAGCATTTTCTTACGGAAAGCTTTTTCCCTCAGAACACAGAACTAGTCTTTTGTTAAAGAAGTATTCTTCACAGACAGTTGATCCTTTGATTAGCACCAGCTCTTCCTAGCGCTGATAAGCCGGTCAGCAAGCCAAGCCTAGCGCAGACCAGCGCAGACCAACTCATACTAGAAAGACCGGATCAACGGCCTTGTCTCGGCTCATGAGAAACGTAACAAGCGACTCGACGTTCGTCCCAGCAGAGGTGGACCCAGCTGCCAAGATCATCTTCCTGATCCTCGCCGTGTTGCTACTGCTATGCGGCTCCGTGGGGAACTTGCTGCTGCTCCTAGTGTTGTGCTGCAGCCGAAACATGCGGACTCAGAGCAACATCTTCATCGCTCACCTCGCCTTCACGAACTTGTTCGCGATGTGCTCCTCCCTTCCGTTCCTCCTCAAAGACCTCACTGTCGGCTATTCCCAGAGAAAAAGCATCTTCCTGCGTCAATTTACCGGCTTCGTTTTCGTGACAGGGTACACCGTGTGCGTGTTGACACTCTCCTGCATAGCCTTCAGCCGTTACCTCTTGGTGTGCCGCACCCACCTGTTCCGTAGGCTGTTTTCCTTCAAGAAGAATCTGTCGCTGTGTGGCTTTCTCTGGATTTTCGCAGCGTGTCTCACAAGCCCCAGCCTTTTCACGAAGCCGTCGTTCCTTCACGATCAACTCTCGCACACATGGGGAGTCCGAACACCCGCCCCACACTTCGATTACAGCACAATGCTTCTGTCCATCGTTCTCATCGTCGCGACCTCCGTCATCTCTTCTTTCTATGCAGTAATCTATCGTCACCGACGACAGAGTGCGATGAGGTGTCTGAGCAGCACACTGTCCACGCCCAGGCATCAGTCACAAACCAGTCCGCCAGCGACCGAAAGAAAGGGAGGGAAGCCAGACAGAGAAAAAGCCAAACGTCACAGCAGCCCACAGACGCTTGGGATCGTCAGGCCCAGCCGCGCAGGTCTGCGACTCGAACCTATTCCTAACACGTTCACCCTATTTCCTCAGATGCAGAACCATCGGCGTTATGACTCTGGCACCAACAGGTCGGTGGAAGGGACTGCAGAAATCTCTGCCGCGGGACCAGGCCACCTGGCAGCATCTCTCATTGACGTAATATCCGTTCCTCGCGACCTGCATCGCAGTTTGAGTGACAGTGTCTGCATTCTCGCTCGCCACCCACACAAACCCGAACCCGAACCCCAAGCGTTGCTTTACGAACGTCCCGTCAATTTTTCCGAGCGTCGGGTGAGTAGTCTGCCTTCCAGCACAGAGGGTCTGCAAGCCGTGCAGGACTGTGTCGCGTTCAAAAGCCATTTGAAGACGCTGGGCCACACCTTTGGCGAAAGGATGTTTATCAGAAATTTGCTGATCATCAGCGTCAGTAACTTCGTCTTGTTCATGCCTTACGTCACGATCACCCTCATGAGCTACTTCCTGTTTGTGTCCCGCGAGGTGGCGCTCGGTGCTAATATGCTCCTGTTCTCCAAACCGTGCCTCGCCTGGATCACGTACGGTGCTCTGAACCCGAACGTTAGGAAGGCCTGCAAGCAGATGTTAAGGTTCCCAACCTATCGTGCCAAGACATCAACATTACCAAGGTTTCCGTTTTTGTTGTGTTTCATTTGGTTTGTTTGTTTCATTTTCCACTTTCTTTTCTGTTTTGTTTCCTCTTGTTTCGTTTCGTTTTGCTTTGATTTTGTTGCTCTTTTATGCTGTTTTGTTTTCCTGAACTGTGCGCAAGTCAAGCAGTAGAGATTACCATTATTAATTAGCTCTTCAGTTGGAGAGTTCTTTTTGTCTCATGTATGTGTGTGTGTTCATATAGCCTATGCGTGCGTTTATGCTTGTGTGCATGCGTGTGTGCGTCTACGCGTGTTCGTGTGTTTGTGTGCGTGAAGGAGAGAGAGACAATCTGTTTAGAAATTCACTCCTCAAAACAAGCACTCGTCCCTGCGAACAGCCAGCGATGTCACAGACCTTTAGGGGCAGGCTGATACCCTGCGTTCAAGGAGTCAAACAGTTTCACCTGTCCTGACCGCGGCTCACCGCGCTGCTCGGCTGGACTGGGTCCGGCGTCCTTCGGCTTGGACACGTCAGCAGTGGGCCAGAGGTCTCTTTACCGATGAGACCCGCTTCGGCAGATCAGTTGAAGATGACAGAAATTGCGTCTCGAAGCGACAGAGTGAGCTTTATCGTGATGCCAGTGTGAGGGAGAGTGAACCCTTTGGCGGCGGGACCACCACGGTTGGGGGGTGGGGGGTGTTGGGCGGGGAATCGTTGTGTCATACAAAATTCCTCTGCACCGTGTGCAAGGCAATCATCACCAGCATTGTCTATAGGATGACATCGTGCAGCCCCTCCACAACCCGCTCCGCAAGCAATGGGACCAGGCGCCATTCTCCAGGATGACAATTCCAGGCCGCATACGGCTGGGGGTCGTCACCACCTTCCTGCAGCAGCAGCAGCAACGACTCTCATGGACTGGCCACCAAAGTCACCGGACCTTAACCCGATAGAACACCTGTTGGGCTGGGCCATCGCTTGTGGGCAAACCACCCACCACTTGCTGACCTTAATTAACCAGCTGCTCGTTTTGCTTCATCAGGATTGGCAGGTGATCCCGAAAAAGGCTCCAGGGGCATTGGCTTAGTCCATGCGACAACACTGCCTTGGTTGTATGCAGGCTGGTTGGGGGGGGGGAGGGCGCACAGTTTTGACATTCTTTATTCTGTGCTGCGCGTGCTTTTAGGTTTGTATGTGGGTTGTGTCGCCCTTCAGTCAGGATAGCTTAAACGCTTTGTGTTCTAAAAGCACGGGTGTCCAGTCTAAGTCGCTTTTTCCATTGCACGGACTTTGTCTTTCAGGGGAGGGCCTAAACATCTTTAAAACATCGTGTTTTGACCATGGGGCTTCTCGGCCCAGGCGGCCCTTGGACGCTGGCAAAAACATTTTGAGCACGCGACCACTCACCCAACCCAATCCCTACCCACTCCCACCCCCTATTCACCAACTGATTTATCCGGCCCTGGAGGAAATCGAAAGTGTGAAATTTTCCTGGGCAAAAATTCGTGCATCCCTTGTAGTTTAAGAAACACTGGCCTTGATGTTTATGTCTGTGTTTCTGTGTTTCTGGACAGGAAGCATCTTGCAGTTATCTCCATTTTAGTTTCACACATTTATTTTCCGCACATGCATGCAAGCGAGTGAGAATATCTAGTACAGGTTGGGCGCACATGCATGTGCACAAGTACAAACGCACTTACGTACAAATGCACACACGCACGTGAAAATGCACCCACTGACACACGCTAAGATGCACCAAGAATGTGTTGTATTAACTATCCTTTCTTCTGCATCACTCTCTCATTTCAAAGCACGTAATTATAGTCAATATCTTGATAAAACAACCTTCAACCAGAGGTCGTGAAATTTCCGGTTTTCACGGAAACACACATTAAAAAGAATTCGCTAAATTTATCCCATAACCAACAGTACAAAACTATAGTAATAACCCCATCAAAGGTCTGGGCTAGAACTTACTGCTATGTAACTAAGCACTAACAGGCACTGTTCCATTCTTTTTCTTTTTCAGGCTAACAAAATATTTAGTGTGACTTTTTTGTGAGACTTTCAGTTATCAGAATTTATCAAGTTTGCTGTAAGTAGGATTGGTTACCGGCGGAGCATTAGGTGCTGAATCGTCCCGCAACAGTGTTCTGAATCATGGCGCGTATGTAAAAGTCGAGGTTAGTTCAAGCTAACTAGCTTAACTAGCTTACCATTCTTAAACTCATGAATCCTTATCGTAACGTAAATATTTTAAAATGTGGATGTAGTCATCCAACGAGATTTCTTAGCTTTGAAATCGAGTGCAGAGGGTGAGAAATAGCTTTGCTAGAACTAAGCCACAATCCTAGAATTGATCTAGCCTGGAGTTTACATGCGCACCCTGATATTCTACCTGAAGTATTTCCTGTCCTGATTAGGACTCCATGGAATCAAAGTCCATAAGCCCCTGATATGTACCATAGACATGAAACGTCGTCAGAGAAGAAAACAGAGTTTCTTGAAAGGTTTCCTCGCTTGTCGATGACTGTTCCCTTTGCATACTCTTCTGCTAGGTGACTGTTTCTGATTTCAAAGGTAAGTTTGGTAATCCTTTAAAGGAAACAGCAGGATTTAAAGGCGTCTTTGAAAGGTTTGTTCAAACACGTGTTCATTGCTCCGTAGATAATCCAGGTGATGGAACTGCTGGTGAACAGCAGCAGAGCCGCACACACTTTCACATCGGCAGGCACGGGGACCAAGAAATCGAGGAGAACACAGACACCAAAAGGCGACTGCAGAAACAACACGCTGACTGTCACTGCCAGAAGCACGTTAATCAGCCTCCTTTCGCAGCGTGTGACCAAAACATTGGCGCAGGTTGTGGTGGTTGCTGTTGTTTTTGGTTTCGTCGTGCTTGTTGCTGCAGTCGCTGGAGTCGCTGGAGTCGCTCTGGAGTCGCTCGTCGTCCTGAGCTCGTCGTCATTGCTGGTGGCATCGACTGGTCTGGCCGAGAGCAGCACAGCGAGAGATGTGTCGGACATGGAGGCGGGGTACCAGCAGTCGTCGATAAAATCAGGGTGCAACGACAACACCAGGCTTTTCACCAGAAAATCTTCCTCGGCATTCAGGGTGTCTACCAAACTGTCCTCATCAGAACGGTCCTGATGACTGAGCGGAGAGCTGGAAGAGCAGCAGGCAGGTTGTGTGCTGGGTGCTCTGTCATGTCCGTGGTCTTCAAAGACGTTAAAGTTCGATCTCTGAAAACGCCGCAGAACCCTGAGCCCTTTACGACAGCGACGTAACTGCGCCGCACTCACGCTGCCAACGCCAGTCAGACGGCTCCAGGAAGAAGGATCGTTTCTGGCGCTGGTGTGGTCGTCAAACGGGGACAAGCTTTTTTCTACGTCTGACTTAGCAGAGACGCCGTGCACCTCTTCCGGGCGCCAGATGCTGCGGGCAGCACGTCGTGGGGAGAGCCGGGTGCTCCACGCACGCAGGACGGACACCGGGATGTCGTCTGTGTCGAGAGGAGGGTATCGACTCTCCGCTCGCGCGCTCGCGGACACCAAAGCGGTTTGCGTTTCTCGTCGAGCCGTTCGAGAACTCTTGCTCAAATCTCGACGCACGAGCCTTTGCTTGGATCTGCGCCAGAACCAGAAAATTCTGAAGTTAAAGAAACACGTCCACACACTCGGCAGCACCATCAGCGACAGCACGAACACAACGTGGCCGCCAGATGGCTCTTGTGTCGTAGATACACTGCACATGTGCAGACGAGCGTCGTACCCGTAAGAAAACCTACCATCAAGTAAGGGGGCGGTTAGGGTCAAGGACACCAGCCAGGTGAGTCCACACGTGAAGACGTTCTTCTTATAGGAGAACACCTTGCGGAACGTTGGGTTGTGACACACGTTCATGTAGCGCGAGAACGAAATGAAAAACAGGCTCTGCGTGGACACGACGCCGGACAGGTACAGGCCAAAGCCGCTGAGCTGACAGTGAGTGGAGCTGGACACCAGTCGGTGTTCGAGCACGAGGTCTACGATGAGGTAGGGCAGCCCGCTGACGCTCATCAAGATGGCGACCAGCGCCAAGTTGGAGATGAACACGAAGTGACTATTCTGCAGAGTCCTCTGCCTGTAAATAACCAGAAGCAGGAACCCGTTGCCGGCGATGCTGATCACCAGCAGCGGGAGTCCCAACATCGCCACAAACACTTTGATTCCGATGTGAACTTCTCCCAGGGTGACATTTGCGAGAGTCATTCTTGTCTGCACCACAGTCATTAGCACATCACTGCGTTACTACCACCGACCTCAAACCCACGCCTAGCCATCGCGTAGCTGAAATCTGCCGACCAGGAAGGCCGACACACAATACCAGAAGACACAAAGAGAAGCTGTATAAACTACTCTTCCTTCTTAGTCAGTCAGTACAATGGAGCCTTAGAATAGAGCTTTACTCTGCCCCTTATTTTCCTTATGGGTTTGGGACTCCGGTGTGACTGACTCCTGGCGTGATGTCACAGCACGTGTATCAACAGCGCCAGTGGCACAGGAATGACTGCTGGTTTGTAAAGACCATCGTTAGTGGCTCCAAAGACAATCCCAGCATGCAAGGCAACGTCGGTTGATAATATAAAATTGGCGCCCGATAGCAGAACGATCGTTTAAAATCACCGGCTGAAATAGGTTTTAATGGTAGGATTGTTGATTATTATTAATTGTTCACATTATAAAACGCAGAATTCGGACTACACATCAAGCATAGGAAACATTTGGGAACTTGGGAGCTTAGAGCATGAGATTACGGATTTGCTTTTTTGTTCGTAACACGATCTTAAGACCTGTTTACCCAATCCATGTATTTCAAAGGCTTTACGTGTGAAATGGGATCTAAATCTCACGCGATCGACCAGCAGCCAAAGAAAACAAAATGTCGCATTT
>SMGT01000009.1:96251-134007 GCA_004794575.1 Lanistes nyassanus | reverse complement strand
GACAGAGTGTAGAGAGAAATCAGATCAGACAAGTAGGATGGGGCGGATCCTGTCAGAATGTTGTAATAGACAGAGTGTAGAGAGAAATCAGATCAGACAAGTAGGATGGGGCGACTCCTGTCAGAATGTTGTAATAGATGGAGTGTAGAGAGAAATCAGATCAGACAAGTAGGATGGGGCGGATCCTGTCAGAATGTTGTAATAGATGGAGTGTATAGAGAAATCAGATCGGACAAGTAGGATGGGGCAGCTCCTGTCAGAATGTTGTAACAGATGGAGTGTATAGAGAAATCAGATCAGACAAGTAGGATGGGGCGACTCCTGTCAGAATGTTGTAATAGATGGAGTGTAGAGAGAAATCAGATCAGACAAGTAGGACGGGGCGGATCCTGTCAGAATGTTGTAACAGATGGAGTGTATAGAGAAATCAGATCAGACAAGTAGGATGGGGCGACTCCTGTCAGAATGTTGTAATAGATGGAGGGTAGAGAGAAATCAGATCAGACAAGTAGGATGGGGCGACTCCTGTCAGAATGTTGTAATAGATGGAGTGTAGAGAGAAATCAGATCAGACAAGTAGGACGGGGCGGATCCTGTCAGAATGTTGTAACAGATGGAATGTACAGAGAAATCAGATCAGACAAGTTGGATGTGGCGGGTTCTGTCAGTTTCTAAATTATGTAAATCGTCGAATTACTCACCAAGGAAATATCTTATGTTGTGAATTTTTAAAGCGGATTTTTTAAGCGCGTCTGTACCAGGAATCTAAGCTGTCCCCCTGAAGCTTACTAACCTCTGGCCTCTTGGTCATCACTACGACTGTCAGTCGCACACATTCGCTGCTAGTGTTGGTCCGTCTCTTCTTCAAACGGAGCTGCATCTGGTACCCGTCTACGACACCTGGGTCGTGAGTGGCACTGTTCTTGTATTCTCTCGATCTCCTATTCTACTAAACCAGCCTCCAAACGTGTCCTTGTTTTTAACAATCATTGAGGTTGCCGATTTCCACCTAGCTGCAGGCGGCAGCGTTTCTCCTTCGTAATCAATCGAGAACTTACTTGCACAATCCACCGGCCATGAGAAACCGCTTCCCGCTCTTTGTAATTGTTTATAGGTCTCTTGTAAATGGCAACGGATGAGATCATAAAACATTGGTTCTTTAATGTACAGGTATGTTCAGGCAGCCCCCCCCCACCCCAAGAAAAAACTCCTTTTCATCTAAGGTCTTTTTCCTTCAGAAAATTTCTAATTTCTTTCCTTGACAGACTTTTGGTCCCGTAAGACAATTATTGTGCCTATTTCCGTGATGAATGGGAAAAAGATCTTGTTTTATTTGACATCTGGACCTGTATTCATGGCCGTTGGTTAAGTCGAAACACATCGCGATCACGTGACAAACCATCGGTTAGCGACCTTTTCCGATGGTGATCTGCTTAGGCTTTGCTTTGCTCGAGTACTGGGTTTAAGATTTATAATCACTGCCGTTTGTGTTTGAGCTCTGTACGTAATTTGTGTGTCCTTAGCGTCGTCTAACGGTGTACCCAGTTAAGTACACCCAGTTAAAACCTTGGGGCAAACAGAAACGTGCATATATTATTTCTCGCATATACGACATTTTCTCTCAGTCTGCTTCTCCGGGTTCAGTGTTTACTGTGACCGAGGATGCTTACACATCCCCATCTTTCTTTCTCTCCGAGAATCGGCAACCCATTTAACCTTAAAGGAAAGATTAACCCTAGACGCAACTTGAGATGAATTCATAGATATTGATATTGTGAGTCTTGTCAACCATAAATTTCAAGCTGTATCGGTACTATTTCCGTACAATCCACGTTTTTATTTCGGTAAATAATGGCAAAATATCGCTGCTGTCGTCTGGTCTGGTGACGTCAGTTCCCCAGAAGCATTCAGCATGCCACAGTACAAAGCGTTCGGCTGTTTCAACGAACAGTACAAATCGTGAAGCCACAAAAGCTTTTTTGGGATTCCGAATCCAGCAAAATCAAAAGATTGTTATGCACTATGTAAAAAGTGGCTTAAAAATTTAAAGAACGCCAATTTGCCTCCTCATGCGAAAGAGTATAAATGGCACAAAATTAATTGCACCTCGTGTGCGAGGAACATTTTACGAGGGAGTGCTTTGAGGGCACCTACGAAAATGATGTGGCTTCTTCGCTTCGCTTCAAGACTTTTAAGAAAAAGTTAAAGAAAGGAGCCATTCCGACAATTATCAATACAAAGTGTGCCAATGAAAAAGGCATTGCAGTAAGGCAAGACCGGACGGAAGCTGAGCCTGAGAGTGAGAAAGACGATTACAGCTGAGAGCGATGTCACTAACAAGTCAAGTGTCTTTATTCTTTTACCCTCAGGGGGTATTCAGAAGAAAAAATAATGTCAAAGAACACATGTCAATCGTAGTTCATCTGACATTAGAATATACATCTATTGATAAATAAACTCAATGATTAATAAACACACAAATAACACGCTGAATCACACACGCAGACGTACTCACACGCATAAATATAGGCACCTATTCATCTATTCATTAATGCACTCTACTAAGAAGTATTTTAACAAAATTCACTACTTTGGTCAAAACACTTTTGTTTTTACAAGAAAAGAGTTTATAAAGTTTAAATGTATTTGGCCGGCTCAAGTAGTATGGTGTCAGCGCGGTGCTGCGTTCAGCTGTAAAAACGTCTGCCCGATATCTGTGACGATGCTGCTTTGAGCGCTATTGGCTGCGGGCTGCAGTAGCTTTCTCCCTGCCCGGGTTACTGACGTCACTCATCAAGGCAACATGGCGGCTTCCATGTAAGGCCGATGAGCGGCATTAAAAGCTGGGTTGTAAGTGAACAGTTCTTTTGTAGCTTGAAATTTAGGGTTAAAAAGACTCACAACATCAATATTCATCAATTCAAGACAGGTTACTTCTAAGGTTAAGTTTTCCTTTAACAAATTTACACCCAGCTAGAAAAAAAATTATCGTGAAGATGAAGCCAAGTTCTATACAAAATTAACGATTTCTTTATGTTAAATGGTGAAGTTTTTAAAGTTAGTATGGGTTTTTATTCATTTTCAAAATAACATTTGCATTGTTTTAGAAGAAAGCCAGCCCTAATTGCTACTGATTCGTAATTGTATATGGAAACTGAGAGCACAGCCATATCTGAAGAACATCAGTTTCTTTCTGTATACCTTCCGTCCGGTCCACTTCATATTTACGCTTGTTCATTCATTAATTCTTTCGTTCATTCATTCATTGCCCGCTAGCTCGCTCGCCCACCCACTCAACCACTCAAGACGCGCTCACTTTCATTTTATATACACTTTGGTCCACTTTCTTTATTCTAATCAGTCTTCAATACTTATTCAGCATTTCTTCTCTCGTCTAAGCTTCGCTGAACAAGAAGGAATGTTTCTTTTAAGAAAATTTCATTTCATTTCATTAATTTTAAAGAGTCTGTAAGCTGGTGACGCATTATTTTGCGAAAGCTGTACATTCATTGTTAGCAATCCTAGTCGATTTAAAGGCTTTCGCCATCTATATCTTTGTGGAAGAAAATATTCTGTTGATGTTAATATTCTGTTTAAAAGGTTCTATAGGAGGAAAGACCACCTGGAAGTGACCTTGCACATGGGAGACGACGTTCATGCGACAAGGAAAGATGATGATTTGATGAGTTTATAGAAGTTCCTCTGTAATCATCTGAGTTGTTTGATTTCCGGCTATAGTTCAGTTTTGCTTCACAAATGAGCTGCACAGACCCTTCCTCTGCCATGGCAATGATTGGAGAGAACTACCAGGAGACAGGCGAACAGACGACGCCTCTAGTTGGCGAGGAATTTGCTCCCGGGTTCAAACTAGTTGTCGTCCCTTTCGGCATGGTTGTGTTAGCGTGTGGCGTCCTTGGCAACGGGTTCCTGCTGGTGGTTTTGGGCACACAGCGCTCCATGTGGAAGGTGCACAACATCTTCATTGCCAGCCTGACCTTCGCCGACCTTCTCGTGGTCTGCGGTGGCCTCCCCTTCCAAGTGATCGACATCATCGTGGGCGCGCACCCCGTGGCCAGCGTCTTTCACTGCAGACTCAACGGCTTCGTCACCTGCCTCGGCTTCGGCGTGTCCGTCATGAGCCTCGTCTGCGTCTCGTTCAACCGCTTCATGAAGGTTTGCCACACAAGGTATTTCGAGCGCCTCTTCTCTGTCCGGAAGAACGTGGTTCTGTGCGTGGTCATGTGGTTTGTCACGATGGTGCTTCTCATCCCGCTGCTATTCGGCGACACGACGTTCGGCTATGACGCCAGATCCCATGCCTGCACCGTCTACGAACGAAAGCCCATGGTCAACTACCGGTCCGTCGTTATGCTGAGCCTGCTGGTAGCGCCCCCTGCAGTGATTGGCTATTTTAATTTCAAGATTTTCCAGTTCTGGAAGAAAAGCAAGAAGCGAAGTAAGGGACGATCAGCGGCCCATGGGTCTCACTCTAAGCTTGAGGCCAGCACGACGTCGCTGAACGTGGAACGCGGGTCTTCTCTGGAGCGCCTCCCCACGGCTTCGTATGACTCCAAGGTCAAGGATGCACCTACTGACTCCACGGCTCAGAGGTCAGCCAACGAGGGCACGTCGGGGTCTGATGCTGTAAGCCGCATGGACATGGAGCAAAGTGCCAAAGTTTTAAACGGAGCATGCGAAACAGCTGCTGCAACAGCTGACGGGAACCAGAAAGAAAGGGAGGAAACTGAAGTTCAAGGGAGGCGATTCCCGACCAAGAAGATCCTGTCCTTCCCAGACCTGACAGACGACATCTCTACATCCTGCGCGGCAAACAGTATGTCTTCTTCAGGACAACACTCTCGACACAAGGTCAAGGGCAGATACTGCAAGGTCGAGAACCCAAACGGACGTAGTTACCTGAGCAAGATTGGCAGGCGCGCCAAGAAAACCGCGAAGGTGAAGAGTTACCGCAGGGAATTCGCCCTCGTCAGGAGCCTCCTAACGGTGGCCATTTGCCTCTTTGTCTTCTATCTGCCCTACGCCCTCTGCCTCGTTGTGAACTTGTACGTCCGAGTGCCGACAGAGGTCATGATCTTAGGCACTATGTTCCTGTTCACCAACTGTTCCATCAACTGGATCATCTATGGCGCCATGAACACGTCGTTCCGCAGGGCCTACATGAGCACCATCAGGGCCTGCTACCCGCGACTGTTCCAACAGAACGCGCCCAAGACGGTCATTCAGTCTAGCTGCACCGGTTCGCAGAGCAGCTTGCACAACAACGAAAACGCAGTGGTTGCCATCTCGCCATGCTGATGCTTAGTTCAGCTTAGACAAGTCGAGTCTTTACGAAGGGTTTGCAGCAGCAATCATTCGAGAGCACAAGACATTTTTTTCTGTTATTGGGAAATCCTTGTCACGCGTCAACTTCTGGTGAGCTGCTGTAAACAAATGGAACAAATAACCAACTGCAGCAGATCCTGCGGACTTCGGGAGACTACACAGCAAGGTGGTTAGAATTCGCGGTGAACGGCGTAAAAAGGTACAGTTACACGTTGCAGTTAACGTCACGCGTGGAACCGACTGTTTCAGTATAGTATTTAATCTCACGATTTTAAGTATCATCTAGTGTACAGCTTCGTACATATTTACTGTAAGAGTATCGTATTTAGCCATATATTGTACAGCAGCGTACTTGGTCATGTACTGTACGTACAGCATCGTACTTAGTGATGTAATGCACATCATCGTACATAGTCATGTAATGTACAACATCGTACATAGTCATCCACAGTACAGTATCGTCATCTACTGTATAGAGCATCCTACTTTACAAAAATGAAATAGGGTTTGTTGCTGTTCATGTCACACGTGTGGATATATACTGACTTACATCGCACTTCGTCTCACGATTAAAACAACATCTACTGTACAGTATCCTACCTAATCTTACAACAGAAGTCCTAGTTAAATTAATTCCGCTGTAATTATTAAAGCAGGCCTACGGCCACAGGTCTACCCTATAGCAAGCAGGCAAACGAACTCTGTTGTGCAGCGTTTTATTGGTTTTTATGTAAATAAACAATTTCTACTTTACATCATAACGCTTAATTTTAAAATGTTGCCCTTTGTTGTAAAGTAGTGCATATAATCTTACACAGAATAATGATCTATATTTTGTGTAACGCTGCAAGGATTGTTACCATGTTTTGGACAAGACACTCCGTGTGCACTGCCTAGAATAAAATACATTGGCATGCAGCTGCCACAGCCGCAGAATCACGTGTTTGTTCGGATCGATTTCGCAACCACGTTTGTCGATTTGTATAGCTTAAGGTGTGTGGTGTACGTGTGAATGTCTCGTGCCAGTGTTCACAGCGTGTCTTGTCAGGAGAATTATACTTACAGGTGTCCGTATGTACTGTTCTTGCCTTACACACCTGAAGACAGAGGTGCAATAATGTCATAAACTTCATCGTACGCACCTGAATGTGCTTGCTATTCATCTCTAGTCCTCTCTCTCTTCTCTTACTCTGCGCTGACTTTCTGTCCCTTTCTTCATAGGCCGCCTCGGTGGTCTAGTGGTTAAGGCGTCCGCTTCCGAGGTGGGAGGTTGGTGGTTCGCATCCCGGCCGAGTCATACCTAAGACTTAGAAATTGACAATCTACTAGCTGCCCTGCCAGACGCCTGGCACTTTACGGAACAGCACTAGGACTGGTTGGCCCGGTGTCAGTATAATGTAACTGGGTGGGACTGAGGCCCGTGTTGTGACAGCAGTCCCACGTGTGGCAGCACATTAGTTAACTTTATATAAACAACACCGTCCTGATATGCACTTAGTTTGGTACCAGACGTCCAGCAACAACCAACCAATCAACCCTTTCTATATACTGCTCCCTGGCTGCCTTTCGACGAGGAGTGACGAGGATATCTTTAAAAAAAACAATAAAATGCCATAAAATATCAAAATGTTGTTTATTCCACATCACTTTCATACTTCACATCACCATTGAGTTCACTAAGTGAAAACTTACACTACGGTATGTTTCATTTAATCGCACGAAAGGTTCATAGTACATGAAAATAGACAATTTCGTAAGAATCACGAGCAAGATTTTGGACGAAATTCAAAATGAGCTCTGACCAAGTTCTCAAAGTTCCCTATCTCTTTCCCATTCTCTTATTTTTTTATTTTTTGCTTTTATTGTTTGCTTCTCCTCGTAAAAAGGAAAGACATGCATGCAATGACTATCCGTCAATTATCTGAAAATGTTCGCTGAACAATCCAATATATTTTGGCCGACAGGATATAATAACTTGATAGTTTTCCCTTAACCAAGTCCTAATTTAACAGAGTTTTCGTAAAATGCATTCGCTTGTGCCACTTTCTACGTAATTTTCAAGAAAAAGAGCATAGTATTTTGATCTCATGAGTGATCGAAGTTTTTCTTCAGATGTTTGCGTGATGATTTTTTTAAAATTCACATTTAAAAAGTGATCCATCTTTCTTCTTCAAGTATTTCCGGGATGAAAACATGTGCAGCTAGCCCACAACATGCACATTAGTTCAGTTATGTACTTGCGTCTTTGACCACAGCTCTAGATCTCACACATTCAGCGTCGACCATGTCGGACAGCCCGTCTGTGGAGGCGACACCGTGCGTGGGCAAGCGGAAATTCACAGACTGCACATGCTCACTAAAAACCATCGATGCATATATAGCCTGTGTCTATATATACATATAAATCTTGTTACAGCTGGTTGAATTTCATTTTCTATTCGAAACTGTTCCTGTCGAAGACGAGAATTTTCATAAACTGCAAACAGCACCGAGTTGTACTGACAAAGCTCGATAGTCTGTTCACCGGCCTGACTTCCTCAGTCACTCACGTCCTCCACTCGCTCTCTTACACTCACGTCCTCCACTCTCTCACACTCATGTCCTCCACTCGCTCTCACATTCACGTCCTCCGCTCACTCTCTCACACTCACGTCCTCCACTCACTCTCTCACACTCATGTCCTCCACTCGCTCTCTCACATTCACGTCCTCCACTCACTCTCTCACACTCATGTCCTCCACTCGCTCTCTCACATTCACGTCCTCCACTCACTCTCACACTCACGTCCTCCACACTTACTCTCTCACACTCACGTCCTCCACTCACTCTCTCACACTCATGTCCTCCACTCGCTCTCTCACATTCACGTCCTCCACTCACTCTCTCACTCACGTCCTCCACACTCACTCTCTCACACTCACGTCCTCCACTCGCCTCCACTCGCTCTCAGGTCTGAATCTTTCCCTAAATGATGGCAGGTTCCCTCCCCAACTTTCTCTCCCTCTCTTTTCCCCTTGCGTGCGCATACACATCTTGGATACATTTCATTGATAATCACAATCGTGTGTTCAAACCAATACGCGCACTCAGCCATATAATTAAATGCTGTTAACAATACATTATTTCAGCAGAACCCCTTTTGCTCACTCGTTTTCTGTTTAGTATGCAAGCAAATGAGAGGACCAAAAACCGCAGTGGCTAGTAATGAACGCTCTAAGGAGAGGAGAGAACTCGAGGCTAGCTTTAACAGCAATAAGAATGTGTCAGACGTGGGGGCCTCACAGCTATGATCGCCATTCCCTCGTTCTCAGTAGGCTACCCCCTCCCCCACTCTGTAACCAGATGACTGAGAATACATTTCCGTCGCAGAATTTCGGCATTAATGCACAACATGCGTCTGTTTAGGTTCCCCCCCCCCCCCTTGAAAACGTTTTCCTTCAGTTGTCTTTTGTTATGTACAGTTAGCCTGTGGGAAAATGGTGAATCTAGCTAATAACTGGAACAAAGTAAGAATTCGGATTCAATTAAATAGGCCGCCAGAAAACTTTGACCTAAAGAAACAGTATAAAAAATAAATACATATTTTTCGCCCAGTGACCGCACACGTGCTGCCAATATCTATTTGATGTTCATTCTTTTTTCTGTCAGTCCTTTTCACGCGAACACTGCAAAGGTAGCGGAGGTCTTTCCAGTCAAGACTTGACTGCCCGAGTTGCACACCTGAGCATTTTGAGAAAAGTCGGCAGCTGTTTTCCGAGGATATAGAAAGAGTGTGATGCCTATTTTGCGCTTAATTTGTGAAGGTGCTTCATTCTCCACAGGTTAGAACATTTCCAAAGTGCTGAGAACCCCCGCGGTATATCACGTGATTTTTGCGCTTGCCGATAATCTGCAAAATGCCGTCCCCAAACACGAAAACCAAAACGTAACTTGTCCAATCTTTTGGTTTCCGTGATAGTTTTTTGCCAAGGTCACATTGACTATTTTTCGCATTCTAATAAATAAGGACAGAGAATGGGATTTCTTGCAGTTGAAATGACATGCCTTTATCGGTTTTTACTGGTATTGATCCTCGTCATCAGCATCAGGGGCGTTTCGAATAAAAATAAAAATTGTCTGACGTTCAGAGCCAACGAATTTTGTGAATTTACTGTTTGGTTTTGGACTTCGCTAATAAACATGTTCGATGTTCGCAGCCGACACCAAAAGGAATATTCAAATTTTTCCTTCGTGCACAGACAGGCTTTATTGCCTCACACGCGCAAAGTGTTTCAGGCTATTTCGCCAGTCAGTGAGGGGTAAGGCGAGGCTCACGCTGCAGTCCTGTAGGATCTAAGACTTCCGGTTTTATCGTACACCACAACACCATGGCCTCTGGCCGCCTCCTGGCTGACATCACAAACATGTGCGCGTCTCTCTCATGAAGCCGGCCCCAGATAGCGGCGGAGTAGCGTTACTGCAAACGTCGTTTCTGGGAAGACCCTCCCACCAGCACCCCCCCCCCCCCCCCCCCCCCCCCCCCCCCCCCGTCACTGGCTTTGCCGAGTGGGCTTCACGTAGTCCCGTAGGTGCACAACCACCTGCGGTGAGCGCCTCAGAGTAGCGTCGAGGCGAGCGTCACAGACGGTTGGCAGCCCGAAGATCAGCCGCTGACGTTGGCGGTATCGGCCATGTCGGCCATGTCGGCCAGAGCAATGTTGCGCAGTTCGAGGAACGTGCAGATGCCGGCGGCGGTGGAGATGAGCGTGGACAAGATGGCGAATGCGAAGGACCACGCGATAGTCAACGGCTCCAGGTGACGGTGAAAGTGCATGACCTCAATTCGCCGGAAGTACTGCTCGACCTTAACCCCGTAGACGATCATGGTCATGATCTGCAGACAGACTTTTAACAAATAAACTTAAAAAAGCATTTATGAAAATACGTTTATATTAATTTTTTTAGATGTTGCAATCTCAATTGTCCAGAAAATATTTCGGTGTAATGAAAATTAGTGAGTGTCTCTCCCCCACACAGACACACGGGGGCAGGGGGAGAGGAGAAAAGAGTTTTGAACTCTGAATCTTAAATACCAGGCCACCGGCATGTAGGTACGGCGTGCGATCACAATCCAAACAGATTATTTTAGAACAAATTAAATATCGTAAGCGTTGTTTTCCTTTACAAAATAATAAACACATACTGATAGTAATACAACAGCATAAGTGCTTTTTTCTCTGTTTGTAAGAAACTATGAAAAGTTGGTGCATGCTGATTGGTTGTGAAAATATTTTTTTAGGTGTAGCTCGTTTCAGAGAGAGACAGAGACAGACGGACATACAGAGAGAGACAGACAGACAGACGGACATACAGAGAGAGAGACATACACAGAGAGAAAGGGAGAGAGGGAGTGACAGGAAAAGAGAGTCAGGAAAGAAAGACCTAGATAAGAGAAACGAGGAAAGAGAGGATTGGAAGAATAAAGGAGATGGGTAGTGGGTGGATACAGATGGGAGTAGAGAGCTAAAAGGGAGAGGGTGGGGAGGACGTACGAGACAAAAATAGACGCACCAAATGCACAGTGGGAGAAAGAAGGGTTAACATCAGACCAACAGACGTCCATGTTTTCAGGCAGGCAGGCAGAGACAGGCAGGCAGACAGGTAGACAGGCAGGCAACCAGGCAGGCAACCAGGCAGGCAGACATTGAAAAGCAACGACAGCAGAGGAAACGCGAGACAAATACGAAGGGTTGGTGGGATAGATTAGGAGATTTAAAGAAAGACGAGAGAGAAAAAGAAATGGGGCAAAGTAAATGGACAACCAAGGAGGCACGGACACAAGGTCCAGTGACGGACAGCGCAGGAACTGACAGCACCCAGTGTGTCGCGCTTGGGAATACGCGAGAGAGAAATAATGCGTGAGAGAACTAGATCATGCACCCAGCACCTTGTTTTGGGGCGAAGCATCCCCCCCCCTTTATAAAAACTCTGGACCGTAACGAGACCTGCAGAGTCTGTGCAGCTCTGACACGCCCCGCGTGGCACCCCGTTAATTGCACAATGGCGCTGTGAGAGGCTGGGTGGTAAGGAGAGAGGGGGGAGATTGTTTTTTTTTACATAGCACGCTTAAGCAGCGATCACAAAAACAACTTTCTCGATTAATTACGCATGCAGCGACGCTGCTGCCCTCTATTAAGAGAACAGAGCTGCGAGCAGAGAAATGCCTGCACGGGAACTCCGTCCCCGTCCGTCCTACTTCCTTCCCTCCCTCTCCTCTTTCTGTCTTCTCTGTCTCTCTTCAAATGAATCCTGTGGTCTCCTTGCCTTTTCCTCATTAACTAGCTCCCAAATCTCGGTCTTCTAAACAGAAGAGCAAACTATCTCAACAGTCCTATACATTACTACCCCACCCCATCGGATCAATTTATGTCCTCTATATCAGAGAAAATTTCTCAGCTCCCGCGGGATGTTGGATCTTTTCTGCAGACGAAAAGGCACCAGCTCTCGGGTTCGTCAATCGAAGCTGTAATTTTCAAGATAATCTTTTTCTGCAGGATACATTTACTGCCTGGTTTGACTTTTTCCCAAAGAGTTTATGGGGGCTTCCTTTAGAAAAATTCAAATTGTTTTATTCAGTTTCGACATGCACACCACCAGTGTCTCATGTGCTAAACAACAATCAAAATCGAAATGATTGGGAGTTCGAAAGTTTTTTATATAAATGATACAAGGTATGCATAAAATATACAGTGCGAATGGGCACTACATATATCTACTTTTGACCTGCTAGTTCCTTTTTTTACTTTGTTTCTCAGAATACCCTCGTTCACTCTTAGTAAACTTTCAATTGCCCATTTCGCTCCACTCTCCTGAACCAGTTAAAAACAACCTTCGTTAATGCGTGGAACTGATTCAGAAGAGTTCCGAGAACCGATTCCGAAGAGTTGGAACGACGACCTACCCACGGAGAATCCCAGCAGGCACAGCGCCATGGTGAGGGCACGTGACCGGCCCAGCGAGGGAAATACGATGTAAGCCAGATACATCAGGAACGACACGGCATAGCACAGCACGGCCAGCATGGAGAAGGCTTGTGCTGCGATGCTGAAGTCTGCAACATTGTCACAAACAGGCTGTCATGGATACACATTTTTAACTTGTTGCCGTCGTCAGAATCGCAGAAATATTGTTTGGAGAAGAAATTGTTAGTAATTTGGTCAGGGTGGTAACTAGTGTGGGCTTGAGAGAGAGAGAGAGAGGGACGGTACAAGTAAACAGCATTAAAGCCGAACGAAAACACCTGTCAGAAAACCAATCCAGCGTCTGCAATAAATATTTATTTCATCTTGTTTCACTTCATTTTGAACAGAATTTCAACGCAGCTTCTTTTAAGTGAGATACACATCTGCACCACAGTTTTATTCCTTTTATGGTCCATTTAACTTTCAAATTTTGTTGCATACTGCGGGACTATAGCACTACCATCGCTTTCATTCGGCTTTGTTAAGCCGCAGTATTTACACTTAAGCGTCATGAGTTGTGTACAGCAGATGTCAGCGCTAAACACCGGTGAGATTAAAAAGGAGTATGTTTCCGATCACCTGCCCCCAAAATTATGTGAGGTAGGTAGGCTGACTTTGTCTTCAAGGTTCAACATTTAATGTGGAAGATTTCTTGGAAGACAAACTATAACTAAAATTTGTTGCATTTAACATATGGTAACAACGAAGAGAATTTGACCAGGCGAGACTGTTAAGTCAACATGCCACAAATATTCATTGCAGAACAAAATGCTTGAAAAAGTAATTGAAACACACTATATTGAAAATTGAGACGATTGCCTTAATTTTCTAGTGAAATAATAAATGTATAAAGAACCAACATAAACTACATAAATAACTCAGTTCAAGAGCCTTGTCGTGCAATGTTTATGTTACTGTATGACTCGACGCTGAGCATGCGCACAGGTCGTTATCAACTTCCGTTTGACTGAAGCAGGAATAGGCATCCAGTTTTTCTCAAGTTCCAGGTAATCTTTAGTTAAATAAGCAGCTAGACTCCTTCACTATCATTCTTCTCTCCGTTTTGAGAGTTAATTAGCGTTTCCTCTGCTGGCGCCTTTATTTACTTCACGCCCTTTCAAGACCAGGCTGGGGGACGGCACGCCAGGGGTCGGGTGGCGCGGCCATCAGACGCCGGCAGGGACCCGGCCCTTGTTTACACAACTTCGAGTGGCTGATGGCAAGAACAAAGTTACAATCAGGGAGAGAAAACTCTATACCTGCTGTAGGAATGGGGATCCCTTGATTCACTACTGCCCCGATCTTGCCTGCTTTTGTCTCAAAACAACATCCGATGGCACTTGATTATCCACTTGTTGAAAACAAATTTACTTTTCTTTGAGGTGGTGGTGGAGGGTGGGTGGGGAGAGGATGCACTCCTGACTAAGGATTGGGTTCTAACTGAAGTTTTGTGCACTGTTATTTAAAAATTTATAGTTGATATATTTTGCGACAACCAGGAAAACATGTTTTGTCAAAATTCATTTTGCTAATCGATGGAACTAGTTCCCATCATAGTTATGCCAATAGATGAAACTAGTCCCCATTATTTACACAGTTTTTGGAGTGGGGGGGGGTGCGACCAGCGTATTTACTTTTAAATATCTGAGTACACCTTAGAAAGCATAGCAACTTGGTGTAAGTTTATCACCAGTCCTTCGTCACTTTGTAGATTGTGATTTTCGCAGCTGGGACCGGTGTCGCAAGAAATTCGGTCCCCCAAGAAATCTGGTCTGGGTCCTGTCCGGTCACAGTACACGCATGCGTACGCGTCGCTGGTTACTGTGGTAACTGTGGTCCGAGGATTTAAATCGCCAGTTATTAGTTAAATTAGAATCGTTTTTGATCTCAGTATTCGGGTTAAGGTTAGCGAAGGGTTACGGTTAGGTTTAGCGTTTTGCCTTTCTTCTCGCGCACGTGCGCAATCTGCATGCCGGACCAGATGTCTTCCCGGACCGAATTTCTTGCGACACTGATTGTGGCTTCAGTTTGGGTACTCTTTTCTTTCGTCACCCCCATCTCCTGCTTCCTTTATTATTTACGGTTTGAATGTAGTTTTAACTACGAAGCCTGTCCATTCTGCTCAATTAGCTTGTAATTGTTTCGATCTGAAAGCTTCGATAATCTTCCAACACCGTTCAGTTCTGTCCAAGACAGCTCTCTCTCTTGCTCGTAATTCTCTCACACTTTAACCCCAACGCTCACTTCCCCAGTCAGTCGCTTTCCTGCTCACCTATTCCGCACTGGCTCACTCACCCGCCGTGCAACTCAAGCGCTCACTCTCTACAACTCACTCACCTGTCTTGTTAGGTAAACACTGCCACTCTTTGTTGTTTTCCACGTCCATACAAAACTTCCACAGGCCGAAGGTCAGCACCTGTCCACTGGCCGACCAAGAGTTGGTTCCCACGGCAACCAGATAGAAAATGGCCGCCACCAGCAGCATGGCCAGAGACGCGGAGAAGTGCACGGACATCATGGTTGTCGCCGCACACTGAATCAGGTTCCTGTCAGAATTCGACCCTTTCACCTGCTCTCAGGTGCTCCACGTGCGCTCTGACCGAGCGTGAAGGCAACCGACTGAAGCGTCTTCATTTTTAAGACCGAGTCCACCTACTGTGTCTTCCATCAACCATGATAAACACGTTCAATTCTTCATCAGATGTGGGTTTTGTCGGGGTCTGACTGTGTTATACACCTTCAAACCTGATATCCTCTCCCTGTCACCAAGGTCTTGCACTGGAGGTAACCCCGAAGGATGTTGGGCTGCACATAGCTCTGTCCACTTGAGATTGGATCATTACAAATTTTCTTTGGCTCGACGTCCCATGGGATCTGAAAATTTGAAAGAAAAAGTTGATTCTATAACTTCGGAAGAGTCCTCTTATAAAGAACGTGGAATATACTCGGAATCACTGAGTTATTGAAACATGCCTCCCTGGCATCAAGGAAAGTTCTTTAAAGGCTCCAAAGAAGCAGCCTGGAACATTTCAACGTCTTGCTCAAAAGCTTTCTGAGGAAAAGCACTGCATTTGATGTCTGCGAGTAACGATGGTGGCGTTGTTGCAAGCACCTGAGTTTCCGCAGGTAACTCGGTGCGCAAGAAAATACTGATGAATCCCACCTGGGCAGAAACCGAACCAGGTTCTGTTACAGTCATCAGCCGGGACATAGGTGAGCAAACGGAGCTGATTGCATTGAACGTGCTGCATGCGCGTGTGTTTGCATACGTGCCAGTGCGTGTGAAGAATCTGTGACGCACTGACGGACATTTCTACGTCTACACGGCTACACAGGGGCAGTGAGTTTGTAGCACAGGGTTTTGCACTGTTCAGACACGACGTGTTTACGCAGAGTGTTCTATACCAACACTGAAATATTTTTAGTGATTTCAGAGTACGAAGCTCCGTTGAAATCCAACTAACGGCAGAAGACATTCTGAACATTGAACAAACACAAGAAAGCAGCTGACACTGTGATTTTGGAGCACACAAATAACGTTACATCATAAAACATCAGCCTGTGTGACAGCTGGAAGCAATGGCTAACGAGGTACATCCATAGTGACGTCACGGATATGTCCACTCCAGGTGTGAGATTTCATGATAAAATGGTATCTGGAAGCGGAAGGGAGTTCTTTGTTTCTGTGAGAAATTGTGGAATGACCATTCTGTAGTGGACTAATCCTAGTGGCTTTTAAAACAGCCAGTACGGACGGAAGGTGAAGTGACATGGCCATCTCCGTAAAGATGAAGACCACGTCATGCACTAAGGGGGGGGGGAGGCGGGGGAAACAGGTTACTAGGAAAGGATACGCATTATACTAAGAAGCAGTTTGTTGAAGCATTGTCTGAAAGACTTAATCTTCTCCTACTGCAAGATAACGTAAACAGAATGCCAATGCGAACCAGACCTGCAGACAAATTACCCAAGGAAGCTTTCTCTACACAAAGACACATGGTACAGGGCTGGCTTGCATGGGCGTTCGTATCTGCTCTTTCGGTCATAAGGCCCGTTCGCCCTGTGTATTTTATGTGGACCTTTACGAACCGGAGATAAGAACGTGCATGCAACCCAGCCCAGGACTTCTGGGCTTGCGGTGCCGCTGTGCAGAAAACCTGCTGCCTTACATTTTGTTTGGGTGTCTTGTGAATTGAAGACAAGTTATTCTGTATGAATCACTACTTACTTTTTGAAAGACAAGAAGGAAAGATCCAGTACTTGACTACGTTTTCTCCAGATGTTGCGATAAGTCTCACGATACAAGCTTCCACGAAGCCCCCACCGGAACAGGAAAGTGAAGACAAAAGTAGGGGTACAGACGAAACAGACGAAACAGACGACGTGGGGGTTGGGGTGGGTGGTGATGAAAGCGGAAGGAGAAGGGCAGAGACACCCTGCGGCTGTTTGTGACGGCGTGTCTCTTCTGTCTGTGTTTTCTAAACAGGCCTGACAAGACAGAACAAGACCTCTGACCGCCTGGCATTTGGCTCGTGGTACGGGAACGAGGGCAGAGATGTGCAACACGTGCTGATAGTGCATCTTTCTCTCCTCCCTCATTCCCTCCTCGTTTTCAGCACTATATAAGTTCCCGTCTCTATCCTATACACTACGCGTTTGCGCCAACTCACTCACTCCAGTATACAAATGCAAACAACTTCCGATGAATCAAGAACTTTACACTAATTAGTTATATACATCTCATTATGCCGTGTGGGCACAAATAACACCAGTCATAATCACATCACAACGCAAAAGTAGACATTGGTTAGCTGGTCATTTGATTACGTTGTCATATCACGGCGCAGGCGTTGTTTATCCCAGTCCTGAACATAGCCGTAACAAATCTTCGTACGATATCACAAACGATGAATGCAGTCGACGACATTCAATGCACGTGAAGATTTTATGTTGTTTCCGCGAAATTAGGTAACAACCTTGCAGCTATGCTGTAATGACAAAGATATGTTAGCAATGTAATTTTTGCGGATGACAATCGAATGCTGGTATCTTTGGCAATAATTATAGAGAATGATGTTTTCTGCCATTGTTTTGCTCAGGAAAGTTTCCACGCTACGAAAGTACATGCGGCAAAACCTAGCGGCAGATAATGGGCTGTGGTTTACTCTGACAGTTATCTCAAGGAAACGAGCCAAAGGGTCGAGAGAGTAGTCCCCCCTGCGTGGTCTCCCCTGGTCGCTGATCGTTTCAGTGGCGGGGCGAGAACGGGTTTGCAATTAGAACAGCCGCACGTGCAAAACTGAACAAGGAACGTGCCATGTTTGTTTTTGAAAACACGAAGGCGCAAAGCCTGACACTAGGGCCGTGAAAAACTATATAACAATTATTTTCCCCGACACACAACACACACCCGGCTCTCCTCCTGCCAATCTCCGACCAGTCCCTGTACTCGCTCTCCCCATCCCTCAGCCGTCAGTCCCAACCTCCTTGGTTAATGCTTTATAACCATCCCGCGGGAAACTATTATGGGCCAAGCAACTCGTGCAAACGAATCCTCTCCTCGTTATCTTATCGTTTACGTCTAACTTCCGTTTATTTGTTGAATTTTTCCACACACTTCCCCCATCTAGGTCCCTCGTATGCTTCGTCCCCAGCACCTGAAGAACCTGTTGCTCGCGATCTGGTACATGGGTACTGTTTATGTACATTTTGTATCACAGAGAGCTGCGGATTGCAGCAATGATGATAATAGCGACAAAGACTACGATGATGTGCACACAGGAAGAAACCTGCCCAAGCAGGGTTGCCCTCATGAGCAATATTTCACAATCCTTTGAATCAGCTCCTTGCAGGTAAATCTGATAGCTGCAGTTGTCTCTCCCTAGCTATGTGAATGGATAATGATCTTCGAAAATTACTCAGCTTGACACTTGTCTAAACTTGTCAGCAAGTGCGGGAGAGAAAAGAGAGAAATGGTTTATTGGTTTTTTTTTAAAGGAAACCACAACGTCGAAAGGGAGGTAACTGGACTTTTTTTAAGGAAACCTCCCAGGAAGCCAGACGTGAGAAGACGGGTAGGGGCTGGGAAAGGAACAAGTAGCATGTGCACAAGTCTGTACAGCATGTTTATGCTTGTCTCTGCTGCCTGACAACAGACGCGGAATCTGAGGAATCGCAACAGAGTGACGGAAGCCAAAACAAAGCGTTCCTCTCGAGATGCTTGCAGGTAATTAGAATATAGACGAGAACACGACACGCAAGTAACACCCCTAAAAATCCAGGAGATTTGAAAACTCTGTGACTAGGATAAACATCCCCGAAATGTTCTTCCTTCCTGTATCAAGTCGGAACCTGTTCCCTAGCTTGAAGATTAAGCAGATGTTTGTCTTTTCGCGTAAAGCGCGCGTGAGCTGTCGCCATTTTTCTCTCTGTCACTAGGATGATTTATGAAGGCGCACTGAAGGAACTTTCTCCCAACTGCCTTACCTGACTGTGGCACCAGTGACTCCGCGACGGTGACAGTAAGATTGTGACTTCAAGACACCTTACTAATGATGATGATGATGATGATGATGATGATGGGAAGAGAAAAAGAAGGTATGGGAAAAAATTAAGAAGGAAGAAAAAATTCCCCCAAAATCATTTTGTCGACTGAAAAATCCACTCTCATTCTTTTGTTCAAACGATTCGAAGCACAGATCTCAGCGACATAAGACTTCAATGGACTGACTAACTGTAGCAGAGGAAACTGGTATCAAAAGAATTTACCAGCGTGTATAGGGGAACGGTATAGTTTCTAGGCACGTGGCCTTGTCCATCGGAAGTTGGGTGCCACTAGTTCTTCACTGCCAGCAACCATCTGAAAAAAAATGTGACAGAACTAGGTAGGAATGTGAAAAACTGCTTTTAATCAAGAGGTCAACCAAAGGTTTCTAGTCAGGTGTGCACCTCATTGCGTCTGCGCCATTTTCTGAGGGTTTTTGGTCTGTTTTCCTTGTCATCATCATGGTCAGACACCCTCAGCGGTGTGACGCGAAATGCGTTATATATGTTCGTGGTCACACGCTCAACGGTGTGAAGCGAAACGCGTTGTATATGTTCGTGGTCAGACATGCTCAGCGGTGGTTTACGACCATGTGCGTACGTGCATATGGGACTGAGTAAACGTGAGCAAAGAGAGATAACCTGCGGGGGACAGCCAGCAAAAAAAAATGCTTCTTTAGCAGTCTCATAACGCGCATTACAGGAAAGAAAAAGAAGGAAGATATACGCGGGGTATGTAAAGGGGTGGTAAAAACGTGTGGGTATGGGGAGGTGGTGCGGGTAGCGGGGCGTCTCGGCACTGATGCCAAACCTATTGTTGAACGACAAACGTCTAACGGCGCTGGCAGACGTCTGGCCGAGAGCAACCCGCAAGTGGCGAACCTGCAGCCCCTGACATTTACGGCTTGCAGGCACTTTTACTGTGAATGTCAAACCCTCCTTACATCATTCTTTCGCGCACGCGATCCGACTGTCGGCAGATTTAACAACAGACAGAAAGTTATTCTTCGGTAGATCGGGAGGGGGGAGGAGAGAAATGTAGAGAGCGGGGGGAGGATATAAAATTTGGATTGAATAACGTTCCAAGACAGTCTAGACTTTTGGTTGTTTTGTCCTACAATTTTGAAATTGTTGACTGCGATCACTTTGATAAGGAAACGAAAACGATGAGATACAGCGGATGTATGAAGCGGACGAGAGAAGCGGGTCACCTGAAGAGGTGAAACAAGGAATGTGGCAACAGCTTGGCAGATTTGATTAAGCATGTGCACCGCTTCACATGTCACTTTATTTCCTGTTGTAGACGGTGCCAGGAATAATACTACAGTGAACCTTGCTCTTGGCCGTTTATTTAGTCGGCTTTTTTGGGGGGAAGTGGAGGGGGGTGTCTTTCTTCTCCTTCCTTTTTGGGGAAAGTTGTTCACTGAGATCATCCGCATGCTTGATAAAGCTCTGAGTCAGATTATCAGAAAACAAAAAAGTCTCCCTCGACTTCTGGCTCCACTGCTAAGCCCCCAGGAAGATGTAGTACTAACCAACCTGACATCACTGCCTTTGTCAATAGTTTCAAGTATTTCTTGAATGTTAGTTACCTGCCCGTAAGGTGACCTGGTCATGTATCTATATTTAGCATCAGTGCGCTGCAGCAGGTCCTAGTCATCGTCGTTTTTGTTGCAGTCGTACTGTGCAGAGTTTGTAAGTGCGTCAGCAGTTAGGAGTAAGAGCGCTTGTCGTTAACATTGTGTGTTCCTCTTTCCGGATCTTCGTCCTCGTCTTTGTCTGCACAATTCGCTTTTGCAAAGGGATTTCGTCTGTGGGGAGGGGGTGTTTGTTGCTTAAAGTTTACGTGTTGCCACACGTGCGACACCTGGTGCAACACGAGCCTCAGTCCCACCCAGTCACATTGTACTGACACCGGGCCAACCAGTCCTAGTACTGTTCCCTGTAGTGCCAGGCGTCTGGCAGGGCAGCTTCTAGATTGCCAATTTCTAAGTCTTAGGTATGACTCGGCCGGGTTGCGAACCACCAACCTCTCGCCTCGGAAGCGGACGCCTTAACCACTAGATCACCGAGGCGGTTCAGGAGAGTTCAGGGGACAGTAGCGAGAGTTACACATAATACAGAACTTGATTACGACTGTTGTATTAACCACTGTTTACTATGTCCGTCATGTCTATCGCCACTACAATTCGTCAGGTTTCTTTAATATCTAACCCATCTACAAATATATTTCGTATTCAATGATTATAACTACTGCTAATTTATGTATTAGATATTTACAAATTTACAGTATTTCTCAACCGTTGTGTATCATGCTTATGTATTTGTGTTATTGCTTCCCTTTGTGTTTCACTGTAGTTCCCCCACCCACAGCCTCCATTTGTGAATATAATTTTCCGTATTTGCTGTGTTCGCGTGTTTTATGTACGTATTTGTGTGGCAGTTTTTATGTTGGTGATTGTCTTCGCGTGTGAGACTTTGCACGTGCGTAAGTTCGCACGCGTCTGTGCTGCGTTATATGATACCTTCTTGTATTTGCCTGCATTTTAAACTGGTTTTCCTGTCTCGGGTTTCTGTTTCTACCAATCTAGAACTTTCTACAGCCTTCCATGTCAGCCTTTCATACCGCAAAATAGCCCTTGTTCTGACTCCTGAAAAGCTTGGGGCTATGTTTAAAACCACTGAACGCACCACGATTGGCACTTTCTCTGACAAGTGGCAGCTTGTTTCGAAGCCCAGCGACGGCCACTCTCGTGCGCATGCGTATAGCAATCGACAAGTGGCTAAACCCACAAGACCGCAACGCTCGTGCAAATCTCAGAAAGCTGATACTCTTTTGAGGTTTTGTTCCTTCTGTGTGCGTCCGTTGGACTCAATTTTTAACGTTAGTGTCTGAAATTGCCGGGACAGTTACCAGACAGTCCCTCTAGTCTGGTAGCCGAGTTTCCGTAACAATTTTGACTTTTAAAGAGAAAGAGCAGACGTTGTTGAAAGCGAAGAGGAGCTAAACAATAAACGGGAAAGGGAGAAAGACGTAATGTCAGAAGGGAGAAGTACGCGAAAGAAAATGAAAAAGGAGTTGAGCCAAAGGTGATGTCGTTATCACATACAGACACATCCGCTCTGGCTTCACAGGATCATTTGACAATAACCAGGCACTTTCACTGTTTTCTTTTTTTGTCAACATTTGCAGCCGCCCGGTGAGTAAGACCGTTTCTGCTAATGCTAGACGTTAATGCAGGGTCGCGCGGAAGTGTCTTAAAGTAAAATGATTTTTACATTTAGCAGCTACCCAAAAAGTGTAACACCCCCTATAGGGGGATTTCTTTGACGCAATTATTATCAGCCAATAGGCTGCCGAGTTCCACATGAGATCTACAGACTTATTTCGTCGATCATCAAATTCAAGCATCTCCCACTGGCATCTTTTACCGTATAACATTATAGCCGATGGTACAGAAGTAGTAATATGAATTCATTCGTGTCTCATACAGGTTACCGTAAGAGTCAATCTGTTTGAATCACAAATCGTCGGTACCCTTTTAAACGAAATATATTCAAATATTATGTTTGACATCAGTACTGACCATGAAAGGTCAATCGTGGCTAGATCTAATTGTCCACACACACAACATTCTAAGCTCGAGTGCCTGTTTCCAACTGTGTATCGTCTTTCATTATTTCTTAAATATTTTGTCTACTGAAAAGCAATCTCCTAACATGACTCCGATATTCTGTAGACAAGTGCAGCCGACCCCAACACGCAACCAGTTGCCATGGGATTCCGAAGTTAAGCGTCGCGTGAAAGCGTACACAACGGTTTTTAACAACTATGAGTTAACAGCGGGCCACATTTAGAATAGGTCAGAGGTTACGATTGTATTTGCAGCCCTGTTTCCGGAAAAACGGATTTAGAAACACTTTTTCGAAAGACCAAGGAGATAAGTATTAACCCCCAAGCAACCCAGCTCTGGTCTTTCCTATCTTTCTCGAACTTACGGCCAGCCGCGTTCTTTAGGGTTAACCCGGAGATAACCTCACTGCAAATAGGCAGGATCCTCACGTACTGCAGCATCTAGCCTTTTCTACAAAGACAGAACCTGGAAACATCGAGCGGCCATGGATTGCGTCCTCGTTCACATCAGCTGTCCCCAGAAGGCCAGCTGACCGGCTGATAAAGTCTTGGTGTTGGAAACTCTTCAGTTTCTGGGACAGAATCCATCTTTGAAACAAGACTAACTACTCGTCTGTATAAGTTTGGCGTAAGGGGCGCGTTCCTTTTCACCACACCATCAAGTTTCCCCTCCTTTTATCGTGCTTTATTTCTTCGTTTTAATATGTTTCTTCAGGTTCTCCTCGCACCCAAATTTATCGTCCATCCAGTCTGCCTTAGTGATCGATCCCCCCCCCCCCTTGAACACCCCCACAAGTATATATATTATATATTTAGCGTATTGTCATCTCTTCCAAGTGTACTTCTTCTGTTGTTGATGCTATTGGTGCTGATGTCGCTGTTGTTGCTGTTAACAGTGCCTAACGATTGTTTATGCAGCACCGCGTTTGTTTATTCTGTCCACCATCTACCAGGGTCTTGGGATAATGTGTGATGAGCTACACACCCACCCATCCACACAAACACGGAGAGAGACAGAGAGAAAGAGAGAGACAGATAAAGTCCCCCACCCAACCCTGTGTGCCCGTATGCACAGCTGCACATACAAATTTGGAATCGCGCTTGGACGCGCACCAGATTCTCTATGATGAAAGAACGCGAAGCCATGACAGTATTTCTCAAGTCGGTCTCACACGGCTTTGTCGAGAGAAAAGTCTGGAGGTGCCATCACCCGCAGAGCAAATGATCTTGTTATCCGACAAGACAATTAAAACTTGTGTTGAATTACAGAATAACACTCGACAAAGTCACTGAGGGATATGTTTGTGCCAGTATAATTCATCATTAGTGTCTGCATTGTTGTCAATATTCTCCTTGCCCAGCTGTTTCTGCGCAGCTGTTTCTGCGCAGAAGAACTGCCTTTAATGCAGTGAAGTTGACACGGACGGACGGACGGACAGTGCTAGCAGCATATTGAGATTTTAAATTACAGATGCAATATATTTATGAGAACTCCAGTAACTTCACATAAAGAACCAATGAATCCATTGGCTGTTTAGCTATGATTCATGATACTGTACTGATGCATTAATGAGACTGTGCTGAAATCATGATGTAATATATACATAGTCTTTGTCAGTTTTACTTCAAACGTTGACACAAAATAAGCAATCTCTGTCTAAAAATTAATAAAACTGCAAATTGCAAAGTTCTCACATTCTCCATTTTGTTAAAGGCTACACTCTGACTCGGTTAGTTTTTCTTGTCGCATGTATTCCTGAAGGTGGGTTTCAACCAGCCGAGTGCTTGTCGAAGACAGGCGATATGTACTTGTCTGAAGCAAACGATTTTATTGTAGATTTTATGTGAACTTCGACAACAAACCTTTGATCAAGTGTGCCTTGCTAAGAAACGCCTGATACAAAGCCTCTGTAGCTCTATACACCGCCTAGGTCTGTCGCAGCGTGCACTCACACCAAATGTACAAAGCAGATCTAGCGTCAGGCGACAATCCGAAACGTCGGTGTTGCGCGTCTAGAATTCAGCAGTGTCGCGCAGCCAGAAACGATAAAAACCGACCCAGGTTAGAATGAGCCTAGGAAACACATTAAAAACAAAAGAAAGCATGCGGGTTGTTTTTGTTTTTGTTTTTGTGAAACAAACACAAAGAATAATGCGCAAATGCCGAATCTTTGCGCGAACACGCATTTTCAGGGAGTTTTAAATTTGTCAAGAAAGTCCATGTCCTCGATCAGTTCAACCCCTGACGTAAATGAGTAGCAAAATGTTCTTACCTGCGCAGAGGTTCTTTGGTCGCACAGAGAGAGCCGAAGCATTCTTCTCTCGTGCTGGCACGTGCACACGCCTCTGCGTGCAGAGGGCTAGACACCTTCAACGCCGTCCGCTCACGGTCTGCGCCGTCCGGACTATTCAGTGGTGAGCGACTGGAAGCGTCTACATGCCAACACCTCCTTACCGCCCGTTTGCACGCATGCGCGCTGCACGAGGGCAGGTGTCGACAAGGTGACGACAGAAGCGAGCTAGGCGAAGAGTTCAAACTCCATTTATCTCTGCATACACTTCGTCTCTCTTCATCTCTCTCTTCCTCACTCTCACACTCCTGTTTCTTTCTTCCCTGCTCTTCAGTTTTCTCCTCCCCCACCCCGACTCTTTCTGTCTTTCCATATTACCTTCTCTGGTACCCTCCGGTCTTCCCCCCTCTTTCTCTCTTGCACATTTCCTCCCTCCTCCTTCCTGTATTTCTCCTTCTATCATTTGTGCCCCCCTTTCCCATATCTCAAATCCCATTTATAATAATTTCCTCTCGTTCTTCTTATTTCATTCCAGCCCCTACCCACCCTTGCAAACACAAGCTGTTCTTACTTATCCGAATTGAAGAAACAGTCCCACAATAGGAAACAGATGTTTACGAAGAGGAAAAAAGTTACAAAACGTCCCGTTCTTCTTAATACATAACATAACTCTTTCGTTTCTTTTTTGCACACGTCAGTAAATTTAACACATGATTTTCACATACAAGAGGGAAAGTTTTCGCTCTGGTAAATGTCTCCGTATCTGTGTTTTGCGTTTTTTTTTCTTTTATGTGTAATATCGCACTTAAAATGCAGAATAGTATAAGAATATACTGTATGTATGTCCACACAGGCATAAGATGACGAATATTTGCAAGAGGACTCTTAAAGAAAAGATCAGCAACACAGTTTATTTTTGTGAAAACTCGCAACAACAAAAATTCTAAAAAAACGCATTTTTTTACAAATATCCAAACACTGAACGGTTCTCAAGAAATGTCAACAGACACAATACGAAAGAATCAGGTAGTAATGTCAAGCAGCCTTCATTAAACAACAAGCTGTCATCGCGTTAATTGGTGCTTAATGGCGAAAGTTTTGCAGGAATGGGAACTTTTTTTTCTACTTCCCTTCACCAGAGGAGCTTTTCGCCAGACAGATCCCGATAAAATCCAGTATGAAACCAGTCGCTTACAGCCTAACCCAACGCGATGCATGTGGTATGAGGTGTCGGTTAGCGCGAGAAGGCGCGAGAGGGCGCGAGAGCACGCAAGTAGTTACCCGGATTACTGGGCTCACAGATGGGCGTTTTGCAGGAAAATGTCTTGTGTTCTCTCACAACTTCCTCCCCACCCATCAATTTTTTTTTGGAGGGGGGGGGGGAGGGTCTATCTTCCAGGATTGGCGATGACATGTGCTGTTGGCGGGGCAGCAGAGAGTGTTAACTGCATCCTATGGACACTTGAAGTATCCACGAGATGAGGGGGAAGGGGCACGTGTGTGCATGCGCGTTCGCGTAATCAGGAAAAATATTCACGGGGGCAAGAACGCATAGTCGTTGCCGAGACGAAGGCAGTGCTTACTCATAACCACTGCAGCCATGTTTGTTTAGCAATGTTTGTTTAGCCGCGTCACCGTCCCAGGCGGTAGAATGCGTAAAACTGTATAGAAGGTTAGACCATTAGAATCCTGCAGATCGAATAATTTAAGGTGACATGCATCAATAAACAAAATTAAAATTGTTGAAAGAAATGAAGAACAAATAACAAATAACAATCTAACTACGCCGCTTTGAAAGCAAAACGAGAAGAACTTAGTAAGCCCACAAAATGGACGTAGAAGTTTTCAGAGGAGCATCATGGGAAGGTTGGGGGCTAGAAAAAGAGTGTCCATCTTAAGTTTGTGCTTATGGGTTGAGGAGTGAGTGGGTGGGTGGGTGGATGGGTGGGTGAGTAAGGAGTGAGTGAGTGGGTGGGTGGGTGGATGAGTGAGTGGGTGGGTGGGTGAGTGAGTGAGTGAGCGAGCATGCTTGGGTGCATGCTTGTGTAGACAGACAGGTGTAAGTAGAAACGCCGACAGAATGAGTTACAGAGAAAAAAGCAGGAAGAAGTTGAGACAGGCGGACATTGAGATGTATTCCGATGCCAAAGTGAATAAAAAACAGGAGGTCTTGTACAGCCGTCTTATCCTCCAAAGCGAAACAATTTGTGAAATTACAAAGCAGTTTACATCATAAATATTCTGAAACCAGACATTTTGCGCGTGAAACCGCAAGGCCGAAAGAAATAACTCGCCTTGCTTTTCTAAGTAAGAGAGGGGAAGTAACTCTCGTTCGTTTCCCGTTAGCAACCCTCTAATCAGCACGTGATTTCAATCAGCACACGCCTAAGGTTTCTTTAAGCTTCGCAATCAGCCACCAGCTTCTGGGCAGATCAAAGCCAGCGATGTTTACATGATGTTTGTAAAGCTAACAATCTGCTGAGGTCGGCAAAACGTCTGAAGAAAATGTTAAAAAAGAAAAAGACACCAAAAGTCGAGCAAGTGAAACCCGAATCGCCCTCCATCTTGCAGTCTCGTCTCGCGCCCCATGACAGCTCAGCTGACGTTAAGGTCGCCAGCCTGCGAGAAGACAGTCCCGTGTGTTGAGGCGTGCCTCCTACTTTATCTTGGCATTGTTTACATCCGGGCTTCTTTCATCTGTTCGTTATCAGAGCTCTTTCGAAAAATGTGCACGCTACAGGCCCTTTTAATGAATGGCTGTAGGCCTCGAATGTAAGGAATCCTGGACGGAAGTTTTCGTTTGAGCAAGAAGTTATGGTAGAACGACATAACAGAGCGAATACCTGCGTGTGTGTGTGTGCGCGCGCGCGGCGTGAGCTTGTTGGGGAAGGGGGCAATAATTTAGCACAAATAAAACTTTTGTTAATTACACGTTATTTGTATTTAAAACCAGCTGTGGTAACTGTTGCTGATAAACTTTAAAAGAGCGGAATTTTGCATCTACGTGGTGCTTCCCAGAATAGATGCAGCTCCGCAGAGACTCCATGAACAAAGGCGCAATTGAAACACATTTAGTTATTTAAGGCTCACGCTTTCGCTTTTAGAAGAAAAGGGATGAAAAAAATGTCAGCTGACTGAGCTGACCTTTGTTACAAACGAATAAGTTATTTACCATGCAGTTATAATAAGTTAACACTGTGCACCTCGTAGTGGATACTGATTGCTTCCAGTGGTTATAAGCTATTGAACGCTTCAGTAAGTTTCCTTCTCGAGCAGTCATACGGTGTTGGAAGTCATCAATTTATTCCCCCCTCCACACCCCCTAAACACACTCCTTAGAGTGAGTAAAGTCAATGTCTTCGACATCTACTGGTTATTTATGTAATTATCGAGGATCTGCCAATTCAGTGGACACTTTTTTGCGGAGTGCTGAGAGTTTTAGTGCGATAATTTCGTTTTCGTATTAGAATGACCTTTTTAGAGTGAGAGAGATAGAGAGAGGAGGGGGTGATTTTCCACTGTTTTTTTTAATAGTGTGAGAGTGTGCGATGTGTCCCCCTAGCTCTGTGTCGAGTATTTGGTGATGTTTGAACGATTGGACAGTAAAAGAACTCCCTTGGGGACGCGGCTGTGTGAGAAAGTGAGCAGTGTTCCTGACAATACGTTCTTATTTATGTATTTGTTCTTATTTCATGTATTTGTCCTATGTTGTGTTCGTCTTTGAATCCTAGTTGTTAGCACTCGCTTAGTGAGCGGGCTGACTACATTAAATTGGATTCTCTGTATGCACACGTTGTGCACCGAGGGTCAGCTGTGTGAAGACTAGCGCCGTTATAAAGAAAGGGGCGGCAGATCTTTTTGAGGATCTGCCAAGTTCCTTTCTTTCGGCCCTCTCTTTGCTACGTGTTTGGGTACGGTAAGCTCCCTTGGTCACATGCGTCTGCATACGGCTATGTATAGCGCTGCCAGTACCTTTCTTGGAGTTTTCGTATTTATACTTAAGTGGTCTAGAGGGGCGACCGCTCATCAGTGCGAAATCACCGCGAGGTGGAAGCACTTTCCCTCCCAAACCAAGAACAACAACAACAGGGGCGACCGCTTCCGAGCCGGGAGGTCGATGGTTCGTGCTCCGGCCGAGTCACAAGAGTCACATATACATATACATATACATATAAATATACATATACATACATTGCAATCTGTACTGCTCAACAGAAATGCAAGGCCAGTGCCAACTGAACGCGCTACTTGATCCCAAAACGCAAATCGGTTGTAGCAACAATTTAACCAGCGTCCATGAATACGGCTCCTGGTCGCTGACAGTGACATTGCTCGCTGCTCACAGCTGTCCACTGAGTGTTTTGGCGGTGGCTGTTGTGTCCCGTAAAGCCGACAGAATGACAAACCTGTCATCCTGTCTGGACGTCCCGGTCATCTAGGCTCGCTGACACTTCCTGTCTGGTTGCAGTGGTCTCTCAGTGTCACTTTGACTGAAGGGGATACTCCCAATCGGCTACTAACCTCCCGGACCCCGATGCTTTCCTGCCGCTGCCTAATCATCTGTGGCGATCTGCTTCACTGAGTCATCCTCTTGGATGCACTGTTATAAACTGTCTTTCGACCGCGTCCGTCAATATCCATTAGGTCCTTTAACAGTGGCTGAATTCCACATTACACAGGGTTTGTACGTGCATGGTGATTTTCACCTCTTCAATTTTGCTTCGTCACCAGTACGTGACGAGTTTTATTTTGCTCACCATTATTCGTTTGGCGCCTTGGCTGCACATGTTTGGCTACCTCCTGCACAAACAAACAAGCAGTGATTTCCACGCACACTGACGTTCACTGTTACAGCATGAAGCAATGTGCGTCCAAATGTACGGGTTTATGTTGTGTTTTTAAAAATGACACACGTTCGTGACCTGCCTGTCAAAGTACAACTCGTCCTTTCAATTCTTTTGAGCAGTATGTGACATGCCGGGCCGTACCTTAACTTACTGGACTAGACTTCTCCAGAATTACTGGACAAACTTTTATGGTGATCTTGTAAATGTAGATTTAATTGAGCAATCGTCACCAAAACCTTTACTGCCTCAGGTCAATGGTTTCTACACCAAAGGGTGACGACGCTGTGAAATAATGTGAATAACTAGAGAAATCTACCGAGGGAAAAGATTCTCATACTCTGACACGTTCGCTCAGTCTCACACAGGCAAAACACTTCTTGCTCAAGAGCCCCCACCCTCGTAAAAGACACAACTGCAGCGAACCGTTATTCAACATATATTTCAAACACTAACTGATTCGACAACATCAAATATATCTATAGATTATTTACAAAGAATCACCTTGCTCGTGTCTAGGGTAAGACGCTGCCTGATTAAGTCATACCACGAGGTATAAGATAAAGAAGATAATCAACTCCAGAGGGGAAATCAAACTGCAAAACAGCCTATGATCCCGCTCTATACACAAATACAGTAAGTGACCGACAACAGAGCCCCTACTCTCGTCACTACTAAAACAACTACTTCTGCGATGCACAATTCTAAAGCTATTCAACGACCAACAATGAACCTATGACACTTCCACGACCAGCACTTCCCCTACCTCCTCTTGGCATACGCCCGGCCTCTAGGTTAACGTCTCCTGTCTTCGGCAGGATAAAACC
This sequence comes from Lanistes nyassanus, assembly GCA_004794575.1. Taxonomy (NCBI): domain Eukaryota; kingdom Metazoa; phylum Mollusca; class Gastropoda; order Architaenioglossa; family Ampullariidae; genus Lanistes; species Lanistes nyassanus. Next base: position 103,524 of record SMGT01000009.1, on the reverse strand, counting down.
ACCTATCTTAAATCAACCCGAGTCCCAGACTCTAAGATAAGTTTATGGTAAGAGCAGTCCTTAACTTATAAGGCGCATCCAGCAGTCACTTACGCGTCTGTTCGCTGACGTGTCGGCGAAATACTTCCCGTGTATTTAGGGTGAGAACTGGAGCTACTCTTCCAACGGCTAAGATGGCGAGGGGCACAGGTCCGTGGGTCTACACGTGTCAGCTTCTCTTGGTCTTCCTACTTCATCTCTCCTGTGTCTCTCTGTCTCTTTTCCCAGCTTAAGTACTATGTGCTCTCACGCTTTAAACTCGATTAAACCGGTACTCGCCGGCCTAGAGCAGCTACCCACATAGCATCCACCTACCCGATCTCGAGAAAGGGAGGGGCGAACAGGCTTACCTAGGAGTGACAGGTGACAACCTAGGAGTGACATATGGCACAGTATAATAATTCTTTCACAAGGGTAAAGTAGCTGCCTTGCTAGACACCTGGCACTATAGGTAACAGCACTGGGACTGGTTGGACCGGTATAATGTGACTTCATTGGACTGAAGTGTGTGTTGCGACTGCAGTCCCAGTAACTTACTAAGGCGGCACGTTATTGTCTCAAGCAACATCGTCCTGATGTGCACCTAGTTTGCGGCGGGACTTAAAGCACACACACACACACAAACCCAGCCTGTATTTGGTCCATCAACAAATACATTTTCTCTACCTTCCCAACGAGCGAGACAGCGAGAGAGAGAGAAAAAAAATTAAGGAGGTGAGGGTCACAGAAAATGGTGGGGACTATCTCAGCACCTACGGCAACATGACAGCTTCTTGTTTTCTGGCTTCCCGGCGGCTGCATACACCTGCCAATGGTTACAGCGTCGGGTCTGCTCCCATCGCCAGAGACGTGTTGCCGGCTCATTGCGCAGGCAGACGGCAGGCAGACGGCAGGGGCCGACAGCGAGACACCGGGGCCAGTGCGGGCTTGGTGGGCATAGCGCGCAGATCGCCCGCAGCTTCGCCACGAGAAGGGTCATGTTTCCGGGTGACGGGGTGCGAAACCAGGCATGGGTGCGTTTTAAGCACGTGCTCTTCGTCTCTCTTGATCGTGCTGCGTGTCTAGTGTGAATCTGTCGTGGTGCGTGTCGCGCATGCGTGTCGTGCGTTAAATCTTCCTAAGACACTAATGCATCTATTTATCACAGGTATCATACACTTCTCAATAGTTACAAGCCTCTGGTACCTAACTCGTCGTTGTTGGCATACCTAGTTGTGACAAAATGCACTTGAATCAGAGCGTCTCCAGACTGTACCAGACGGGTCCACATAACCAGACAACCGCAAGTACTCGTGACGTCAGCGCCGTGGTGTCTCAGCTACGGATCCTGCGAAAATTTTCCGAACAGCCAAGCAGTAGATGAAAAAATGCCCTGCATGTTTACATGTGATGCCTTGTGTTCATTCCGTTTACACTGAAACTGTATTACATAAAACCTGAAAACGTACGTGAGGCTGTATGCCCAGAATCAAGTTGTTGCCTTTCTTCACGCGCGCGCGCACACACACAAAGAGTAGAACACTGGTGGGATTTCAAAAAACAAAACGGAACAGAAATGAATTGAACAAGCAATGCTTTTAAGCATGTTATATTATAACAGATATCGTTGGAGGGGTCTTCCTAGCTCATTCCTATCTCCCCTCCCTACCCCAAAACACCTCCCGCCCTCTTCCAACCCCCCCCCCCCCCATGACATTGGAAGAAAGGAGGACTGGCAAGTCTGAAGAAACTGTACCTGTTCGCAGACGGGAAATAACTCAAGCTTGTCACTTCCAGCAGTCAAGAGGATGCGCTCGCACACGTCACTTTCACCAGAAGGGGTAGGAAACGAATGCTGCCATGAGAATGATCTCCCCTTAAGTGCTAGCGCCGCCATGCCGTCCATCATGGCGCTAGTGCCTTTGTCTGCTTTCCTCAGGTGTCAAGTGGAATGACGCTGTTCTGCCGCTTCTGCCATGGACGTTCAAGTGGAAGGAATGGAATTAAAACCAGAAATCGACGGACAGCTCTTGAGAGAAAACTCCAGTCTTGTATCATCTGGGAGGGCACTGTGGTGGACGCTTCGTGGGCTCGCTGGCTTTAGATGGCTGACAATGAACCGAGGAAAGTATGGCAGACGCGAAGTCGGGTCGTTAATGAAGCTGTGGTTTGTGATGTCAGTAATGGTACACGCGAAGGAAGAAGTCTTGACGTCACTGTATGCATAGTCTTATTTCTGATCCTCGCATGTGTAAAGCTAGTCCGGGGAACAGCGCCTGAAAGAAGGTAAGAAATAAAAAAAAGAAAAACAAATACAAAGATGATGGAAGATACTATACACAGTCACAGTGTTATGATCTGCACTTTATAAAATTTAGTTCGTAACACACATTCGTAGCACGTTGAATTGGCGACAGAAGCCATTACAAACAGTCGCTGGAATGCGCAGGTTTCGGCCATTGCGTAAACTGTATACGTCAGGGGAGATGACGTCAGATAAACACGAAGCCTCGCGATTGCATGAGCGTCCTTATCTCCTCGCCGCACATAAACCTGCGCGTGAAATAAACAGGGAGAACAGACCTTACGGACACTCCTACGACTGGAGAGGCACATGCGCACACTGGCTTGGCGGGCTCGGCTGACTTGCACGAGTATTTGTACCAGCACTTCCAGCCACAACAGTGGTCATAAAACTCATTTGCGCTGTGTATTTTACGTGCACTTTCTGTGCGAACAGAAGATATGGACGACCATGCAAGCCAACCCAGCACTAATTGCATCTACTCTCCGGGTGGCTTGCATGAGCTTTCTTAGACACTGTTCATACGCAACGGTGCACGTAAAATACACAGGGCGAATTAGGCTTATGACCACCCTTATGACCGGAAGAGGAGCTACGAACGGTCATGCAAGCCAGCCTCCGATCGTAATATAATGTCCGTTCATTTTGTGTATTTTTACGCGTGGAGGCTGCTATCAGACAAAATGTAGTTTTCCAGAACCAAGAACGCAAGTGCCAGTACAGACATATGCTCATTCTCCAAACATGACATACACTGTGTAAACGTTTACAGAGCAAGATCAGACAACTTGACAGCAAGATTGGTTGGTTTGCTGCTGCTTAATGGCCGCCGAAAACGAGGTGCATAAATATCAGGACGGTGTTGCTGGAGACAAGTTTACGTGCTACCACGGGTGGGACTGCTGTCCCAACACAGCTTCAGTCCCACCCGTGGGACTGCTGTCCCAACACAGCTTCAGTCCCACCCAGTCACATTATACCGACACCGGCCCAACCAGTCCTAATACTGTTCCCAATAGTGTCTGGCGTCTTGCAGGGCAGGTACTAGATTGTCCATTTTTAAGTCTTAGGTATGACTTGTCCGGGGTTCGAACCACCGACCTCCCGCATCGGAAGCAGACGCCTAAACCACTAGACCACCGAGGCGGTCAACTTCACAGTAAGAGACCTACCTGATTTTTTTGGAATATGCAGCACTAACTACTACTAGTACTACTTTAGTGTACTGAGTATTAGTACATAGTACTAGTACTATTGTAGGCTTATAGTACAGTAATGCAGTAGTATGAGTAGCTCTAGCACGATAGTGGTACATTTTGCACATATGCAGCCTATTGCCGATAGCTTCTTGAGAACTATTTGTGAAGGTGTGAGTTTTGGATTCTGATTGGCTGAATCATTCGTGACGTATGAGGTGTTTCACAAGCGTTTCCGCTGGTTGCAAATCCAGGTCCCCTAATCTAGTTGGGGGAGAGGGGGGATTACGCCTGCTGTTGTAAGTGGTTACCACAAATGAAGCACTGCGCTCGTTTTGCTGACTGCTTTGCGCAAATGCCGTGTGGCATCCCTTAAACCAGGATCAACTACCCTCCCCCCTCCTCGGGATACCCCACTCCCATCGTCTCTGCGAGGTGAACGCCAGGAACTCCCGGACTTGCACGCGGGGGCTCACGGGAAATAGCAATTAGTTTCTCACGGCTGTGCCTGTAATGCGTACCAGATCGGCGGCTTTCTCGCGCTCGTTACTTCATTATAGCGGCGCTCACTCGCTTGGCGCCGGCAGCAGTCTCGCGCCCGCGGCCTAATTAGTAGGATTACTTGCAGGATAAAGCCCACAGGCTTTCGCTCGTTGCCTACAGGAAGGAGGAGGGAGGGGTGTAAGAGGAGGTAGGCAGTCGGTAAGAGTGAAAAGGTGTGGCGCTGTAGTTTGCTAACTTTGACAGGTGTTGTCAACGTCTCAGGAAGACAGGAAGGTCGACAGAAAAAAACGGGGAAAGCAACTTCAGAGAGAGAGAGAGGAAAAAAAAAGAAAGAAACACCCAGCACAAAAATAAACATACAGAGAAATGAATGGAGGGAACATAGAATGAGAGGGGGAGAGAGAAAGAGATACAGGGAAGTTGATAGCTGACGGCACACCAGCAGAATGATGGACAGAATGACGGGTAAAGACAGACAACATAAGCAACGCTGTAACCTTAAAGTATGAAAGGCAATTCAAGTAAAAACAGACTTAATTAGCTCGACTCCATCAGGACAAAAACGTGAACCTAAAAGGCGTTAAAGTGGGCAGGTGGATCTCCAGGAAAGACTATAAAATGAATCGAGGAAAAGGTGTGGCGAACTAAATAAAGGGCCGAACATTCTCATCCTGGGTGGTCCACATTTTGTGCCTGCTGTGCAGAAAATTTGCAAATTTCTTTTTCGACACTCAGTAAACCTCACATGGGATTTCGTCATTTATGTATTTACACAAAAGATACGAAGACATTCTTTTCGAACACTCTCAATTTATTGAAGGAACTGAACTAAGGGTAAACGGGAAAAGACAAACGGGTTAGCAAACCGAAGTGTGAACTGTCCTGTGGACGTTGTGATATCCAGACTACAAAACCAACAGACGCCAACAGGACAAATCAAGAGGGGGCAAAAAGGGAGGGTGGGGTGAGTGGTGGTCGTAGAGAATAAAATTGCTTCACAGTTTCTGCAAATGGTTCCTACAGGAATGTGAAATGTGTCCAAGGCAACTGAAAGTAAATAACAGGACATTTTCAAGAAGCCACAAAAACCAGAGGGAAATGTGGCCTACAATGTATGCTGGGAGGAAGGTTAGAGCCGTAATGGATGACAACTCAAGGGTTTGTTTCCCAGGCGCATCAGCTGTCTTACAGCAGACCGGAAATGTCGGAGTCTAGAAAAGCAGTAAAACGGAGTTCTTTAGAACAACATCCAAAAAAATGGACAGTTGACATTCGGGAAGAAGGGCACGTGACGAGGAAGTTTTAATTAAGAAAAAAAGTTAATTACAATGAATCCCTGGCAGGAGAAAGCGTAAACTAGTTTAGAAGCCCCCCCCCCCCTGCAGTTACAGGACACAGGTAGGCCCTACCTTTTGTAGAGGGCAAGCACAAATCTCTAACGTTCTTCACCACATATAGTTTATCAGATGTTTTTCGAAATGTTTTTTCTATATCCAAAATCCTTTCTTAACTGGGCGAATATGCGTCACAGTTTGCCGAACCTTGCCATATGTATAAACATGGTTAGACAACCAATCCAGCTGCAGCTTGACAAGGTGAAAGAAAGAAACTTTACAGACTGGGTTGCATAAAAATTAATTTTGATCTTCTTAAAAACGAAGTAAAGCACAGCCGGAAGTTAAGAAAAACAAACTTCCAGCACGTCCAGCACTTTACTAAGGCGGAGGCGGGAAGTCAGCAAGTGCGCATGCTCACGTTGGCTCCGGTGCCCCCTCGGAAGCGAGAGCCTGTCTGTCAGCATCGAGAGCGTATTTGTCAACAGGGACTACCAGCTCCCTAGCCGCGCGGCTGGCACGTTCCGCATGGCCTTATCGCGATTTGCGCGCGGCGTGCTGTCCCCGCTAATTGCAAATAAACGCGCGCACGTCAGGTCGTGTCGGCTTTGCGCTCCATAGTGGTCGGATCGCTGCCGCGTCTGAAGCTGACATGACGCGTGTCCGTTCGGGGTCTGTTGCACACCTCTCCCTCCCCCGTGTGCTACCCCATCCACTCCACCCGAAGCTGCCGCAACGATAAGACATCCCTACCTGTGTCGAGAAGAGCGAACGCAAAAGTATAGGGTCGGGATGCATGAGTGTTCGTTTCTGGGCTTTTTGGGTAACCATTCGCCTTGCGTGTCGTGCATCCACCACTAGTATCGAGGCATATACACCCCCACCCCTTGGTGAAAACCTTTTGTATTTCACGTGATTTTTCGACCCCCCCCCCCCCACCAGCTAATTTCACGAATGAAACCGGTAAAAACGCGCATTTTATCCGACAGTTTTTAATTGTGAAAGATCAGAGGTACCAATGGTTGGGCGAAGCTCACAACCAGTACCTACCTACGCCAAACCAGCCCGATATTTTTTTGCCGACCTTGCCAACTAAGTATATTTTAGCTCCATTTATTGATATAAATTTTATGGGGTTAAAGTTACTTTGCCGTACAGTCGCAAAGCTTTGGCGTACAGAAGGTGTGGGTTTGGCATAAATACGCCAGACATGACGTGCAACTCGGGTGTCTGCACAGTGCACACCCAGCCACACAGAGCGGCAATGTAGTCACGCCTCTGTAGTGCCACGTCTCCCGTAGTCCCGCTGACCGCCTCGGAGGTCTAGTGGTTAAAGAGAAACTTAACCCTAGACGCAATTTGAGATGAATTCATAGATATTGATATTGTGAGTCTTGTCAACCATAAATTTCAAGCTGCATCAGTACTATTTCCATACAATTCACCTTTTAATATCGGTAAATAGTGGCACACGGACGTCGCCATGTTGTGGTACTCTTTCGCGAATGAAAGCAAAATATCGCTGCTGTCGTCTGGTCTGGTGACGTCAGTCCCCCCAGAAGCATTCTTCAACATGCCACAGTGCAAAGCGTTCGGCTGTTTCAACGAACAGTGCAAATCGTTTAATGTAGACGGAAGCCACAAAAGCTTTTTTGGGATTCCAAATCCAGAAAAATCAAAAGATTCCTATGCACTTTGTAAAAAGTGGCTTGAAAATTTAAAGAACGCCAAGTTGCCTCGTCATGCGAAAGAGTATAAATTAAAATGGCACAAATCGCACTTCGTGTGCGAAGACCATTTTACGAGTGCTTTCAAGGCACCAACAAAAATGATGTGGCTGCTTCGCTTGGCTTCAAGACTTTTAAGAAAAAGTTAAAGAAAGGAGCCATTCCGACAATTATCAATACAAAGTGTGC